>JAKSZU010000001.1:144008357-144490857 GCA_026018925.1 Tupaia tana | reverse complement strand
ATGACAAGATTTAAGTAAATAAATTTGGCTTATAAAAATATATTGGCTAATCTTAATTAATTTGCATAGATTCATGATTAGTATAGAGAAACATATAAAATGTGTAAAAATCCAAAATTATCTGGTTATTAAGTGTTAAAGTGCCTAACTACTGAAAGTTAGGGGGTGGAGCTCTGTCAGTGTTGATTTCTGCATACGTTTTCCCTCTGGAGTGTAGGAAAGATTTGCTCTGCCACCTATTGGCCTTCCGTATGAAATAGATTTGATCATGCCTGATAGCAAGTCTTCACTTGACTCCTGGACTTGGAGAAGGCATCCTCTCATCCAACGGTTTCTTCTTAGGTTTTTGGCCAAATTGAGCGTACCCATGGAAATGGCGAGGCTCCCTCTGGTGCACAGCAGTGGCCCAATGCTGAGAGAGAACAGACCACTGCTCTCAACTACACTGAAAAGAGGCAAGTGTCCACCATGCAGGGGATCACAGACTGCTACACAAATGCTCACAGGCCCCACCTAGACACAGCTGGAAAATCAGACCAAGGAGGTCTCTGTTTCTTCTCCCTCTCTTTACATTTCTTTCTTTTTTTCATGAGAGAGAAAGGGAAAAGAGGTGGGGGTTGGGGTGGGGGCACACTCATGCCTGGCATACTCAGGAAGGTCTCCATACTTGAACTAGTAACCTTTCCACGTGGGATTGCCTTTCCTGTCACATTGTACACCACAACACAGCCTGGGCCCAAATTCTTGCTCTCTTTACGTGCCCTGAGCATATCAGGAAAGGCTGCCAACTCAGTTGTTGAGAGAATAAATACAGCAAACAAGTACAGTAATTTAGCTGACCCCTAGGACTCACCTGGGGGGGGTCTACGCACATTCAAGACTTCACCTTGACCAGGATTCTTGACCTGGAATTTCCCAAATCAATTAGAATTACTTGACATGTACAGAGTTGGGATGGAAAGACCTAGGACAAACTAGTGACTTTCAACTTTCTTTTACCACTTATTAAACAGTACCAGCTAATGGAAGACTCTGAAAGGATGGATCAAATAATCAAAATTACCCGTGTTTTTAGGAGTGAAGTAGTTCAAATGTAGCACTAGACAGTTGACAAAGTCTTATCAGTGTGGTATCCTCCTATCTAGCCTCTCCACCTACAAAGCCACCATTTTTTATTACTCCAGTGGCTTCTGTACCAAGTTGCTCTGAGTCTAGTCTCATATCTTCAACCTTAGGTCACTGACCCATTTTCTAAACTGCTTTCAGAGTGTTTTTTCCAGGATGTAAATCCGATTGTATCTTTCCCTTGTATCAAGTTCTTCATCAGCTCCCCTTCCATCAAAGGAAGCTCAGATCTTTATCATGGAATTTGTGACCTTCTAGTGTTTTTCCTTCCAGAGTCCTGTCCCACCATGCCCAAATCATCCTAATCCATAGTGGGAGGTGAGTAAAAGGAAAATTAGAATACCATAGCAGGAATGCTAAACAAAAGCACCTTTCACTTGAACATTAAATTTTTCAAGAGAGAATAGGATCTAAAAAAATCTTGTCAAGTCAATTAACAGAGTTAATCAAACAGGAGAAAACTTAATGCATGGAAAGTAAATCTGTGGTGTTGGCACGGGAAGAGGAGGGGGCAGTCTGACATGTTATTCAGAATTTTCCAAGAACTAGCGAAATTATCTTTGTCCTTTCAGTAGCCTATATTTAAAACCCAATGTTAAAGTTCTAATGTTACTACAAGAAATTCATTTAACTAACTTCTAAACAAGTAAAACAGGGTTTGCAGCACCCTTCTCCTATGGAGAAGTATACAGAAAGATCAAAGTATTTCCAAATGCATGATGAAGAATTATTTATGTCTTCTAAAAGATTATATCCCTCTGCTGTTTCATATGATAAGGACCTGGATTAACTTTGTTCTACAAAAAAGGAAAGCCTGATGTATTATGTGCTTTTCTATTGCCTCTTTAAGTGGAGTCTAAAGAACAAAGCATTTTCCAGAAGGAATAAAGTCGTATCTGTCCTCAGAGTTGCCTAGAGATCAAAAGAATCTTTTAGCAGTTTTATTGGAAATCTTCTGAGGCCTTCAACTAATATTTAGTTTCATGAATGATGAGTGCTAAAGGGTGGGGAAATCCTACTTGTAAACAAGTCAGAGGCTGTCAATCACGGTTTGTGAAAAATGCTACCTCAGATGCATGAAAACACTTCTGGATTCTTCTAGTTCATATGACGATTTTTTTGTTTGTTTAGAATGTATCTCTCGAACTATTGCTTATTTAGTATTTATCTAAAGGTAAATATATTGTGACAAAGTGGCATTCCATATTTTTAGATGGAAAAATACACTGAAGAAACTTCATTCATATATTTGCATCTTAGGGCTGCCATAATGACAACAATAACAACAACAACAAAACCACTAAGTGACTTAAACACCAGAAATCTGTAGTCTACAAGTTCTACAGGCTGTAAGTTCAAGATGAAGGCGTCAGCAGGTTTGGTTTCTTTGGAAGGCTCTGAGGGAGAATCTGTTCCAGGCCTCCTCTTCCTCAGCTTCTTGTGGTTGCTGGAGTCTTTGGCATTCCTTGGTTTCTTAGAAACATCACTTCAGTTTCTCCTTTCATTGTTGCACAGCAACTGTGTGTGTGTGTGTGTGTGTGTGTGTGTGTGTGTGTGTGTGTGTGTCCAAATGTCCCATCAGTCATATTAGAATAGGGACCTTTCTAATGACTTTATTTTAACTAATTACAGTTGCAGTGGCCTATTTTTAAAGTAAGGCCATACTCTGAGGTACTGAGGACTAAGGCTTCAACTTGGGAATTTTGGGGAGACATAATGCAGTCTATAACAGCCAGGTAACTGTTTGTCTGCTAGTTTACTCATCTGAGAGAGACAGAGAGAGGCAAAGTGAGAAACTATTCCCTAAGGGGGATGATCATGCAATAATCCCTTCTCCTCTCCTATCTTCTGAGGGTTCTGGGCATGCAGGCACAGACCCCACTGTGTTTTTCAAGCCGCCATGTCCAGGCATGAATGTCATAATCAGCCATATGGGATCCAGCCACATTAACCATTCCATATGCTGGCCCAGTCAGGTCATTTCTTTTCAGGGAATGTATAATTAAAAAATAAAAAAAAGAAGAAGAAGGAGGAGGAGGAGGAGAGGAGAAGAAGAAAGATGAAGAAGAAGAAGAAGAAGAAAGATGAAGAAGAAGGAGGAGGAGGAGAAGAAGAAGAAGAAAGATGAAGAAGAAGAAGAAGAAAGATGAAGAAGAAGAAGAAAGATGAAGAAGAAGAAGGAGGAGGAGGAGGAGGAGGAAGATGGAGAAGAAGAACCAGTTGCAGCTGATAGTTTCCCTGTGACTGTTGTTTCTCAGTTTTTGAAAATCATTTAGTTCTGGATTGTCCCAGAAAGCTGAGGCCAAGCAAAAGGGCTGGAAGTGGCAGACATGTAATTTCATGGAACTACTCTGTCTAAACAGTGCAGAAATCAGCACACGTGGTACTTCTTGGGCCTGCTCCTTCGATGGGGTTGGTTTTCAGTAGGTAAGGAGATACAGGCCATGCTTTCTTTCTGAGCAGCCAGATAGGAGCATTCTGAGTCAATTTTACCTCATGACAGTATTCATTATTTTATTTGCAGGTCTTTATTAAAAATCAGAAAGATGGCTCTGGGCCAGATGGTGGCACAGCAATAATGCAATGCTCTGCAATGTTGGACCCACCAAGGAAGGTCCTGAGTTCATGTCCCAGGGCCTCCCTATATGTACTGGGCATTCAGTGCCTGCCCATGGTCTAGCTGGTTAAGGCTGAGGGTGAACCATGGCATAAAGACCCTGTCTAGGCTGCCTATTGCTCTCTTCTCTCTCTCTCTCTCTCTCTCTCTCTCTCTCTCTCTCTCTCTCTCTCTCTCTCAGGAAAAATGAATAAAGTTTTTTAAAAGGATGATTCTGGGGACGAACAGATGGTGTAATGATTACTTTGCTGGACTCCCACGTGGCTTTTGAGTCCTGGACCCAGTAGCTTCAAACTCACACTAGGTGTGTGTGTGCACGTGTGCCCCAAATCCTGAGAGGAGAATGGAGGAAAAAGGATTGTGGCATGTCCATTCCTTTGGGGTTAATTTCTTGCTTCTTTCTGTCTCTCTGTTTCTCTTTCTCTGGCAAGTGCACATGCCCTATAGCAAAAACAAATAAATAAGTAAATAATAAAAAATTGAAAAATGAATCATTCTGTCTTGAACCAGGTAAATGTAAACTCACACCAAATACTCAGGGAAAAACATATTTTTTGTAAGAACTATAAAATTTGAAAATCTTAAAGTGTGCATGTGTCATTAATCAGTTTAACGTTAATGACTTCCACACCATTTTCCCAAGCATACTTTTAATTTGGTAGTGTAAACTCCACCATGGTTCAGGTTTTGAGCATACCAGTGTTCTTCTGTCCCTGGGGAGACTTCTCTGTTTCTTTCCTAAACAAGGTGAGACTCTGGGACACTCCAGAGTTTCTGAATGAATCAGACTGTGTGCACACAGCACTTCCTCACCCAGTGTTAGCTAACAGTCCTGAGCCACCATCCAATTGTTGTCTAACCTCCTCCGATTTCTTTTCATCCTCTTGGGGTGACCACCGATATCACTCAGGCCCGCCCCCAGTTTTACCACTAAATGTCTTATGTCCTAGGACTCCCTTGGTCAGGCAGATCCGGCTGGTTCTCCTACTGTTGATTTATTATTCATATAATATATTTTTACCCAAAATAACCTAAATATTCCTGGCTTGTAGTTAATGTCGAATTTAAGTGGTTAGTATTCCAAAAACAAACAGGAAAAAGTAAATTATACAGAAAATGAACTAGTAACTGCGTTCTCACAAACTTTCTGGACAGAGAATGTAAATAATCGTTTCATCTGGCCTGGGCCTTGCTAGAGCCTTGATCTTGCCTCTCTCTGCATGTCCTCACTGGGTGCATCATTTTAGGTAGTTTCTTTTATTCCCTCCTTTTCTTTTTATTATCAGTTGTCAAATGAGGCAGATTCTTCTCATAACAACAACTAAGGTTATGTGATGCTTCCTGGGTATACAAAGTACCCTTGTAAATACTCATGATTAGATCTTCATAGCTATCCAGTGCAATGAGGTGGAAAAGGTGAATTGTCTCTATTTTACAAATTAAAAAAAACAACTGCCCAATGCAAGAGACTTGACAAGTGCACACTTAGTAAGCAACAAACATTGGTTCTTAAACTCTAAAATGCAGGTTCTGGGTTGGCATCTGAATACTTCCCCAATTACGCTGGGCACACACATGTCTATGATCCAGGGTTGGATAAAGCTGGGGGATGATTGTGGCATGAGGACCCTGTCGGGGTTCCTGTCCTTCTTCCTGTTTCTGTGTGTTTGTGTGTGTGTGTGTGTCTCACTTATGAGAGAATAAAAGAAGCAAACCTTAAAAAATAATAACTAAATAAAAGACCCTGATGCCCACTGTGTGTGCATGTGTGCACGTGTATATGTGTGTGCATGTGTATGCACATGCATGTGTATTTTCACTGCTGCCACTTTAGACTAGGACTCAATGTATTTGACCCCTGGCTTGGTATTTTATTCAAACTGTCATACTTCTAGAACTCAAAACTCCTTAGAAAATACTGATCTTATGACCCCACTCTGCTATAAACTTGGTCATTCCTCATCACACACAGGATGAAGTCTCCAATATCCTGGCATTCAAACTCTCAGATACAAAATCCCAATCCAGCCCTCTCACAGCACCCCCTATAAAAGTGGTATTCATCTTTAAGGCCGAGTCTTTGCTTTCTCTTTGCTGGTCTGCCCATAATCCTGCTCTGAAAAGTCCAAGTCTTTATCTCACCTCAAGTACCCTCTAGTCTCATTCAATGACTCTAAGCTCCTTTTATTTCCACCTTCAACCACTTTTTGCAGCAGTTCTGCAGATACAAAGCAGCTCACTCAGTACTCATTCCTGACCCTCCCAGTGTACCTTTGCTTGCAAGGGTGAAAACCACATTCTCCAGGCTCACTAGCAGTTTGGGTTCTTCCTGTTCCTGAGCATTGTTCTGCCAAGCATGCACACCCAGGGGAGAAACAGAGAGAGGTAGGCTCCTCAGGACACCCACGCGTGGGCCATGATCTTCTTGGTCAGCTGTGGAAGGAAGAGTGGGTGGCAGCCTGAGGTTTCTGCTAGAACAGTCCCATGGTGTGGGTGAGTGTTTCCTGTCTGTGTAGCATACAAGTGTGATTCTCTGAACCTCTTAGAATTTCCACAGACAACCCAGCACCATGTAGCCTACATAGTTTAAGTCAGCTGCACTGAACGCTAACGTCCGTAACTGAGAACTCTGAGGCACACGCTACGCTGTTGCTCTCTCTGTGAGGCATCGCCTTTTCATATAGGCTTTTATTAGTGAGATACTCCAGTCTCCAGGAGATGCTGGAGAAGCTCCTTCTGTTTTCACATTCCAAAGAGGGTGTTATGTGGCCATGGTGTCAGAGCAGAGATCATGGAGGTAAAGGAAGGGGTGGAGCATGTACTACTTTCCCAGGAATCTTCTAGTTGCTCTCTTGGGTTCCTTTCTGAACTATCTTTTTTGGCATGCCATGTTGCAGGGCAGAGAGAAGGGCCAGGATGGCTTCCATTTGGAAGGATTCTCCAGAATAAGTGCCAAATAAGACGCAGGACTCAAGGGAGAGGTTACTGACAGGAGGCAAGGGGACTGCTTCAGTCCAGACAAAAGTTCTCCAGGGTCACATCTAGTTCCATTTAGTTCACCACAGAATCTAACCTCCTTAAAGAAGTTTAATATAAAAGCTCTGGCCATAAGACACCTAAAGTTTTTGCCTATTCTTGTTCTTGGGGTCTCAGTGAATTCCAGTCTCTCTCTCTCTCTCTCTCTCTCTCTCTGGAAGGTTTTCAGAAAGCAGACAGATGTAAGATTCAAGGATTTGAAGATTGACTCTTGGCCACATGCAATAGTAACTAACATAACCAGACCTTGCCTCTTCAACTGTAATATAAACCATGAAAGGTCAGGACGCATGTTCTGGGCTTCAGTCACATTTTCTTCTGCAATCCACTAATAATAGAAATACTTGATGAGCAAACAAACTTCACATTTTACACCTTGAAAAATTCATATGGGGTCCATTTATATTCCTCATCTGGTGAGAAAATACCTGCTGTAGTTATGCACTTTAGCAATCCAGAAAAGTGTACATGTGTTGAGATTCTCACATGGGAAGAAAAACTAGAAGGAAACCAGTTTTCTGTTGTTGTTATAGAAACAACAATAAGTCTAAACCATATATAAATAACTAATGGGAAAATACTTTCTTTGAAAAAACTGTATCAGAGCCAAATGTAAAATAAAGTATTTGCATAAGTTCGGAGTCTTTTAACTCAATTATTATTACTTAATTTTTATAAACAAGAGTGTTATTGAAAGAAAAGCCATTTTTGTGTTTTGTCATTTAGCCCATTGACTAATAGTTTCTACTGGGGGTTTAACAATGTGCAGAGCACTTTAAAAGAAAATTAGTTGAGAACAAAGAATACATGCTCCTCAAAGTTGGTTTCTACATCCTGATGGAACACTTGCTCCATGTCATAGAAAACTACTGCTCTAAGCACTTGCGCTGCACTAATTGATCATTTAATTGCTTCAGTCAACACTCTAGTCTTTCCATACAACAAGTTCTAATTGCTACAAGCAACTGCAATGACTCTCAGCTCTGATCAGTGAGGAGAAGACAGGCCTCCAGTCAACCTCAGCTTCAACTCCTGCACAGCAACAGGCAGGTGGGTTTGAGAGCAGCACGTTGAAAACCGGCACAAACAAAAACAAAAATAATCCTTCCCTTACGGCAAATATTTACATAGAAAGGCACAATCCCTATTCACCAAACTACAAGTGTGGGGAAGGGGCAATGGTACCAATCAATGTGTAGTGTTCAAACTAGTTTCCTGACTTACTTGTTTCTTTTTCTCCAAAATAAAATCCAGGTTTATTTGCCATTCTTCTCTGGCTAGCCCACAGTCTCTTGTACTTGTAAAATTTTAGTCCAGGTACAGGTACCAGGCAACAAGTACTTGCAGGCTGTACCCTTTCTCATGCTGTAATGCTCATGTTTGGGCTTAGACATAGCAGATGCCTAAGTTTTGGGTGAGTTTATTTAAACAAAAGTAAAAACAAAAACAAAAACAGAACAAAACAAAAACACCTATTTTAAACAACAGTGAGTAATCAGTAAAGTGTTAGACTACAGCAGGATTTCTCAACCCTGGCACTATTGACATTTTAAGCTAAACAATTCTTTGTTGTGTGAAGGGGAGGTGGGGGTTGGGTTGGGGAAATGCCTTTCTGCACTTTGTAGGGTATTTACCAGCATCCAGGGCTTTGATTCACTAGACTTGAGAAGTGTAAAGCAGCACTCCCCTCACTCCTTACAAAAAAAGTTTCCAGACACTGGTACCTATCCCCTGGGGGAAAATTTGGTCCAGTTGAGAACCCCTGGAATAAAGATGCCATATTTACACAAATCAAACACTTCCCTACAAAAGTACACAACTGAAGCTTGTTCATTGTTTTTGTTGTTGAGAAAGGTTGCATTACCTAATCTGAAATTTTCTGGATAGAATCAGAATCTACTTGGAGAAAAAGTGATTCCAAACCAAGCAACTAATTCTTTAGTAGGTTATTAAAGGCAGTCGTAACAAAAACTGAAAACTATCAAACCGAAAAAAAAAAAAAAAAGAAAAGGAAAAACAGAAACACAACTCCTAACCCACGTGGGTCTGCAGGGATTGTCTGAGGCAATTAACCAGTTGCCTTTGTGTGTCATTCACCACCCATCACTGAAGGAGATGTCCCCTGAGGAACGTGTACAGTGGTTTTCGGAATGCAACCTGTGAGAAGCCAGGTGATGTTGATAGGAAACACACCTTTCAGTTTCCAGACAGAAGTCCCTGGTTAGAGAAGGGTCGTTTCTCTCTCTCACACACACTCCTTCTCTCTTCCTTCTTTCCTTCTTTCACATTTTCCTTCCTCCCTTCACCCTCCCTACCTTCCATCTTCCTCCCTTCCTTCCTCCTCTCTTCCTTCTCCTTCTTATTTGAACATCTAGATTTTTTTTTCATCCCTCTACATAAACACCCAATTTCCCACATAAATGCTGAATTCATGAAACATTTTCTTAAAATTTGATTTTGGAACTCTGTCTTGGTTTGTTTGTTTATTTGTTTGTTTTAATGTCTTCAAGACAGACATCTTTTTTTAAATTTTCTTTTTATTTATTAATTTATTTTTCTTTTTTAAACATTAATATGCTATACATCATTACAGTATACAAAATGAATTTTTCATCCAAAATACACTGTCTGTTGGCTCAATCAAGCACATCAACATACGTGTTATCAACAAACAATTTTTCATTTCTTATGTCTTGTATATTTCGCGTTTTTTTGTTTGTTTGTTTGTTTGTTTTGTTTTTGCCATCCTTGATTCCCTACTCCTAACCCTCTGCCCTGTCCAACCCTCCTCCCATTGTCTCTGGTATCCATGATTGCTTTCTATGCCTTTCCCCCCCATTTAATTGATTTGCTAATGAACTTAATTTGTCTAAATATTTGCAATAGCAAGCACAGCTGATATATACAAACACAAGAACCCATGTCTGACTTTAGGCATAAACCTCAGTGAGTAGAATGAACATACTATAAAATAGTACCTAGCTGGGGCTATATAGCTTACTGTGGTCATCAAATACACAGTTTTTTCTTTAAATTTTGGTAACAGTTTTAGTATTTTTTTCTCTGAATTTTATTTTTAATTTACATTCATTCCCTGAGCATCATCGCAACATACTAAATGTGGTTTCCCCTCTAGAGTAAACTGCATTAGGCTTAATCATGCGTGTTATCATCCATAAAATTCCATTACTACTTTCATATATATATGTTTTTTACCCCATGTCTGACCCTCTGCCCTATTCCACTCTCTTGTTACACTATTTCTGCTGTCTAAAGTTATCTTCAATTCTTTTTCCCCCAACATTTTGTTGACCATACCATATCATAAGTAATCTAACTACTTTCAATAGCAAGTTCAGCTGGTGGTTTCAAGAAAGGCAGTTTTGAACTGGTAAGGATATTTCCTTGAAATTTGAAGCCTAGAAACAGGTTGGTATTTTGTTCAAATAGTAGGTACATGAATCTATTGACAGCTCAAGACAGGATAAAAAATCCTTAAAATTGGACAACAAAGCTTAGAAGAAAAGCAGCAATATGTTAGTCAAGTCACAGAATGTTGTTTCATCAGTTCACACTCATGCACTTAATCTTTCTTCTGTTTCTGTTGAGGTACGATCTTCCAGATTGAACTCTGGGATATAATACTCAACTCCAGACTTTGTCCCTACAATTAAGTTGCCCATTTTCTTAGTTTTTGAATTCTTATTTCTGTGTGTCTGCATTTAATTTTACTGACATAGCACTCTCTTAAGAACTTCTTGGAGATCTGGTCTGGTGCTGGTAAATTCTTTCAGGTTTTGTTTATCTGGGAAAGTTCGTGTCTTTTCTTCCCAAATGAATGATAACCTTGCCGGCTACAGAATTCTCAGTTGAAATTGCTTTTCCCTTAATACTTTGAATATATTTTCCCATTCTCTCCTCGCTCGCATTGTTTCCGATGAGAGGTCTGCCGTTAGTCTGATGGGATACCCTTTGTAGGTAACTTGCCTTTTTTCTCTTGCCAGTTTTAGTATCTTGTCTTTTTTGTGGTTTTGGTCAATCTGGCTATAATGTGTCTTGGAGAAGATCTTCTTGGGTTGATTCTATTTGGGGTCCTCTGTATTTCTTGGGACTGAATCTTTGAGTGCCTCTCTAGGTTTGGAAAGTTTTCTTGCAGGATTTCATGGATTATCAATGCCCTTATGAGTCTCTTCACCCTCTGGGATGCCTATTATCCGGATGTTTGGACGTTTAATTGTATCTAGTACTTCTCGCATATTGTTCTCAAATTTTTGGGCCATTTTCTCAGTCTTCATGGTGGATTTTTCTAGGCCAGCCATGTTCTCTTCTACATTTGAGATTCTATTTTCTGTATGATCTAGTCTGTTTTTAATACTTTCAAGGGAGATTTTGACTTCTTGTATTATAGCCTTCACTTGTAAAGTGTGAAATTCCTCTTTTAGATCTTGCATGAATTTCCTCACCTCCTGGAACTCTTCAACTCCTTTCTCCTTCCTCTTCAGCAGTTCCTTGTCTCTCTCCTCTTCCATCTCTGTTAGCTTTGCCATTATGAATGTTCTGAATTCTTTATCAGACATTTCCATGATTTCCATTGAACTGTGTGTGGATGAAGAGAAGCTATCCTTTTCCCCTGTAGGAGAGGTATTTTTCTGCTTCCCCATATTTCTTGTGGTCCTGCAGCAATTTCTAGTCATCTGGTGGATGGTCGTTTTCTTTCCAAACTTGGAAGTTCAATCTGAGGGTCGAGGAGTGTGCAGAAAAGGAAACAGAGAGAGGGAAACAATACCAACAACAGCAAAAAAAAAAAAAAAAAAAAAAAAAAAAAAAAAAAAAAAAAAAAACAGACAAGAAACAAAGAAAAAGAAGAGAAAAACTTTTAAATAAATCTAAAAAAAATTAATATTCAAAAAATTTCAATAAAACTCAAAAATTAGAAAACGGCGTGGCGCGCTTGTGTGCCGCGTGAAATAGCTAGATCATCGGAGCCATGGAGCTGTCTGTCTCTTGAAGAAGAGCTGTTCTGTTCCCTTCTGCCTCTCCTGGGTTGAGAGGAGGAGAGGGGATTATTAACAAGATAAAGGCCTAGGAGGGGCCAAAGGGCCCTGTAAAATGCCTCACCTTAAAAAATTCTAAAAAGCAAAAATTAAAAAAAGATAGAGAGAGAAAGAGGACAGAGATCTTAAAAGCAATGGTTAAATCTCTTCAATTACTCAATATTTAATAAAAAAGATGAGCCTCTGCGATTGCCTCCTTACATCAATAAATTTATACATGCATTGCACACACAAGGAAAAATTTCTGACCAACATCAGCACTTATAGTTACTTTATTTTTCTAATTTTATTGTATTTAATAATTTACATTTAATTTTTGTAAATCTTTATGACATACAATAAGGTTTTTGTTTGTTTGTTTCTACTATATAGGGCCCATGCACTTGCCAAAGTGAGAGACAGAGAAAGTGAGAAATCACCCCCTAAGGGGTATGGCCACACTGTAATCCCTTCTGCAACATTCTCTTCTCAGGAATCTTGAGCACACACACACATACACACACACACACACACACACACACACACTCATGGTGTGATTGTCAAGCCACCAGATCTGGACTTGAACCACGCATTTGGCCATGGGGTAACTAGTCACCTTAACCTCCACACCACTTACTGGCCCACAATATGGTTTTTTAAAGCATACATGAGCACGTGATAATCAAATCAAGGATCATTTTAACAAACATGAAACACCCAACAACTCTATTTATCACCTTGGACTTGCAAGTAACAATTAAAAACTATTTCAATAAAGTTTCCCATCAATCAATCCCACCTTCCCCTGATGTCAGCTTCCTCGTTGGTATAGATCTGCATCTCTTGTTAGGCTTCCAGGAAACACCACCTATTTCCTAGTCTTAGTGGCCCATTGGGTAGAACTTGTTTGATTAGAGTTCAGTTCTGCTGGTGCAGGCTGATAGATTCTCCTGAGGTCTATTTCCTCTAGAAGCATATGTGACGGAAATTCACTGCACCCAAGCCAAAGGATTCCTGGTGGAAGTAAAATCTGCAATGCACATAAAGCACTCAGCACAGGGCTGCGCACATGGCTAGTGCTTGAAAAATGCTACCAGCTGTTGCAGATTCACTTACTTGATGTTGCCTCTTGCTGTTGATAGAGCATTATCAGCACCACAACCACCGCTGTCATCCTGAACACTCAACACTTATCATTGCTGCCATCCATTCACATCTAGTCCCTGCTGCCTTGCCTCACTCTTCATGTTTACAGAACATGCTTCATGTCACCAACTTTATCCTAAGTTGCTGCAGGATAGGAATCAGGCCTGGGTGATGAAAAATATACCTTAAAGCCAGGGCTGGGTGGAGACATTGCTGAAGATACATAGTGTTTGGGTCTCTGTGAAGAGAAACTCTGTGCACCCTGACATTTCCAATGGCAGTAAGCTCACTCTCACACCCCACATGTTCAGGAGCTTCCTGGATTTTGCAGAGGGGATCCTGGGGCTGACTGAAGTGAGGTGCCCATAAGTAGTAGTTAGTGAACTGACTTAGTCTCACTCACTATTACCTTGACCAAGGCGCTCTTCTGAATAGCACATACTTACATAAGTTAGTTCCACCACTGCCCCTTGAAGGAGGCTGTGCTTTTATTACATTCTCCAGATGAGAAATCTGAGACCAGGAAGTAAAACACGAGGCTGGCACAGAGCTCTGAGTCCTGAGCTCGTTCTCGCCAGCAGCTCTCTACCTGCTTGTTGCCTTATTTTCCCTTTATCAAGACTGGCGGGTTTTTCGTTTGTTTGTTTTCTGCTTTTGGGGGGTTTTGTTGATATTGTTGTTCTATTCAGTGCCCACCAACTTAAATCTCATCCACACCATAGTGGCTGCAGTGCTTCACAATGTAACAATAAAAACAACAATATGAGAACTAGACCCTTGCTCTCCATTCACGGAGATTAGAACAAGCGTGCTGGCATCATTTACTTTCCTTGTAGAAAATAATCCTTGTTTCTAATGTCCAAGGCCTCTAAGTCTCTTCTGCTGGAAATAACACAGAAAGAAGGACTCTAGAAACAGAAAGAGACATGGTGTGAACATAGAGGCAGAGGGAAGATTTTGGCGTGATGACTTTGGCACAAAGGAAAGAAGCAGAGGAAAGAGGCACTGAAGCTGAGACCTTCAACCCTAGCCCTGTCCTTCCGTGGGAGGTGCTGAGGGGAAGGAAAGAGCTGCTGCACACATTGGGGTGGTGCAAAGCCATGTGCCCTGGGTGAGTGACATAGTTTAAGAGATAGCCGCCAGCTATCTGTAATGATTATCTAGACTTGAACTCAAAGATTATTTTTTCCTCCTCATTTATTTTCAGGGTAGACCCAAAATACTCTAGCTTTTTGGCTCCATGGCTGATCATGGAAACCAGAAGTGACCAGTTCTGGGTAATAATATCAGGGGAGGAATGACCACAGTGGATTGGAGACTCTGACCTGGAGATGGCAAATGCCATGAGGTATGTGTTCCCTGAGCAATGAAGCAACAATGATTAACAGTCATCTTGCCACTGTAGGCAAAGGCAGACTTGAAGGGATTCTTTAGAATGAAGAATGGTGGATGAAGATGAACTGACCACATGGACAATGTGGCCAATACTACATTTCCTGTCCCAGCTTTCTCTTTTCATGGCCATCTTTGTTTTGATAAGTGATAAGAGAAACACAAACTACAAAATGCATATACTCAACAGATGAAGAAACTGAACTCTGAGGAACATAAATCCCTCCGTTAAGTTCACGTAACTCTTCAGGGAAGGAGCATGGGCCAAACCCAAGTCTCATGAACCCCAGGGAGTGTGAAGTGCAGCAGTAGTTTGCTACCTTTGATAATGTATATGGCGGTATCTCTGACTGGAGATACATGTATACCCAGCTCATGTTCAGGAAAACCATATTGCATGCTGGACAGATATACCCTGATTAAATGTAAAAAAAATTTAAAAAAGAGGGAATATATATATATATATATATATATATATATATTTGCATATATATATGCATATTAGCTTATCTTTACAAAATGAAACTAAAAAATAGAGAGGAAGAACATTAGAAATAGTAATTCAATTTATCTACCATGGAAGGTAAAGTGATGTTTTATGAGTAAATTTCTTGTTATATTTTGACTTTTTAGAACCTGCTAGCAATCAACACATTATGATAAAAGAAAAAAAATTTAAAACAGGAAAAGAGATCATGCAAAGAAGAAAGAGGTGAATGAGGAATGATGGAAAGAAAGAAAAAGAAAAGAAAACACAAGTAATGTGAAGGATGAAAAACTCCAGGGACTTATGAGCACAGTATTAACCACATAATCCCAGCTTTTGATAGGATGGGCTGAAAGCAAGAGAATTGTAAACAAATCCTGCACATTTTTTAGAAAGTTAATTTCTTACAGTGTTTGGGCAAGGAAATTCTGTGGCTATTTTAAATGTGCTGAAGGGTTGGGCAACCGTGTAAAACTGCTGACATTGATGGGAATCAGGATTTATACTGTGGACATTACAATATGCAAACATACAATGGAGGAAAGCAAGAAAGAACTCTGCAGGGATAGATTAGAATTAGAGGTATTGGCGTGAGTTCACGATTTGTAGAACACGTGCTCAGGGACCAGCAGACGGCATAGCAGTTATGGGACAGGACTCTCACATGGCTGATGAGGGTTCAAGTCCCAGACCTGGTAGCTTGAAACTCACACTGGGTGCATGTGTGTGTGTGCCCAAGGTCCCAGGAAGAGAATGGAGGAGAAGAGATTGTGGCATGGCCATCCCCCCTGGGGGTGATTTCTCACTTTCCCTCTCACCATCTGTCTGTCTTGTCTGTCTGTCTCTCTCTCTCTCTGGTGAGTGCATGTGCCCTAAGGCAAAAACCTCTAAAAAACAAAAGTAAACTTGTGCTCACATAGCTTTATTTGCATGCATATTTGTTTTTATACACACAGATACATGTGTACACATGGACATATCTCTAAACACATGCATGTATCTTCTATTTTTGTCTACTGGAAGGGTTACTAATCAAAGACACCCCAGAAGCAAAGAGCACATCTAGAACTCAGATTCTGATTTGAAATACCATTCTCCACTAATAGAAACCAAGTTTTTCAGAAAAACAACCAATTTCAGGGTTAAGACAACGTACAATCAAGAAAGTAAAAATAATAATAATAATTTTTAAAAAAAGCTCAAAAAATGGTGGTGATATGTCACAAGTACACAAGAGCTACAAAAAAGAAGATCACACTGACCCAATCTGGGACAATTTAATTATTCAAATAATGAAGTAGAGTAGAAGCTCCTTGACTTATGATGGGGATTAGGACCTGATTGTCCCCAGTGTGGAGCTGGTCACTAGAAATGGTAATGCCCTGAGCTCCGAAGGGAGTTTGGGCCCTCTGAGTCCATGCTGACTTCTGAAATTGAGGACTAATGGGGCCTTGCACCCCAACAGCTCCCCTTGGACATCTGGCAATTTCACTGAACAAGCCTCAGGCAACCCTTAAAGAGAAAAATAAAAATTAAGGTTTTTAAATAATTTTTGTCTAAATCAGAGATTAAGGTTGCTTCTTGGGACCATCAGTTAGCGTAATGGCTATGTCGCTGGACTCCCACGTAGTCAACCGCGGTTCGAGTCCCAGACCCAGCTGCTTAAACTCACGCCAGGCACGTGTGCATGTATACCCAAGATCCCGAGAGGAGAAAGGAGGAGAAAGGATTGTGGCGTGGCCATCCCCCCTGGGGGGTGATTTCTGGCTTTCTGTCTCTCTGTCTCCCTCTGTCTGGCGAGCGCATGCGCCCTATAGCAAAAACCTCTCCAAAAAAAAAAAAAAAAAAAAAAAAAAAAGTTGTTTCTAAAAGTACACTCATAAGAAAAAGAAACAAGGGAAAATAATAGTAAACAAAAAAAAGATATAAAAGGAAGATTACAATGGCAGAAGTAGTTTTAGTAAAAAGGTTGAAAGGAAAGTTTTTAACATGGAAAGTATTTAGTGTGGTGAAGTTTTTGTCTTTAGGAAAACAACTAAGCAAAGAGATAAAAAGGGGCCAAATAAACCAACAAGCCTACAGCATGTTGTTGAGGGTTTGAGTCATATTGGAAGATTTTAGGAGTCAAAAAATTTAATAGAATTAAAGTTTTTTTTTTTTTTTTTAACTATTCTAAAGCTGATTGTACTAATATGATGCTTCCAGTCACAATTCTGGATGTTAACTTTAAGTGCCATAAGCAATAGAAATAGCTAAATTTCTTTGTCTATGACATCATTATTGTAATAAACTTTTCTAAAAAAATAAAATAAAACCATCCTAAATTGAAAATATCCTGTCAAGAATGGATTGTCTTGGACTTACTATGAGGTTATGATTTCTTAAGAATGTCTATAACTTTCACGGCATCATAAAGCTGAAAAATCTTAAGTCAAGCCATCGTAAATTGGGGACTATCTAATGAACTATTGAGTAAGAATTCATTAATCTATACCCATTTTATGTAAGGACAAAGGCATTGATCCTACAGTAGAATGCCAAGGTCTGACTGAGAGAATGGGAGGGTGTGTCAGAGTTGGAAAATAAGCATTTTGCAATCATCATAGTAAAGGACAGATGACACAAGAGTTGTTGACAGATGCTAAATCCAGGGAAAATTTCTGATGAGGATCAAGATATTTGCATGGTCTTAAAAATGGCATCCCAGTGACTGCTTATTAGTTGCAAAGGAGGAAAACACATAATTAAACAGTGGAGATTTCAAACACTACTACAACCAGATGGCCAAGATTAGACTCACCAAAGATGGCTAGATGGCCATCAAATGTCCCCAGTATGGTACTCTGAGCAGTACACACCATCCCCCATGTAGAATTTCAGCACAGGGCACATGCCCTGAATCTAATCACTAGGAAATATCAGAGAACTCCAAATGAAAACTGTTCTAGTAAGAGAAGTGGAGTTAAGCAACCATATTCTTCAAAATATTAATATCCTGAAACACAAAGAAAACCTATGGAAATGTTTCAGATTAAATAGGGAACCTAGAGAGGCAAGACAAAGATTTTAGAGGATTCTGAACTGGGGAGTAAAGTACATTATTGGGTCAACTGACAAAATTGGAATACAAATGGTAGATTAGATAAAACATTTTATCAATGTTAAATTAATGAAGTTGATAACTATACAATGGTTATGCAAAAGAGTATCTCTATTCTTAGGAAACAGTCTGGGTGACCTAGGAATCTATTTTTCAAGCAAATATATCCATGCATATTCTTTATGAACAACATGTTCTCAAGTTGCACACATTTTTCATGTTTGTGAAGTACCATTGCTGTTGGGTCAATCCTTCACACTCATGCTATGGCTTAATCTCTGGTTCCTTCAAACAGGCCATCATATCACCATGAGCTGCCAATGCTTTACCCATGTATGATCAATGTAGTCAGGTAAAGCTTTGTCCAGGATGTCCTATTATCTCCATCTCTTAAATCAGCTGTCCTGCTCTAACTCTCCTATATACTGTCACATGTGTCATTTCTATTCCAACTCTGATCCTAATTACCCCTGAGATTAACTCTATCTATAACTACAAGTGCCAACTTTCTGACTAGATAAATGGACCTCGGCTTGAAGCCTGTATTATCCTTCCAGAAGTCTCTGTGATTCTGAGCATGCCTAGTCACCTTTCCTGTTTGTTCTTTCTTTTTTTTTATCAAAACATCTTTATGTGTTGAACAGAGCCATTACATGGTTTCGTCTTAGCAATTTGTTCATCTCATCACTCTATCTGAAGTATCTGTCAAGTGTGAGATAAACTTGGTTTCACAATGAGGAATATCAACCAACGTAGCAATTCTCCCTCTCAACTGCCATTTGGGCCTGCCTAGATAAACGCTGTTGTTCTAGGATGTAAAATAATGTTGATGTGTTTTTTCTTTCTACTTATCAGCTTGCAGCCATTCTTTATTTTTTTTAAATTGATAACAGTTTTTAATTGAAAGCCTTCTTTAATTGATTAAACCATAGGCTCATCTAATTTCCATATCAGTATCTCTATTTAAGATTAATTCTGAAATAAACAGAAACATCCACGTAATTGATGAAGTAATTGATGAAGTAAATTGCCACTGCTCAGTTTTATGCATCAGTATGTCTCATGGAAAGGTCTGTGCTATTTGACCTCATTGGCATTGAACTTTCTGTGTTGTAGTGAACAAGTTTCTTCAAAGTTCCTCCAATAGAGACATGTGGGAAGAATATAACGTGAATATTATGGCAAAATCAGGACAAGGTGCCAAAAAGAAGGGCAAAGACCACCAGAGGCTAGGAGAGAGGCCTGGACCAGATTTCCCCTATGGCCTCAGAAGGAACCAACACTGCCTCCAGAACTCATAGATAAGAAATTGCTATTGCTTAATGGCACCCAGAGTGTGGGACTTTAGCCCCAGAAAACTAATGCTACTGGTTATATAGACGCATTTGAACCCACAGGCCAATTTGACATGGCTCAACCAATGTCCGCCACTAACAATAGAAACCCATCCTGAAAATAAAAGTTCTTCAAGGAGCATCCCCAAGGCCTGACTGTGATACCGTCAGTCAAGTGATTACTGCCAGGAGTAAGGAACACAGGTTTTCTGTTTTCACTCAAGTGAGAAAGCTCCACTCTTCCTTTAGCAGCAGCGACGTGATTCAGTGTTGAAGAATTGGGTCTTTTCTGCTGAGCTGATCTTTCCTCCAGGGCCACATAGTTCTCAGAACCCAGAAGAATGTCTAATCCTTCACTTACTTAGGACACAGCAACTGGCCTTTGCTTGTCCGCTTCCTCCACTTACATTGTTAACTTCCCAGTCACAGATTTGAATCTCTTTATTTTCTAAATTCTCACTTACATTTAATTGTTGTGTATCTTTGTAGGGGACAATATCAATTTTCAAAGCAAGCATGCAGTGGGTGATAATCAAATCAAGGCTTTTACAATATTTTTTGTTTTCAACAAGAACACCATATCACCACATTATGATGTGTACTTTCAATTTTTGCTCTACTTGTTTTTCTTTTCTTTTGATATAGATAGATATAGATGATACCTATCTAAATATGATTAGCAATGTCCTTTTTTTCACTTTGTTGTAGTATGCCATATAAGCTTACTACATGGCAGGAACTCAAAAATGTGTACAAGGAGTCTTTAAAAATCCATAGAGTAGGGCCAGCAAGTGGCATAATGGCTATGTTGCTCAACTCCCACATGGCCAGCCAAAGTTCAAGCCAGAGGCTTGAAACTTACACTGGGGTCGTGTGCGTGCATGCCTGCCCGAAAATCTGAAAAGATAATGGAAGAGAAGGGATTGCAGCATAGCCATCCCCCCAGAGGAAGATCTCTCACTTTCTTTCTCTCTCTCTCTCTGTCTCTCTATATTTCTCTAGCAAGCACATGCATCCTATACCAAAATATCTTTAAAAAATTTTTTTTTCTTTTGTCAGCAGGTGGCATGCATGGTGGTTAAGGTACTGGATTCCCAAATGGCCTATCTTCCCTCTCTCTGCTCCCTCTGTCTCTCTCCTGCAAGCACACATGCCCTATGACAAAAAAAAAAAAAAAAAAAAAAAAAAAAAAAAAAAAAAAAAAAAAAAAAAGGGGGAGAACTTAATAGGAAAGGGGCATTATGAAAAAAACTATTCATAAATTTCAAAACATTTTGAACTAAAATGAATTTGTACTTTAACTTCATTTTTCCACAAATTTCTTTGAAGTTCTTATTGTATAGAGAATGTTTATGATAGAGATGATGGGAGTAGTAGCAGGAATCATAGAAACTAGACATTTTTTGGACCATCTGCATTTCATTTCAGAAGTTGGGTGGAGCATAGATATCTTTCATTAGAAATTGCTTCTGTTTCCTCATCCAACTTCTGAAAAAAAAATCATAAAATTTATCCACAGAGATCAGTGTAATATCTTTTGAAATGACATGCTAAAAATATCAAACATTAAATAAAAATACAAAAATCTGGGAATTAATAAGAAGGATTTACTGGCCTTAAAATATTTGTTTGAGCTACTTTCTAATATGAAAAAAATAAGTTATGCTATCCCATCTCTCATACTGTAACTTTCACTAGTATATTACAGAATGTTATTCTAATTTGCAAAAAATTATGTAACTAACGATTTATTTGGTGTCTTTTACATGCCAAGCAATGTGTAATGGAGACTAAGGAAACTCAACACCAGGTTTCTGCTTTAAAGGACCTTACTTGGTAAGTAGAGCAAGACCTTAGGACAAGAAACAATAATGGGCGAATAAGGCATGGTGATGGATTTTGCAAGACTCAGAGCTCAAAAGAAACATGCAATCCTGGAAGAGAATCCAAAGCAACCTTACACAACTGATTCTGTTTTGGCTGGAGGTCTGTCTGGCTCAGATGCTTCCTTTCACCTTTTGGGTTTTAGTTTGGTAAAGGAAAAATGTGATTGATACATCAGAGCATTCTCATGAGATAGGCACAAAATATCTTTAAAGCATGGGTCTATATTTGATAGTCAACACATGGTAAGTAAGTTGTGACAAAGCTTTTCCTAATGAAGTACACATCTGTTGACTTTGCCTACTCAGCACCCATTTTCTTGCTGTTGTGGTTGTCATTAAATACAACTATTTTCCTTTGAAAACCACCTCTTTCTCACTTTCAGAACAAGCACATTGGCTGAGACCAACTCCACTTCCCCCTGCTTTGGGGTAGGCCATGACAGCAGCCTGGCCAATCCTCATGCCCAGGCCAAAGTGACAGATTCAACAATTAGTGTAGCTTTGTCCATACAGAGCCAAGGTGTGACACTTTTTTTAGAAGGGTGTGACACTGATAACAAGTTCCCCCATGCCCTCTTCATCTGGTGGTCAGTTTAAAATAAGACATTGAACTACTAGTAAAGTACCCATTAATTTAATGGTATTAAACATGAAATGAATGCAGTAACATTGAGAACTATAAAAGGGTTTTTAAAGCATTTTAGAAATGCTTCCCATAAAGCACTTTATAGATTGATTATAAAGATCTATAAGCCCTGTATTATCTGAAACACCTAGTAAATTGGAGGATTATTTTAGCTCTTTCAGAAGGTCGTTGAAAGCTTAAAATAGGTATAATTATCGACAGTTTACACATTTCTTATGTATTGAAAGCACTAGAAACTCTCTCTACATACAGTGTCAAAACACTGAAATATTTTGAAAAGTGTGCCAAGCTTCATTTTATTTTATAAAATACTAGATTTGAATATAACTAAAAAAAGCCAAAGCCATATTAAAAATGCAAGTGTTAATATTTCAGCACCACATGCTTTTTTTCCCCTGAAAGCCCAAGAAATCATCCCTTCTCAGGTTTTGTTCTCTGGTCTATACAGTATATTGCCTATATATAAACAAATAAAAATAGCACCAAGAATACTGCAATGATGTCTACGTCAGTATGTTATTATTGTAGGAAATACCAGCCATCATTCTGTCCTCCTGGGCTTACTCAAATGAGATTCAATTAAGTTAAAACCAGCAGAGGAAAAAAAAATACTCTTCTTAAGAGAAAAGAGATTTTATATTTTAAAATGAGGAGTTAAAAGCCATGTTGTACTTTTGCTATGCTGAAAGCATTGATTATTTCTTGATAATGAAGAAAAGGCAAACGTTATGAACGGTTTAGGAAAGAATTAAAACTCTAATACTAATCTGGACCTAAAATAATCTCAAGTAACCACCCATTTGTAGCCCATGCCCTGCCAGATTTCCCCTCCAGGGAAGCCCTTGGGATTAGGGCCATTTTTAAAGGCTCTGAAATGACCAGAACATTAGCTAATTTCAGAGAGTACAAAATGAAACACTATCTATGAATTCCAATAAGTATCCTCTCTGAAGATGACTTCTCAGAACTACGGAACTCTTGATGGAGGTTTTAGCTGGGAGATGGTGCTCGTGAGTAATCTCGCCCCAGCACGGTTCATGTTCAAGTACACACTTACATCACTAATTGTTCTCACTCAGACAGCCATTTAGTGCTCTGAGAGCCTCCAGCCCCTCCCCGCCCCGCTCTTGCCTTCCAGCGTCTATTCTAGTCTCCTAATAAGAAAGCATCAGCCACCAAAGGCAGCCCTGCCCTCCCTGTCTCCGACGGAGAGGTGGAACTGCAAGTGGGGCTCTCAGCAGCAAATAGCCCTTTCTTAGTGAGAAATAAGGTGGACTAAGACTTCATGGGAAATCTGTGAAAATATGAAATTAAAATAGAGCACCTTAAAACATGATAATGAATGATTCAGTATGAGGGGTCCTCCAAAAGCTCAAGGGAAATGTTCAATGTTAAAAAAAAAAAAAAGAAAAAAAAACTGCATATATTTCAATTTCCTTTTCTTACCCAAATAAACTCATACCTTAATTCTAATTTTCACAAACTTTTTAAAGTCCCCTCATAGAAGCAGCAAGTTACCAAGCTCTAAAGCAGAATTATGAACTAGGATTCTTTTTAAAAAAATATGTATGGACTGGCATCATGGCATAGTGGTTAAGAAGTTAAGGTTAACACAGCTTACCATGGGTCAAATCCCAGCTCTAGCAGCTTGAAAACACATGTTGGGTGCAAGTACATGCATGCCCCACATCCTGACAGAATAATGGAATCGAGGAAAAGGGATTAGAGCCTGCATGTTTCACTGGGGGATGCTTTCTCTCTTCTCTCTCTCTCCCTGTCTGTCTCTCTCTCTCTGCCAAATGCACATGACCTCTAATAAAAAAAGAAAAGAAAAGAAAAGAAAAGAAAAGAAAAGAAAAGGAAAGAAAGGAAAGGAAAGGAAAGGAAAGGAAAGGAAAGGAAAGAAAGAAGAAAGAAAGAAAGAAAGAAAGAAAGAAAGAAAGAAAGAAAGGAAGGAAGGAAGGAAGGAAGGAAGGAAGGAAGGAAGGAAGGAAGGAAGGAAAAGTTTTAAAGAAAAACTGAACACTCTAGCAATTAAAAAAAAAAAAGTCAACTCTCAATAAAACTAAAATTTTTGTACCCCAGTGAAAAAACAGACACTGATTTTTGGAACGTTGACACGCTCCTAGAAATCATTGAGATTAAAAATTCCCAAAATGATTTATTTGAATCACTTAAATTTTAGTAAGGAAAGAATACTGTTGGGCATTCATGTAAATGTGCATAAAGAGTACTTACCCTACATGGAAATCATCTCAAAGAATGTCTTAAGTAGTTAATATTATAGGCTTAAAATACTTTAAGCTTCTCAGCATTTAAAGAAAAATATTAATAAATTCAGCGGTAATCTGAAACCTAAAATTGTCTTGTATCAAAAGAGGGAGAGATTAAAGGTATCTTTCTTGGGATCATAGAAAGACATCAAGTTGGTAAAAACAGTGTTAATTCCTTTTCTGCCCCTTTATGTTGTGTGTCAACAAGTTGTTTCTCCTTTCTGTGGTTCAGAGCTCTGCTTTGTGGACTTAGACTGCTTTGAAAAACTGTATTCTCAACCCAGGATGTTGGGTACCTCCTAGGGGTCCAGGAGCCTCCACAAAGAGATGGGTGAATTAACCCCCTCTGAGTTGGAGCACATGTGCCTGTGTCCTGCAGTACACATACAGGTGTTAGTTTAGATCATTCTATCAGCTGTATATTGCTCGAGATTGTCCCCTTCCATCAGCAATCAAAAGTGAAAGAAAGACACACACACACACACACACACACACACACACACACACGGAGTATTTATTGATTGGCTTCCTTGTGTTTTGTGCCTTTCTGAGATGCAAGAAATATTCCCCGCCCCTGGGTGTCACAAACCCCGAGGATGAACAGAACAGCTCCAGTTCAGTGTTGACGGTGAGACAAGCAGCACATGTTCCGGGAATTCTGGGGACCAGCTGGCACAAGGGATGAAGGTAGACAGCAAACACCATTCTGTGAGCATGATGGCTTTCTAAGAAAATGTTTTATTTGAAAATAATTATAAACTTACGAAAATGCCCCAAAGAACTTCTTTGTATCCTCCTCGGATTTCCCAATTATTAACGTTTTATCATCTTTGCTCTGTCACTTTCTATCTTATGAATCATCTGATAGTAAAGGACAGATAAAGTGCCTCTTAACACTGCAACGTGTATTTCCTAACAAGGATATTCTCTTACATAAGCCCAGTATAATGATCAAAATCAGAAAATGATTGATTGATATGACACTATCATCTCACCCTGGAGATGACTTTTTAACTGCCTCTTTTGCATAGTTTGTCCTATTCCAGGGTTTCTGTGTATTCACAAGTATAAAAGAGAAGCCATTTCTCCTTAGTCAGGTTTAGGAGATTCCCAAAAGGGAAAGTGGTGAACCTCAGCCACCTACATGCTGGTCTGAAGAGTCTCTAATGAGATGGCATTGAACTCTCTCAAAGGAAACACATTTTCAACTCAGCCTTTATCCGACTTTATTTCCGAAAATTCCCTCTGACAGCAAAAGTTTAAACAGTTAAGCTTCTGCCAAAAAAGTCGTCTAGCAGTTTTTCCCGTCCCCTGCTCCTCTGTGCCAGCTTCCTCCTCCTCCCTGTCTGCCCTGTGTCTGACACCAAAGCCACATCAGACACCAGGAGAAGAAGCAGACACACACCCTGTCAACATGGATTTCGCCGCCTGACTCTCAGCACAGTAGTTGCGGGGGGTCACCCGCAGACAGGATGCTTCCAATGCTGGCACGATTTAATCCCGTTTTCATCTAGTGAAGGCGGGAAGCAGCTGCGTGTTGACCAAGCGATGAGCATTAGGCAGGAACACTGGTAGGAACAGGCATTCTCCTGGTAGACAAGCATCGCCCTGCCCCCTCCACGTTTGCTGTTCTGTGGCTCAAAATACCAGGCAACAAAAATATTCAGCAAGTAGTCTGGGTTTTCCATTTTAAAAGGACTTTTTGAGCCTTTTTATGCAAATACTGAAATCATTTCAACATGCTCTTCCCTACCAGAGTTCCGTGTCATAAAAAAAAAAGAAAAAATCATTTTGAGCAGGGTTTTCATGCTTAGTAACAGATATGTTTTAGGAATTGGCTCCTGGGAAGCCTTGTTAACCAAGTACTCATGTGATTTTTCTAATGACGCTTCTGGTCCTTCCAGAAATATGAAAGATGAACAATCTAGTGACCAGTTCCTGGAATAAATCACATGTGCTTTTCCAGAACTTTCTCACAGCTTAGTACAGTTTTCTTCCATTAACAAAAAGCAATAGCAATTACATTTTCTGTCGTGTAAAAAAAAAAAATAGCACAAAGAATCCACAAAAGTGAAAAAAGTAGAAAGAAAACATTTTAATGATAGTTTTACAGTTTTATTTATGTTTAGTAGAAAATAAGAACTTGAGTGTAGACATTTTACTCGAAGTGTGGTCCAAAGACCAGTGGTATCTGCATCTCCCGGGAGTTGTAAAAATGCAGATTCTCAGGCCCCACCCCAAAGTACTGAGTCAGAATTTGGATTTTAACAAGATGCTGTTTCATGCACATTCAAGTTTAAGAAGCCATGGGGTAATTCCATGTCTTAGTGATCCACTAGTGTGCTACCCAGGGAAGGAGGGCAAGTAAGCTAAAAGAAGTTATCACAGAATGATTCAAAATCACAAAAAAAACACAGTTCATAGAATAGGCAAGACCAAGGTAAATTAAAAGAGGGCGAGTATTTTTCTAGGGACCAAATAACTAATATTTCACTTGATTTTGCCAGAGGAAGATTACTAGATTTAGTAAGTGAAGATACGAGATAACCAGTTTATTTTATTTTATTTTATTTTATATTTGACCAGAAAGGGACAGAGTGAGAGAGAAAGGGAAAGTGAGAAAGCAAGCCACCGGGTCCAGGATTTGAACCGTAGTCAGCCATGTGGGAGTCCAGCACCCTTAACCACCGCACTACCTGCCAGCCCCAGATAACCAGTTAATTTTAAATTAAATTTCAGATCAGTAATGGATAATTTTTTGCCATGTCCCAAGCAATATTTTGACACAATTTGACTAAAAAATTATTTGCAATTCATTAAAAATTTAAATTTATTTGGACATCCCATATTTTATCTAGTAACCCTATAGCAGAGACTCAAGATTTTAAAATGCTGTGTAACACTTCCATATGGCTTATTTGTAAACTGGAGAATAAATAAAGGTGCACCAAGAGATAGAGATGTCAATGTTTACTGGCCATTTCCAAAATTTTTGGAAAGACATTTAGTTACATAAACACACTCAAAACTCGTAAAGAAACAACAGTGTAAATTCATAATAAATAATGCTTTTTTTCTTCTCTTTTGTTATTTTTTTTAGAGAGATTTTTGCTATAGAGCCAGAGAGACAGACAGAGATAGAGAGACATAAAGCAAAGAATCACCCACCAGGGGGCTGACCACACTGCAATCCCTTTTCCTCCATTCTCCTCTTGGGATTTTGGGCACACACAACTGGTGAATTTAAAGTCACTGGGTCCAGGACTGGAACCATGGTTGAGGACATGGGAGTCCAGTGACATAACCATTATGCCATCCGCTGGTCCCAAATAAGAATAGTTTTCTTAAAGAATATGAAAAGTTTTAGTTCTAGTTGTTACTTTTGAACTAATCATTTTCATCATAATTAAAGATGATAATCTAATTCAGTTTGCTTTGCCATGCCTAGCAATCACACTTCCTCATTTGTATTTAAATATGGCCTCTCAGATGGCTGTCAAGGATTGGTGTCTTTTCTTCTCTTTTTTTTTAATGTATTTATTTTATATTCACTCATTGAACATCATATCTGGCATGATTTGTAGCTTGTTATGCTGGCTCACTACTGCAGGGTCTATTTCTGGAACTATGTGAGTGAAGATTTGTCTCATAGAGTTTGATGAATTTAACTAAAAAACCACTTTTTTCTTAATTATTGTATTTGCTTTTTAACATCTCTTTCTTCCCCATTTTTTCCTTCTTTCTTGTCTCTCACTCCTTCTTTTCTTTCCATCCTCCTTTCTTTTTTTTTCTACCTGAAATTCACCTTAATTTCAACATTTTCCCAAGATTATAGCCAATCTATTTTATTGTCTACCCAGAACCTGGGCAGATAAATGTTAATTTAGAAGAGTCCTACTTTCTGCAGCATGAAGTCTTCTCACAACTAGACAAAAGATTTTTTTTTTTTTTTTTTTTTTTGGAGAGGTTTTTGCTATAGGTCGCATGCGCTCACCAGACAGACAGAGAGACAGAGAGACCGAAAGCGAGAAATCACCCCCCAGGGGGGATGGCCACGCCGCAATCCCTTCTTCTCCATTTTCCTCTCGGGATCTTGGGCACGCACGCATGCACACGCGCCCGGCTTGAGTTTAAGCCACCAGGTCTGGGACTCAAACCGCGGTTGACTACGTGGGAGTCCAGCGACATAGCCATTACACTAACAGCTGGTCCCTAGACAAAAGATTTTTAATTAGTGGAGAGGTGCCAGGTAGAGGGTGGAGAAAGACTCTACACTAAATTTGTAAACATCTTTTTACTACCATTAATACGTGACCTAAGACCATATCACCCAAATAACTATCTTCCAATACTTTAAAGTCCTTAATTATACATTGACATTTATAAGTTAAAACACCTTAATAAAAAGTAGAAATATTATATAGTATATATTCTAAGAACAATAGAAAAACAAACAAAACTTTAATGCCAGATGCTGTCACTTAAACGAGAATCACAGATAATACATAACTGGGGCCAAGGACTAAAGTGAAAAACACACTAGAAAAGGAAACAATTTAAGCATGCATTTAAAAAGCAGTAAAATAAACATGAGAAAAAATCCAAAAGCATATTAAGCCGCATAAGTTTCTTTCTTTTTATGTTTATTTTTGCATTAAGTAGCACAGTGATAATGCCATTAATTGAGCAGGATTTTCAAAACAAAACAGAATAATTTACCATTAAAAAATTATTTGGAAGACCCAGCATCATACAAGCAATATACATTTAAAATCTCTACAACAGGTGGTTTGTTAATTTTTTTTGTTGTTATTACAACTCAAGTAAAATCTGGCAGAAAACAAAATGGTTACCATACCCACACTCAACATGTACTCACCTCGTCCCCCCCAGCTGCTATTAATATCAAGTTTAAAAAGCAATCCTTTTAAGTCTCCCAGAAGTCTCCAAGAAATAAAAATAGGCAGAAAAGGATTATTACTGAGAACTGTGGGTGGGAAAACCATGTACCTATTTGGTTCCCAAGTTTTGAAAGAAAGCAAGATGATTATAACATATTTGCACTGATACATCTAAAAGGAGCACTCATGGCAGCAAGTGCAGAGTGACGGAGTCGGTGGTGACAACTTGTTAGCGTTCTTAGAACCAGATGTTCTGAGTCAGTGTCAGCTCTGATCTGGATGTAATGGTACACTCTTAGGATTAGTATATAGATTTTTATGCAGAGTGGAAGATATATGCAATAGCACTAAAATCTAAATACTGTCATAGTTTGGCCAGTAGTATCACCAAAGACATAGTAATTTTCAGGGAAATAAGTTTTTCCTTTTATTACATAAAAGGGCATTGTCAGGCCAAGTGATGGCACAGCAGTAACACAACTGGACCCACTTGAGGAGGTCCTAGGTTTGCATCCCAGGACTTCCATGTACTTGTCAGCACATGTATGAATACCCATGATTCAGACTAGCAGAGACTGAGGGTAGACTGGCAGCATAAAGATTATGTTGAGGATTACTATCTCACTATCTACCTTTCTATCTGTCTGTCTGTCTCAAGAAAAAAATAAACTTAAAACAGGACTTTAAAAAGGACATGTTCCTCAGAAACCTACAAATAGAACTGCCATACTATCCATTAATTCTACTCTTACTTATCTACCAAGAAGATAGAAAAACCCTCAGTCAGAAAAAACACTTGCACATCCATATTTATTGCAGCATTATTGACAATTGCTATGACATGTAATAAACCCAAATGTCCAAGAGCAGATATGTGAATTGAAAAAATATAACCCATGTACTCTATGGAATACTACTCAGCCATAAAAAACAATGAGACCCTGATGTTTGATACAAAGTGGGTGAATATGGAAGATTTAATGCTATGTGAAGCAAACCAGACTATGAAAGACAGGTATCGTATGTCCCCAATTAATATATACTTAATGTCTGTTCTCTATAGTAGAAACTGAAAGATTAGCAGGTAGAATAGCAGGGAGGGCAACTGTAGATACTAGAGACAGTATAGGGAGGGATGGGTAATAGGAGGTAGGAGGAAGAGGATCAGCAAAAAACAAACAAACAAAAATACATTTAGTAGACACAAAAATGGAAAGTTATCTGTTGATGATAAGATACATGGTAATGTATTTGACTTGACTAATATCACTGCCTTCATGCTGGAAAAAAACATGTTGTACACTATAAAGATGTACAGTGATTAAATGTAAATTAAAAACATTTAAAATTTCAAAATCATATTAAAAAGATAAACAATTCAAAACTTAGGAATATAGCATATAAAAATATTAATACTTAAAATTCTTTTAATAGGAGAATTTGCTGTTTGAGGAATTAAGGTCTTATGTAAATGATATGAAATGGGACTACAATTGGTACTAGAAAAGAAAACTAAAATCTTATTTATTCTTGATCGCTAGATAAAGATGAAGGGGTACAGATATACCATTCAAAAATATACCACTTGGCATAATGATTACTTTGAACTGAAGGAAGTTGGGAATCAATAGATGTGGGGAGAGTTTCCTGCCTTCCCATTATAGCCTAAACACAAAACATAAATTTCTCTTTGTGAAGGTAGCATGAATTTCTCAACTCCTTCCTATATCAGGATGAGAAGAGCAACCATTATTGCTGGAAATAATTGAGATTCTTTGAGAAGAGTTGTCCTAAACGAATCTTAAAATAGCCCTTACCTTTTATTCATTTCTCCTATATATTCCCTAGTCACTTGTCCACAGTTTGTCAACCTTAGAAACCCAAAGCCCCTTTCCTTTGTCTACTCACTTCTCCACAATTTATCACCCTTTGTTAGCATGGTGTACAAGAAGCCCAAGAGTCCAATCACTTCACATTCTCACTTCTTTTCTTTGAAACCTTGTGCACATAATAATGTTAGCATCGATAAAATTTGTGTACTTCCCACCTGTTAATCTGTCTTTTGTCAGTTTAATTTGTATGCCTCAGCTAGTGAACTGAAGAGTATAGAGAAAAGGGTTTTTTTTTTCTTTCTTTTAAGTGGCACATGGTTGGGGGGAGGGACTTTGTCCAGGTGAATTTAACCTGTTTTAAAATGTAAAAAGAGTGGTTTTATTTTAGATTGCAATGAACCTTAGAACTCTTCTTTCTAGATAGTGTAGAAGCAGTTATGACCCACATGTGAACGTTTTCAGAAATTAGCATATTATCATTGGAAGAAAAAGTTTAACAACTACCCCACAATTGTTGCATTCCCAGAAGCCAGGGGTGCGACTTGGAATTTCTGTGCTGGTGACTTGGCTGAGCCTCAACCTCACTAATAGTTGTAGGAGTTAAGTTGATGCAATGGCATGCTGGGCAGGTCTCCCAGTCCCAGGTTTACCACCCCTTCTTGTTTCCTGTGATTTCCATAATAGAAGACAACAGCTTTTCATTTCACAATTATTGATAGCAATCACAAAACAAATCCTTGTGAGAGAGGTTATACTAACAATCCCACACTCAGTTTTAAATAATTAATGGAATGTGTTTCCCAGCAGAATCTTGTTTTAAATTCAGACTTTTTTTTTTTTTTTTTTTTTTTTTTTTTTTTTTGCTATAGGGCATGTGTGCTCACCAGAGAGACAGAGAGGCAGAAGGTGAAAAAATCACCCCACAGTGGGGACGGCCACACTACAATCCCTTCTCCTTCACTCTCAGGATTTGGGGCACTTACACACACATGCCTGGCGTGAGTCTGAAGCCACTGTGTCAGGGACCTGAACCACAGTCTTCTATGTGGGAGTCCAGCAAGGTAACTATTATGCCATCTGCTGGTCCCTTCCATGACCTTTTTAAAGCACCCTCATATATTTCAGCATGTACTCAAAAAACACATCTACAAATACATCTGATGACCTCCGTGGCCATTAGTTAGTGAAGAGTCCATAGCAGTGCCCAGATATAAAAATAGGTAATGATACAATCATTCAAAACCTATTTTATTATGAAAAAGTTCAAACATAAACAAATGTTGGTTCTGTCATTGGTGCACTTGAACCAGAAAGTAAGCAAGCCCCCTACATAGTATCTAGAGACATGTCTCAAGTCTGTTAACCTATATGTTATCTTTATCTTATTTTTTAATTTATTTGTTGAAGAACATAGGTCATGTTTTCTATATTCTAGATGTTGCTGATCACATCCTCTTGATGATTCTTCATTAGTTTATTCCTCCTGTGTGTTTTTTATAGCCTTGTAGTTAAATTTAGAGGCTGGCTTAGATTCAGGTTAGAAGGTCTGGATGATGCTGCATTAGGGGCCATCCGTGTCCTTCCAATTGCACCATATCAGGAGACACATAATATATGTTGTCACTCTTTTTGTGATGTTGGCATTCATCACTGGGTATAGGTGATGCCAGTTTCATCCATTCCTTATAAAGTTTCCCTTCAGTTTTTTTGACTAATGACTTTAGCAGTCATCAACAAACATTGCCTAGACTCATTTTATTAGTGGTTGCAAAGTGGTAGTGTTTGCAAAGTAGTAGTGTTGTAATTTCTAATTTCTTCTTCGTTTTTAATTGTTTTGCATTTTAATTATTCTGCAAAAGAAAAGGTTTAACTCTACAACTATGTTGGTTATCCCAAATGGACAGCTCAAGTGGAGAGAGAGGCTAACTGCTTGGTTCTTTACCTTAATTTCACAGTTTTCTGAATAATGAGTTGATGCCTTAGCAGTTTACAAAGGGAGTACATAAGCTATTTAAATGCTAATTTGAATGTCTGGATTTTGACATATTCTATATGTTTAAATATTTTGTAGACATTAACCTTTTTATAATATCTTTGGATGTGGTTTCCTCATCTTTAGCCAATAGAAACCTTTGCATATTGGCTCCTGCATGTTTTGAATCTTTCGCCACAGCCTAAGTCATTTTTGATAGCATCCTTGCTTCCTGGTATGACAAGATGCTACAGGTTCATCTCAAGCATTCCCTGCCCTAGCCTGGAATCAACCATTGTTTCCCAAGGAACCCTGATTCAATGGGTAAAGGTGGTGGACCACATTATAGAGACTTGGAGAGCCCATTGCTCTTGGGTTAGTCATTAGCTCTAGGCCCTTTTTGGTAGACAGAGCCAAAAAACATGTTTTCAGAGAAATATATCAGGAGCTTATACTAACATTTCTAATTTAGGATTATAGATTTTTATTTAGTTTCTTTGATATTTTAAACTGATTCTCTTAATTTTCCCTTATGTCAAAAACTTTGATTCCTCATGACATTAGCATAATTACTATGTGCTTTATTTTAGTTTATGTGAAAAAAACTAGGTACTCATTTAATTGTATTACTAATAGTACAATTACTGAAGCAATTTAAGATATTCTTGCAGTTTTTTTTTGTCTTTACGATAAGTCCCATGGCGTATTTATAGTCAACAAAAGTGAAAATCACTTCAAATTATTCTTTTCTATGTAGTTAATATTCAATGAGGTTGATTTATTTAATTTTGATATTGAATTAAGGGATTATTTTTATATTTTTTAGAATATTATAAAATATTTGGCAAATTTTCAACTCTACAAAACAAAGTATATTAAGAAAAACCTAGCTTCCAGATCTGTTGCTTCCACTCTATTTTCTCCTTCCTTTATAATACCCACTTCTCTTAATTTTAAAATTTATCATTCTATTATTTTAATGTTTTAAATATTGAATGCATAACCACTTCTCTTAGATAAAAGGTAGCATATTACATGTCCTGATCTTTACCTTGTTTTTGCACTTAATAATAAAAGAAGACTCCACAACAGTAAGTAAGTTGGTCTTTTTATCTCTTTTAGTAAATATATAAAATTCACTTATGTAGTCATAGCAATAGTTTATTCATCCAATCTGCTCCTGAGGAGTATTTGAGTTATTACCAGTCATTTTCTACTGTAATCATATCTTGCTAGCTTATTAAGGAGATAGACTCCTAGAAGTGGAACTGTTTGGTTAAAAGGTAAATAGGGGTATAATAATGCTAAAAAGCTCTCGTGGGGTTGTACCAGTATGCATCTCCACCAATGGTATACAAGAAGGCATGTTTCCTTACAACCTCTACAACAAAAGAGAAAATTTCCAAACCTGAAAGCACCTACCAAGAAAAGCCTTTTCAAGGGGGAATTACAACAAAGCTATATGGGCCAGTCAGTGGCACTGTGGTTAAGGTGACTGGATCCCACATGGCCAGCTGATCGGTCTGAGTCCTGGGCCCAGTAATTGAAAAACTGGGCACATGGGTGTGGGTACCCTAAATCACTAGAGAAGAATGGAGAAGAAAGTATTCCAGTGTGGCCATCCCCCCTGGGGGTGCTTTTGCACTTTCTCTGGGGATCACACATACCTTATAGAAAATTTTTTAAATAAATAAATACAGCTATCAACAATTGAAATATCTTTTTTTTTTCCTTAAGAGAGATTTTTGCTATAGGGTGTATACACTCTCCAGAGGGACAGAAAGCAAGTAACCACCCCGCCCCCAGGGGAAGCAGGATAGCCATGCTCACTCCTCTCTTTTCCATTTTCCCCTCAGGATTCTAGGCATGCATACACATGTGTCTAGTGGTGCATTTCAAAGCTCTGGGTCCAGGACTCGAACTACAATGGGCCATGTGGTTTGAGCAATGTATCATTATGCTATCTGCTGGTCCCAACAATTGAAATATCTTAGTAGTAAAGATTTTTAAAGCTTTTGATATGTGTTTTTCAGTATAAATACCTAAGACTTTGACTTGGAAATAATAAAGAAATAGAACTAGTAAGACAGAACTAGACAGAGCAGAATCTATCTAGCTTATTGATCACAAAAACAAACTATTAGAATACTTATTTCTGGCCCTAAGTTTCATGTAAGTGCAACCGTACATGGATAGGTGTCATTCCCATTTTTTAAAAATATATTTTTGCTGAAAGGAACATGTGCTCACTGGAGAGACAGAGAGAGACAGAGAGAAACAGAGAGAAGGAAAGCAATAAATCATCCACCAGTGGGGATGGCCATGCTGCAATCCCTTCTCCTCTATTCTCCTCTTGGGATTTTGGACATGCATGCACACACACCTGGCATGAGTTTCAAGCTACCTGGTCTGGGACTTGAACTATGGTTGACTACATGGGAGTCCAGGAACGTAACTATTATGACATCTGCTGGTCCCATCATTTTCATTTTATTAGATGAGGAAACAAATGTAAGAAGACGCAATAGTTATTCCAAGGCTTGTTCAGAGCACTCTAACTAGTGCTTGAATTCAGTAGAATGTTCTTTCTTGATATTTCCATGAGACCCAAGTGAAGAACCATTGGCTTAAAGAATTGAAAAATATCTTATCTCGGCCTGTTTGTGAACTAGGTATGTATTCTTGAGTAAATCTGTTCCTCTAAGTTTCAGTTCCCTCAGATGCAAAATTAGGGGTCTCTTACCTAATGCTCTTGTCAGTTACTTTCCAGGCTTTCATCTCCATGCATGTGCCTAAAGAATGCTGCACCTGAGCCATTAGACCAGGTTGTAAAAAGCTGGAGGAAGCCCCACTTTATCATTAGGCCAAACCCAGATCAGAATCCAAGACACTCCCAAGTTGGGTGTTGTTTTAACAGGCCTTCATGCTCCTGTGACCTGGTACCAAAATAGGAAAATAGAGAGGAGTCTTCAACATTGACTAAATTCCTACAGTATGCTGGGCATTTTTTGATGTTCTACATTCATCTGGGCTTGTTATCCTCACTGTAAACCTATTGTTCAAATGAATAAATAGGGTCTTAGAGAGATCAAGTGGTTTGTCCCTAATCACACAGCCAGTAGCAGAGCAGGGATTGCTATATATGTCTAGGCTCTGCATGACTAAAGAAAATACTATAAAGTGGGGACCGACATGTGTCCTGGTGCTTAAGATAGCTGAATTCTGGGACCCGCAGTTGGCATATTGGCTATGTCTCTGGACTCCCATGTAGTTGACTGTGGTTCAAATCCTGAACCTGGTGGCTTAAACTCGTGCCGGATGCATGCATTCATGCCCAAGATCCCAAGAGGAGAATGGAGGAGAAGGGATTACAGCATGGCCATTCCCCCGGAAGTGGGGGAGGTGATTTCTCACTTTCTGTCTCTCTGTGTCTCTGTATTTCTGGCAAGCTCATGCACCCTATAGCAAAAACCTCTTAAAAAAAAAAAAAATAGCTGGATTCTGAGTCCCAAATCTGGTTGCCTGGGTAACATGTCAGGCATGCCCAAAATCCTGAAAGGAGGGAGAGATGGAGAAGGGACTATGATATGACCATTCACCATGAGGAGTGCTTTCTGCCTCTCTGTCTATTTCTCTGTCTCTCTATGGTGAGCACATGTACCATCTGGCGAATTACATAAAAATGAAACTATCAAGAATCATTTATTTCACGTCATACATAGACCATGTATAGAACATATTTAGCTAAGCCCTGCACAAAACTGGAACCTACTAGGAATAATAGAGAACTTCCAGTTGCCTTTGAATTGTCTCCCAGGAGAACTGTCAAATGACTCACTGCTTCAAAAGAAATGAGAAAATAATAACAACAATCCCATCAATCTATACACCAATGCTAAAAGTTTTACATTTGTTGTAAAACATCTGGCTAAGCAAAAGAGTTGTTCAAAAACTTTATTTATCAATAACAGGAGTAGCAAGCATTGTACTGGGTGATACACACACACACACACACACACATATATATGCAACTTAATTTAATTTTTATAACAACTCAATACAACAAGATTAGCTTTCTCATTTTGCAGATGAAGCAACTGAGACACTGAGCTATAAAATATATTTCCTAAATTTTCACACCTCATGGTGGCAAGACCACAATTTTATTATCGTTCTTTGTGATTCTAAAACTCATGCTTCATTCCGCAAGCTGTATTAAGCCAGTGCTACAAGATCAAAGGAACCTTTAAGTGGATTCAGGGCAGGACGAGTTTTGCCCTGGTTCTCTGAGTAACCAGATGTATGTCTTAAACATGTCACCCAAAGACTTTGGGCTTTAGATTATTTCTGTAGAAATAATAGTGCTGGAGTGATTATTCTCTAATAAACATTCAACATCTTCTTGCTCCTCTCAAGGTAAAGTCTACATCTTTAGCAAGCACCAAGCCCTATGTGACTTCATCCCTGCCTACCCACTAATGTCACTCCCACCTACTACACTCGAGCTCTCCGGGCCTCCTTGAGTTCCTTCAGCATTATGTTATCCCATTGTGGGGCCTTTGGACACCTTGCTCCTTCTGTATAGAACTTAGTCTCTCTTCTCTCAACCTAGAGCCTAATCTTTCTCCTCTCAGCCCACTACATCTTCTTGGTAACTAGTATCTATCCTTCAAGTATCAGTTTAACTTATCTCTTCCTCAGAGGAGACAGTTTTGACTATTAGACAAGGTAAGGTTATTCTGCTTCTTACCTCATTATTTGTAACATTTTTTTATTTCAAAGTGCATCTTCCCTTAAGATCTATAGTGATGACAAACATATTATATATCTTGTTCTCTGACAGTTGTAAAAAGTCTTATATAAGAATATCTAAATAAACAAATGCTCCTGGCTTGCTCTTTCTCCTCATCTCTGCCCACTAGTCTTGTAGCCCGAGGTGAAACTGGGATTCTTTTAGGGGAGGTACTCTAGAATGGACATACTTCATCTACCATTGATATCAAAGAAATAAACAAACAAACCTCAATTAGAGACCAAAGTAAGAAGTGATTAGTGTGAACAGTAAAATCAATTCATTGATGGGAATACCAGATGTAAAAGCAAAGGTTGGATCTCTGGACTGTGTCTTACAACTTTGGTTGCTCATGAGTTTTAACAAATCACAAAATTCCTCTTAGGAATGGATATAACCTTCTTTTTATTTTTATTTCACTTAATCATATGTGCCTATAAATAGACTTTAACATTAGATAGGAGATGTCACCAATTATAAGGTTCTGGAATACAGAGAGAATTCACTTTATTTCAGGTTTTTCTTGTGACAAAATTTACACTAATCTTTTTTTTTTAAGTTGCTAGAGGGTACATGCTCTCACCAGAGACAGATGAACGAAGAAAGGGTAAAGATAGAAAGCACTCTCAAATGGGGTGTGGCCACATCACAATCCCTTTTCCTCCATTTCTTCATCCTATTAAGATTTGGGCACACATGCATATGCACCTGGCATGTTTTTCAAGCTGCTGGAGCCAGGATTCAAACCTCAGTAAGCCATGTGGGATCCAACTCTCTCGACCATGACTATGGGGTCATCCTCACATTAACCATTTTTAATTGCACAATTTAGTGTTATTAAGTAAACTCACATTGTTGTGGAACCACTACCCACCTCCAGAACATTTTTTCATCATCCTAAACCAAACCTCTATTCCTATTAAACACTAAATCCTCAGTTCTCCTCTCCAGCCTCTGAGGCAACCACCAATCTACTTTCCATCTCTATGAATTTGACTGTTCTAGATACTTTATTGAATAAATTCAGTATTTAGAATAATGCAGAATTTGACTTTTGTGATTGGCTTATTTCACCCACAATAATGTTTTCAAGGTTTATAGATATTGCATGTGTCCAAATTTTATTCCTTTTCAAGGTTGTATAATATTTCATTGTATAGATATACCTCATTGCAATATTTATATAAGTTCCTACAATAATATTTACAGAAATCACTGAGCAAAGAGTCAGCTAGGGGATGGATGATGAGGAACAGAGGGGAGGCAGGAAGTGTCCTAAGAGGCACTAAGTTTTTTTTAAAAAGTCACCAAGAGGACTCTCTGAATTCAAATCAATATCTCTCAAGAGGGAATGGACAGTGCTCCCTGGAGAGGGAAACTTCTGCAAAAACTGTCCCTGTGGCCAGTTTAGTGGAGAAACACAGAAGCCATGCCAGAAGCCAGGAGGCAAAGCTACCAGCAGTGGGCCAGCAGGTGGCATAACAGTTAATGCACTAGACTCCCTCATAATTGACCATGGTTCCAGTCTCTTGAAAATCATTCTGGGTGTATGTGCATGCATGCACAAAATCCCAAGAGGACAATGGAGGAGAAAGGAATATGGCATGGTCATCCCCCTTGGGGAATGATTTCTCATTTTCTCTCTCTTTGTCTCTCTCTGGCAAACACATACACCCTATGACAAAAGCCTGAAAAAAAATAATAAAAAGCTATCTGCAACAGCATCTTTGCATAAGGCAAAGTCTTAATTTATATATGCTTATGTTTACTTAACTTTAATGTGCTTGATAAAAATGCAAAATAATCCTCCATGGTAAATTACATATTCTTTCATTAGTACTAGGAAGTTGATTTTATTCAATGAAAAGGTGTGGCAGGAATTTTATGTGCTCAGCACACAACTCAACTGAACCCCACAATGACTTTATGAGGATGGTGCTACTGTCTTCCTTGCTGACCGCTAGGAAAGTGAAGAACAGTGAGATTGAAGACTAGCCCAAACGTCATAAGGGCAGAATCCAAGCCTAGATAGAACACCCCAGAGTGCATGAGGAATTCTGCCTCTTTGTGAATGTGCTTTGTATCTTACAATCACACACACACTATTACAATCTTAAAGTAGAGAGCATGTTTCCTGCATTACAGTTGAATTTAAATTTACAGAAATAATTGTGTATGGAGAAAAATTCTTATGAATAAAGAATTCAGCTAGCTTTTAAGTCCAAAAGCTATCTGGAGAACTCTTTCATTATTATCTAATTAAGTAAAAATTTAGCACTCAACAGTTCAAAAGTGATGAGCATTGTTCCATTTCAATGAAAGCTGGCATAGTCAACATGCCAGTACCACAGGACATCCAATTTCCAGTCTCTCACTCTCAGTTGTCCTCCGTCTGATAGGGTAACTGTTAAGATGTCATTGCTAGGAAGGAAGAAGAAAAATATATGGGTAAGCTAGACATGTACACATGGCAATGATGCTGAGATTTGAGGGGGCACTAGCATCTTTAGAGGACTTGTAAGACCCCAGATTTTAGGTCCATTAACCAGAGCCTCTGGTTCAGTGGGCCTGGAGTTGGGTCTGAGATTTTGCATTTCTCAAGTTCCCAGGTGACGTTGATGCCCTGGTGCAGGAATCACACTGGAACCGCTCACCTATGACATTGGTACACAATGTTTCATACTCACGCTTTGACGAAGGAGATATAACCACCTTCGCCTACACGTGGACTGTCTTCAGCACACACAGGCACCTCCCACAGGTACCACACACACATCCATCTTATGCACACACACACACATGCCCTGCACACATGTGTCCTAGAAACAGGCTAAATACCTGTGCTGCTCATAGGAAATACACACTGGCATAATGCACACAAACACTATGCAACTAACACATTGTCATATGTATACACACACACACTCACACACACACACATCTGTACCACACATCTGCAACTCACATAACACACATTCGCCCCACATGTGCACCTCACACAAGCATTGCATAACTATAACACACATTCCTCACACCTATTCCACACACATGCATACACATACATATCCTATAACACACATTCCTCACACCTATTCCACACACATGCATACACATACATATCCTACCTGCACATCACCTGTGCTGTCCACCTGTACCATACATGTGCCCCATACCTGCACCACACACACAAGTTTGCAGATTGTGAACTGGCTGCTACTATCACTTTGCTCTTGAGATACTTCCCCCATCCTTCTCCTCTTTACCCCCACCTTCATCCCCATCTAGGGTCTCTTTGAGTGACTGCAATACTTTATCTATCCAAAAGGCTACTGATGTCCTAGACCTCTCTTATTTTCTTCCTACTCCACATCTGACTTAGCTCCTCTTTGTGAGCTAAGTTCTTTATAATTTCTACTTTCAGTTTTGGTGCAAATATTTGTCATTCAGCTTAAATCAGTGCAGCAAGTAGTTACAGATCCTGTGCGAAGCCTTAGACTAAGCTGTTGGGGGTGGAAGCAATGAACAAGATAACCAAAATCTTCATTCATTCACTCATTCGTTCATTATTCACTAGTGAATAAACTGCACGCTGGGTGAGTAAGGGTAAACGAAGGGAGGAGTACTTGAGGAACTCCTTCCTGCAAACTTCAAATCCCAGAGTGGGCAACAGGCTCTCCCTCCTTTCTCTCAGGTGAGTTCTGGCCTCTGGTGAAGTTCCAGATTATTCTCCACACCTGGGGAAACCATCCAAGCTAGTAAATGGAAATTTAAATTCTCATGATATTAGTAGTAATACTAGCAGGAAAGAATACTAACTACCTTTTCTTAAGGACATACAATATGTCATTCATTTTACTTGCTGTTTGTTAGCCAGAGAAAATATCATCCCATTTCTCAGATGAGAAAAACAGAGCCTCTGACAGACTTGACTGAGGGCTCACAGATGTAAAGGGGGTGACATCAGCAGCTGCTTTCTTTTCTCTGCAGCACAGAAGCCCCTCCTGCAAATGCAGGTGGGGCCCCCTGACCATGGGCCTGGAGGACAGCACCAATGCCATTCACAGAAATGACAGCACTTTCTCCTTGCCTGCCCCGTGTCCATTATCACCACACAGGAAGAAGGGAATCATGAGGACAAAGACATTAACGAAGACATTTGAGATGAGATGAAGTAACAGTGATATTTTTATTTATTTTTATCTTTTGAAACAAAACCATCACTTATAGAAAACAGGCTTTGCAAAAGAGATAACTTTAGCCATACAAACCACGAATCATGTTCCTTTCTATAACAGACTCTTGGTTTAATGGAGCCGCACACATTGTGTGGCTGGTTATACCGCGGTGGCGAGGTAGTAAGGCTTGATTTAATTTCTCCCTGATTCAGACTTGTCCAGACGTTTGTCCTCAAGCTGAATTTGAGGGCAGCGAGAGTCAACAGTCCTTTAGCCAGAGACGCTCCCTCGGTCACCTCCCACTTGCCCTGTACATTGACCTCTGAGGAAATTCATCCCTGCTGTTAACATCTGTGGTCCCACCAGCTGGGCTGAAGTAAAAGGTACTTAACACACGCAGCTCGTTTTGCAAGGTTAGAAAGAATCAATAGGAGATGTGTTTAATGTGGTATCACTATCAGTTCTCATCGCACTTTTAAAACTGAAATATCCACAGTGGTGTATAATCTTAGTCTCAGTGTAAAGAGAATGGGTTTAGCGTGGTCTAAGATAGATATCATTCCTATTAGAGATCTAGCACGAAAAAACTGCAAGTGGCCTCTGAAATTTCACTCTTGCTATCCTTTTCTCCTTTCTCCTTTCTCTTTTCAAGCATCCTATTCTCTCCATGTCTCTCCCCTCTTTTTCACTTCCCTCCTTCCTTTTCTCCTTTCTTCTTTTTTTCTCTCTCTCTTTCTTCTTTTATTGTTCTCTTTAATTTCAGGTGTTTAATTCACCCTTGTGGTAAATAGCCAAAATTTCAGCAAACCACCAAAGAATTTGGGTGTCTCTCTCTAGCATGCATTGAGTACATATGTTGACTCTAAAATTCAAGTTTGGAAACTCGTTAAGGAGCGGAGCCAGTTGGAGCCCATCAGGTTACAACAAAGCAGGCTGGACCATGAGTTTCTATGAAATTATTCTGAAAAAGACACCTGGCTGGACAGAGCATAAGCACAGAACACTGTTCTTCTGTTAAGTAGATCGTAAGGGTAAATTTTGTATTGATTTTAATACATAACACTGTAAGAAAATTAAAGATAGTAAGATCGAAATTATACCATGTGTTTGTGGGGCGGTGATGATGATGTCTAATTTTATAATGAAGCATGTAGGGGAAACCATGTCTGTTATAACAGAGTTGATATGAAGTGTCAGAAAGGTGAAAAGAAAAAACCAAACCTTAGTTAACCAATCCTTACCAGCAATTGCACAACATGTTAGTGCAAATATTTACCTCTATAAGAACTTGTGTAGAGAGTTCTTAGTGTTTTCGCAAGTCTTAAGTGTTAAGAGTAAATCGTTAGTACAATCTAGCACTGTTCTCCTAGGGTTGCTATTTAGACAAGTTACTCAAATGCCCAGCTTGGAAACATCCTACCAATGTCTATCATGTTATGATTTGCAACTCAAATGGTTAAAATGGAAACCAACTAAAGGTTTTGTTTGTTTTTAAAATTAAAAAAGAAATAGGAAATTAAACATCTGTATTAGTTTACTAGAGCTGTCATAACAAGTACTACAAATGGGATGACTTAAACAACAGAAATGTGTTGTCTCAAAGTCCTGAAGCTTTGAAGTCCAAGATCCAGGTGTCAGCAGGGTTGATTCCTCCTGAATGAGAAAGACTCTGTTCTAGGACTCCCTCCTAACTCTGGTAGCCTCAGGTATTCTTTGGTTTGTAGATGGCATTCTCTCTATCTCTTCACATTGTCTTCCATTTGTATAGGTCTCTCTCTGTGTTCAAATCTTCCATTTTCTCTTTTCTTTTCTTTTTTTTAGAGGTTTTTGCTATAAGCCGCGTGCACTCGCCAGACAGACAGAGACAGAGAGACAGAAAGCGAGAAATCACCCCCCAGGGGTGATGGCCACGCCGCAATCCCTTTTCTTCCATTCTGCTCTCGGGATCTTGGGCATGCACGCACACGCGCCCGGCGTGAGTTTTAAGCCACCAGGTTTGGGACGCGAACCGCAGTCGACTATGTGGGAGTCCAGTGACATAGCCATTACGTGAACTGCTGGTCCCCAAATCTTCCATTTCCTTAAGGATACCAGTCATGTTGAATTAAGCCCACCCCAATGACCTCATGTGAACTTGATTATTTATAAGGACATTATTCATCTTATATTGAATAATGTCACATTCATAGGTACTAGGGGTTAGGATTCCAATATGTTTGGGGGAAACATAATTCAATCCATAATAGCAGCCATTTGTTTTCATGTTCACATGGTCATCACTTAACTGTAATCTTACATTGACCCGTGTATGTCAGTTTTGAGATGCACACCAAGTTCTCTTTAATAATGCCTTAAGTATCTCTGAGTTGAGGAGCTTAGCTTCCAAAAACAAAATAAAATTTTTCTGCTTTCCCTATTTGATCACTCAGAGAATGAGTCTTTCCAGACAGGACAAAGATATGACCAATGCCACAGTGGGGAGGATTGAGATCGCATCCTACTTGCAATGGAAGTCTCTTACAGTGGATGAAGGTGCGGGTTGTAGCCTAGTCACTGTACTTCCTTTGGAAACTCATCAAAAGCTGATGAGAACTGACTATCCTGGGCTCTGTTATATTAAAGCAGTATTTCCTCTTTCACATACATGATAAAGTAGTTCATGGTCACATGACACGAGTAACTGTATATAAAATGTGTCTTATGTAAATTATGACAATTTTCTGTGAATTTTACATGAGTTATCAAAGTATCGATCCTACCCTGATAAAATAAAAATTAACAAAGGTTTCTTTCTTTAATTTTCCTCCATATTTTATAACATTAGATTTTCAAAAAATTTAATGCAAGCTGGCTCTGTGGCATAGCAATAATGCCTCAAGGGAGATTAGATCTCATGTAATAAACATGGTTCAAATCTCCAGCCTACTCAACTTGAAACACACTGGGCATGCCCACAAGTGCTAGGGATCAAACAAGTTGAAGGGCTAGACTAGACAAAAGCCATCACAATATGACCAGACCCTATGTGAGGGGTGCTCTTCTCCATTTTTTCTCTGCCTGTGTATACACTCTATCAAGAATAAAAGAAAAAAATAAAATATTTTTCACTAATACCCTTAAACTAAGGCCTTCATGATTTAAATATTGTTTTAATATTAGTATCATATATTTGATGAACATATAAATATTAAATAAGTCTATCAATAGACCCTATAAGTAACAGAGATTTTCTTTCAGGGAATCAGCATTCTGCCAGTATCACCACCACTTGAAGAGCTGTGTTTCTAAAATGCAAGAGCTAAAGGTTAATGCTTCTTTGACTTGATCAACCTAAAATATGAGCCAGAGCTGATTGTACTCCATCTTATTACTTTATCTATTTATTTTTCTTCTTTTTAAAAAATTTACCATTAATCGTTGTTCAGCTTTTGCAATATGGATTGCAATCCTAGCATGTATACACTGCAAGTCAATGGAGTCAGACATTACCATATATATCGTCATCAACAGATAACTTTCCATTCTTGAGCTTATTGATTTCTCTTTCCCTGAGCCTTATCAATTTATTTAAAACTTAAGAATATATGCAAAGATTCTCAATTTAATAACTTCATGTGCTTAGTAAGAAGTGTCTTAGACTTGACAAACAATAACTTTTTGTAAAGAAAAATGTAAAACTGAAAGACAGCCACTATTTTTTAAAATTTATTTATTTTACATTCATTCACAGTATATCATTGCAGCATACAAAATTGAACAGCCACTATTAAAACATGAATGGGGAGCCAGCAGATGGCACAGCAGTTATGCTGCTGGACTCCCACATGACCAACCAAGATTTGAGTTTCAGACTGGTGGTTTAAAAATCAGCCCGAGTGTATGTGCATGGGCGCCCAAGACCCCAGGAGGAAAATGAAGAAGGGAGTACAACATGGCCATCCCTCTGGGAGTGATTTCTCACTTTCTCTGTCACTGTCTCTATTTCTGTATCTCTCCAGCAAGTGACCTACACACAAAAAAAGAAACCTCTTAAAAAAAAAAAAAAGAATGGAGGAAGGTTGAAGACAGGAAATGCATGCCTGTAAAAGCATGAATATTTCTCCTTTCTTGGCTTTACACTGAATTTCTCTAGACTTTAATGCTTCATTTCAGTTTATTTGCAACTGGAGAACTTGAAATCCTCTGAAATGATGAAGGCAATTTTGAACTTCATAACATTCATCCTTGTTACTTTTGATGAACACATCAAGGAAGTTAATACATGAGGTTATTTTCAGTCTCTTATTATAATCATATAAAAAAGTATTAAATCCCCATTGTTTTTCTCATATAAATAGTTTTCTATATGTAGTATGGCCACTGTGAAAACTGGGAAAATTCCAAATTCTGTTATACTCAAGTACTCCACGTGAATCTGAAGACCAGGTGTGCACCTGTCCAGGTGAACTCACTGTTTGGAGCTATGCTCAGTGAAGAATTGCAGTAGGGCCATCGTCCTTCTCACTCCATCCCCAACTCACTTCCACTGCACCATATTGTCCCTTAAATCAGATCTACTGAACCCTGTGATTCAAGGCCTCCTCCTTCAGAAGGTCACCCTGGTATTCCTGGTTTACTCTTGAACATCCTCATGCTTATTCACTGAGTTCTATCCTAGGAACCTGCTTATGCATGCCCTCTATCCTGAGTTGTTCAGATTCCTCATAAGCGGCATAAGGGTGAGACCAACCAAGCAGAGTCATTGAGCATGTTGACTTAGAGTCCCTGAAAACCATGGCTTAAAACCAGAGATAGTTACTGACTGATTGAAGACCCAAGTTCTGAAACCTTAGTTTCTTCACCTGTATAACAGAAAAGCTATTACCATAATCACAGTGTACTTATGAGAATTCAAGGATCTAGGGAACCTGGCACAAAGTATGTGCTTTGCAAAGGTTAGGTATTATTATTATTATTTATTAATTTCCATCAGTACTTTGCCATCCAGATATGCATTATCTACTGTTTGTTGACAGTCATATCACACATTTATTTATATTTTTACAACATATAAGGCATTAGAGTTCATTTACTTCACCATTCTCATTCACTTCATGATATTTTGCCATCTTCACCCTCAGCGTGCTGGATCTCAGGCATGGGTGCACTCCTAGGGTGCACAGGGAGACCTTGAGGTGCAAACCTTGAGCCTTCTCATACAGCTTCAGCCCTGTGGAGCCTTTGTGTTACTTCTGCGTCACAGTGGTTAGTCTATTTTTTGTTGATAGCTTCATAAGCATTGACATGAGAATTTTAGTCACTTAAAGTAAATTATGAGTAGATTTAAAATAGAATAACTAGAAAAAAAAACTAAAAAAAACACAGTCTGTATTTTAAAAACTCTTGCTAGAAGAAAAAGGAAGATTTCAAAAAAATAAACGGGGTCCAGCAGGTGAGTGGTGGTCAAGATGCTGAACTTCCACATGGCTGATGATGATGTGAGACCCCGACCTGATAGCTTGCTTTCTCCCTCTCTCTCTTTGTCTCTCTCTGGTGAGCACATGTGCCTGATAGCAAATAGACATATATATATGTCTGTGTGTATGTATTAATTATATAATTTATATATATATATATGTGTGTGTGTGTGTGTGTGTGTGTGTGTGTGTATAATTATATGTGTATTATATATATACACACACATATATATGTAGGGGCTAGCAGATGGCGTACAGTTTACATGGATGGACTCTAATATGGCTGACTACAATTTAAGTCCTGGACCCGGTGGTTTGAAAATGATGCCAGGTGCATGTGTATGTGCATCCTAGAAGAGGCGAATGAAAGAAAAAGGGTATTGGCCTGGCCATATCCCCTAGGGAGTGATTTCTCACTTTCTTTCTCATTGTCTCTGTCTTCCTCACTCACCAGCAAGTATATGTGTCCTAAGGCAAAAACTTCTTAAAATACATGTATATGTTTATAAAATAATAAATTAATAATTCAAAAAATATTAAAATAAACATAAAACAAGATCAAGGGAGTAAGAACAATTACATCAGCAATAACAGTATATACTCTTTATCTAAAACGCTGACATATAAAAAAGCCAGTGGTTCAATTTGATGCATTCAAACAGTGAACTAATCTAATTCAATCTATATTATTTAGGAGTTATAATAGTTCAAAGTAATTGGCAGGTGAGTATTATTAGGCAAGAAAGTAAACAATGAGGTACCACCTAACCCCCGTCAGAATGACTAAGATTCTAAGATTAAAATAATAAAAAATGTTAAGTGCTGGTGAAGTTGTGATATAGAGGGAACACTTCTATGCTGTTGGTGGGAGTGTAAATTGGTACAGCCACTGTGGAGAACAATATGGAGGCTCCTTAAAAACCCACAAATAGAACTCCCATATGATCCAGCAGCTCCATCCTGGTATCTACCCAAAAGCTAGGAATATAGCCAGTCAGAAAAACACCTGCACAGCCATGTTTATTTCAGCATTATTCACAATTGCTAAGACATGGAACAACTCAAATGTCCATGAGCAGAATAATGGAGTACTACTCATGGCCATGTCGCTGGACTCCCATGTAGTCGACCGCGGTTCGAGTCTCGGACCTGGTGGCTTAAACTCACGCCGGGCATGTGTACGTGCGTGCCCAAGATCCTGAGAGGAGAATGGAGGAGAAGGGATTGCGGCGTGACCATCCCCCCGGGGGGTGATTTCCTGCTTTCTGTCTCTCTGTCTCTCTCTGTCTGTCTGGCGAGCGCACGCTCCCTATAGCAAAAACCTCTAAAAAAAAAAAAAAAAAAAAGAAAAAACAAGACCCTGGCATTTGATAGAAAGTGGACAAATATGGAAGATTCACTGCTAAGCAAAGCAAGAGTCAGGCTACTAAAGAGAAGCACTGCATGTCCTTATTCAATATATACTGAATGTCTGCATTCTACAGCAGAAACTGAAAGACTGGAAGGTATAACTGCATGGCGAGCAACCGTGGATACTAGAGACAGTGTGAGAGGAGGGGGAAAAATGGAGAGGGGAGAGGGGGAATCAAAGGGAAAAAAGAAAGAAGCAAAATATTTAAGGGACAAGAATAAAAAATTATCTGTTGGTGATAAATACATATGGTAATATCTTTGACTGGACCAAATATACAATGTATTCATGATGGGAAAATTTATTTGGTGTGCTGTAATGATATATAGTGATTGAATGTAAAAAATATTAAAAAAAAAGAAAATACGTAAAATTCACAAATTCATGATTCAATTATATGTGGAAGCATATGTATTATTATGTTAGTAAAAATGACAAAATGGAAATCTGACATTATAGTAAAGTATTAGGTATAGAAACTATGGAAGGGTCTGATAGAGATTTCAAGGCATGTGTAAAGAGAAAAATATTTTACTACTAGGTCAATGTTTACATATTTTATTAGAATGATTTCAAGGCAGTAAATATATATACACATAAACTATATATATTATATATAATACTTTCGCCCTTTCCCAAAACATTCTTTTTAAAATTTTTGATTTATTAAAACAAGATAAATTCCAATGTGATATCAACCAAAATGGTAACATAGGTACATGGGATCTCTCTGAATGGTATGCTTTTAAATAGCTACTTCTGAGCTTGTCTAAATTTCCCCACATTTTCTTTTTTTAAAAAAAAATACTTATTTTATTTAACTTTAATTATTGATTTATTTTTAATTTGACCAGAGAGGAACAGAGTGAAAGAGAGAGAAAAGGAAAGTAAGAAAGCAATTTACCAGGTCTGGGACTTGAACCATGGTCAGCCATGTAGGAGTTCAGCGTCCTTAACCACTATGCCACCTGCTGGCCCCAAATTTCTTTACATTTTCTAGAGGGAATGTGCTATCATACACAATTGCAGAAGATAATAACATTACTTTGTATAATGTTTTGCATAATTTGTACTTTTCAATCCTAGAAAGCTTTGAAAAGCATATAAAATTTTCAGCATTTCTCCAAAAAAATGAATTACATGAAGTAAGCACCCAAATTTTGCATAACTTAACAAATCTTTTTTTTTTTTTTTTTGAAGAGGTTTTTGCTATAGGGCACGTGTGCTCACCAGAAAGAGAGAAAGAGACAGAGAGACAGAAAGCAAGAAATCACCCCCTAACGGGGTTGGCCACTCCACAATCCCTTCTTCTCCATTCTCCTCTCGGGATCTTGGGCATAAACACACACGCACCTGGCATGAGTTTAAGTCACCGGGTCCGGGACTCGAACCGCAATTGACTACATGGAAGTTCAGCAACATAGCCATTACGCTAACTGCTGGTCCCCATCACTTTACAAATCTTAGCAACCTACTAAGGCTCATTCAAGGACCCTACATGAGGATCAGACTGTTTACAAATGTCAAAGCAATTCCTCATGCATTATTATTTTTTTTTTTAATTTTTACTATAAGGCACATGTACTTGCCAGAGAGAGATAAAGAGAGATAGTGAGAGGGAAAGTGAGAAATCACGCCCCCCCCAGGGGGACAGCTATCCCATAATCTCTTCTCTTCGTTCTCCTCCTAGGATTTTGGACACCCATGCGCACATGCCCATCATGATTTTCAAGTCTTTGAATCTGGGTTTTGAAATACAGTCAACCATGTGGGAGTCCCACCATGTGGCAGTCCAGAGTCATAACCACCATGCCACCTGTTGGCCCTTCCCATGTTATCTTAATATATCCTTCCCAAAACTTTGAAGATAGGAATAGCTACTATTTTTGTCATTTTAAAGGTGCATACAGCCAGTCACAGCAGTAACATAATACTCAGGGATCCTGAGACCACATGGACATGTCCCAGGTATGCCTCCCGAGGTCTTCAAATGCATGCTGGTGTACATGCAAGCTCATGATTTTGTCTGTCTGGGCCTGGGACTGAGATTGCAGTATGAGAACTTCATTCGGGGTGTCTCTCCCTTTCTCTCTCTTTTTGTCTTCCTCTCTCATTAAAGAAAGAAAGAAACTTTTTTTTTTTTAAAGAAAAGTACACAAACCAGTTTCAGAGAGATTAAGAATGTGTAGCTGATAAGGACAGGACTCACACCAGTGACTGTGTTCTTTCACTTTTGCACTGTGAGTTTCATATTGTAGCACAGTGTGGCCTATTACACACAGAACAAGATGTCAATAAGCAAAGCATCCTCATTCACCCATGAAACTTTGGGAAATCTCCTAGTTTTACCATGCCTTAGTTTCATCATCTATAAAGCAGAGATAATACTCATCCTGTATAACCCCCAGAGCTATTGTGGAGATGCTGTGTAAGGGAAACACTGCAAACATAATGTATCTTTATTATTATTAATACATAAACATGTCTATTATGAATCTGTTGCAGCTCTGGCCAGCAGAGTAAGTGCTGATGGGACCGAAGGGGAGGGAGGAAAAAAAAAAAAAAAAGGAAAAAGAAAGCTACTTACTAAGAGGCAATTAAAACGTACCATTCTAGTTCGAAAAGACTGTTTCCACGCATGAGTAATTAACAATCTATTGTGTATCCCACAATTGTTTGCTGGCTATTTCATCTTTCATCAGGTCCATGTGGCCCTCTGTTAAGTCAGTCAATGTATGGGGAGTTCCCAGTTTTAAACAATGTTTGCTTGCACAGGTATCCTTTTAATTTATGCAATGATTTAATTTTAATGATTACAATTGTTAGTTAATTTTGATCTACTCTTTTTCCACTGCATTCATCACAGACTCACTGAAGACTACAGGGCAATTAAGGTGCATAAAGGGGCAGTAAAGCTCCCTACCACTCCCCTCTGTTAAACTGCATACTCCTCACCTCTAGTAATTAACTTGTCCGATACCCCAACGCTGTTTCCACAGGCTAAGTGATCCATCAGCGTGTGCTGAGGGGAAAGATGGGAGATGTTGACCTCATGAGTCTAAGAGAATCCAACAGTAATTAGCTGGGTTTCATTTCAACTAAAGGCAACTCAGTTTCCTCATCAGTAATCTGGGTATCATGAAGCCTGTTTTAATGTGGCAAATGTCTGTAAGCTACAGTGGACCATAAAATTGTAAGGAATCATTTATTGCATTTAGTACGTTCCTGAGACTGAGCTAGTTCCTTCTAACATCTTCTTTGTCACAAATATTCTGTGACATCACCTAATGTACTTAACAGTCTGCCTCAAAAACCGAACTGAAACTCATTACTGACGCTCTTATTTGTTTTAGGAACGGATTGTACTCACTTATTTAGATATCACTAGCACGCTATTCACCAGGGAACAGGTCATCTGGATTAATTGTCTATTTTATTTCTTATGTACCCAACAGAAGTGTAGTTAAAGCTCAAACCTTTATGTGCTGATCCTTTCATCCTTGGTCATAACCCTTCTACAATTGCTCCAGAGTGACGGCTACAGAGCCCAAAGTGTGAGATCACTCCAGGCTGCTCTTCTGACCTCTAAATGGAGCCGGTCCTCAGGGGTGGATGAAATTTCACTGCGTTTTCCCATTTCATTTGTATAATGAAATCATTGTTTGGCCTTCGTTCTGTACTTTTGTCCTTTTCGGTATTAAGGTGGACCATTCAGTAGCCCCCTCCAATTTGTCCATGATAACGAGGCTTTTTCAATGGATTCTCCTCTGATCTCAACAATTTGATTTTTTTCCTAAAAGTACCATAGCAAATAAATTCTCCGTTCACAGCAATATTCATTTGTTATATATTTGCATGTTATTTATATCCACATAGAAGTGAATCAATGTATAAATCTCTACTGTGCAAACTTAGTAAAGCCTAAACCACTGCCTGAAAATGAATCACTCACCATCACTCACTGGGCCATATTGTCATATTACTTACATGTGATCAGATGCAACCCCGATAAACCATGTGCAACAGAATTTTAACCTTCACTGGGTTCACTTGGGGATACTTGTTAAAAATGGAGATGACCAAACCTCATCCCAGAACTACTGAATCAGATTTGGGGGGTAGGAGAGCTCAAAATTATGTATTCTTAAAAAGGCCAGCATAGTTTGAGAAAACATTGCAATGGAGGATCGAGACAGTGGAGCAGCAGTAAATCATGTTCCTCTATAAGACTGAGCTACATGAAAGGGTTCACATTCATGCCGAATCCTCCCTCAGTATGCCAGGCATGTACGAGCCTGCGACATGGAGACAGTCAAGGCTGGGTGCGGGTCAAGTCATCAGGACCCTGTTGGGGGGTGCTGTCCCTGTTGGGGGGTGCTGTCTCTCTGTCTCTTTCTCGCCTTTTTCTCTCTTTCCCACTCATAAAAGAAGAAAGAGAGAAAAAAGAAAAAGGGAGAAAGAAACTTAGGAAAAAAAAGAGAAAGTATTGCCTAGTTACTGAGTTATACCTGTACCTTCTATTTTTGGGGGAAAATAATGCTGATTCCAAAGAGTTCTGAACAGGACAAGCTCCAATCTAGATCTTGTGTAACCCTGTTCCAGAGGGCACCACTTGATCCAATCTGACTTCCTATCCCAGCTTCAGAAGTTGAATCCTAAAGGTCAGGCTGGCCTGGAAACTCCTCTAGTGCAGAACAGGGAGTTTGTTTGTTTTTTATTTTAACTCGATAGAGGGCATGTGCACTCGCCACACAAAAAGGGAAGAAAGGGAGAAAGCAGCCTCTCATGAGGAATGGTCATGCTGCAATCCCTCCTCCATTTCTCCATCCTTTCAGGATTTTGGGCACACATACATGTTCCTGGCATGTTTCTCAAGTCACTGAGACTGGGAGTCAACCTGCATAGTTGGCCACATGGGATCTAACCACCGTAACCACCAAGCAACGGGCTGGTCTGAGAATGGTGAGTTATTATTATCTGCTTTGTGTGTTCCTTTCCCCACAAATAATAATAATAATAAATAATAAAAATACACACGTAAATAAATTTTTGCTTATTCAGTTACCATTACATTTTTATTTCTCTGAGGTCAGACTCACCAACAACATATCATATAATGAGATATCATGACTATCCTAGAAATGATGCTTTGGCATCACAAAACATTTGCTATGATGATTAGAAAAATCCAAAATATTTTCTTGATCTGTACACCATTCTATTGCTCTCTTCCATTGATCAGCCCTGTGGAAGGAGAATATAGCACATTCCTTGGGGGGAAAAATAAAAGTGTGTTAAGCAAGAATGATGATGCTTTCCTGAGGCAGAAACAAAGGGAGAGAACCCTATCTAACTAGTTATTTATTCTTCATTTTCCTCTTTCTATATATTCTATGACGAGAAGTAATTTGAACAGCCATACACACTTGTGCTTGTGAGAGTCTACCAAGCACAAGTGATTCATAATTATTCATGCAGCATAAGACTTGTCACTAGAATGACATTTATCTTACTGACCCATTCTCTCTTTCTCTCACCAATGACTTAGTATATGACATGGATGAATAACTTGAACCATCTGTGGCTATCCCAGGATCTGTCCATCTCAGAATAGATTAATTACTTATATCCAGTGCAGAATGGGACTTAAGTAACAATTTTCATTTTGATTAAGTAACAATAATCCACATAAAAGTGCTGGTCATTGTGTTTTACAATAAATTTAAGGAGCAACTTAATGTCTATAGAGAAAGTTTTCCTCTGAGATACGTATAGATTGAGTTGGTTAAACTGCCTGGCTCCAGATATGTACTCCTCCAAGCAACAAAACAAACTGAGGTTTTGGGAAAAAGAAATTTGTTTCTAAGTTGGAACTTCATTTTAGTGACCATAAAAAGGAAGATGTAATAACATTTTTCTCTCTCACTCTCTTGATATGGACTCTTTCATATTTATAGTAAAATAAAACAGCTCTGAGAAGCACATACATGTTAGAATTATCCTGTTGAGAAAACATGCATAAGTACACACACACATTCACATACCCACATACTACACACACATACTTACAAATCTGCCACCATGACGGTTCAGTCAATGCTTCACAAAAAATAACTGAGGCACAACCACAGAGGCTTGTGTTGCTACAATGCTGTGCTTGGCTGGCTAGGAACAGCCAAGGAAGTCCATGGAAGGCCCAGGTTTGACTGCCAGTCTGGCTTAAAGGCCTAATGCAATAGCATATGCCTATAATCCCAACAACTCAGTGAGGCCAAGAAAGGAGAATCAAGAGTTCAAGACTGACCTGGACAATTTAGAGAGACCTTGTTTTTAAAAAAAGAGTCTGGGGACCAGCAGTTGGCGTAATGGCTATGTCGCTGGACTCCCATGTAGTCTACCATGGTTCAAGTCCCAGACCCAGTGGTTTAAACTCACTCCAGGTACATGTGTGTGCATGCCCAAGATCCAAAAAGGAGAATGGAGGAGAAGGGACTGTGGCGTGGCCATCCCCCCAGGGGGTGAGTTCTTGCTTTCTCTCTCTGTCTTTCTGGCAAGCAAACGCACCCTATAGCAAAACCCTCTCCAAAAAAAAAAAAAAAAAGAACCTGATTTGGTGGCCAGTACCTATCCTAGCTGAGAAGTTGAGGCTGAAGGATCATTACATAGGAAAATAGGAGACAAAGAAGAAGGAAGGGAGGGAGGAAGAAAGGAAGGAAAGAAGAAAAAGAAATAGAGACAGAGAGCAAGAAAAAGAAAAAGAGCAGGAAGAAAACAATATTCTTGCAGTCCCAAGACATAAACAGGTCACCACCACAACCTGTTTTAAAGCTATGGAAATTCACCAGTGAAAATCTGTTTTAATACACACTTTTGAAAGCCACCAATAAGTATCAGTCCCACACTTGTGAAGCCAGCGTATAAGCAACACACACACTCCAATTCCCAACCTGCCACAGCTAAAGGACAACCAGTCCCCAAATACTTTTGTTTCTCACAGGCTTTCAACTCCTGAACTTAATGCTTCCCGAAACTTTATTTAAAATCAGATTTGCTTTGTTTTAGTAGAATCATGTCCTTCAAGCATTGTCTCTTGTTTAGGAAGAAAGAAAGGCATATTATTGTTTTGTCTAATGAATGATGGTAGCCTTTTCCTTCAACTCAAATACTCACACATGAGAAAGAACATAGCATAAAGATATTCATTAAAACATTGTTTAACATAGCAACAGATTATAAACAATGTAAATAATCTAAAAGGTCCAGTAAATTAGAAAACCAGAAACATCAGATGTGTACTAGAAAAGGAATAAACTACCATGGAGTAAGGGAGAATAGTAATACATGCATTTTTTAACCACTATTTTTTTATTCTGGCATATGTGTATATATTATTATGTTATGTATTAAAAAGTAAGTTATTGGGAACCAGCAGTTAGCGTAATGGCTATGTCGCTGGACTCCCACGTAGTTGACCACGGTTCACATCCCGGACCCGGTGGCTTAAAACTCACACCGGGAGCGTGTGCGTGCGTACCCAAGATCCCGAGAGGAGAATGGAGAAGGGATTGCGGTGTGACTATCCCCCCTGGGGGATGATTTCTCGCTTTCTGTCTCTATGTCTCTCTCTGTCTGTCTGGCAAGTGCACACGCCCTATAGCGAAAACCTCTCCCCCCCACAAAAAAAAAGTAAGTTATTTAAAGTTAGAATTTGAAATCATACATGTAACATGAAATATACACATGAAATTGGTAACAAAAGTAACAATTGAGATGCTAAAATTTTCGTGGAATAGGCATTTTTTAAAAGATTTATTTATTTCATTTTATTTATTCATTTATTTATTTTAATTTGACCAGAGAGAGAGAAATTGAGAAAGCATGCCAACAAGTCCAGGACTCAAACCATGATTGACCATGTGGAAGTGTCCAGCACTTTAGCCACCATGCCACCCGCTGGCCCCCTTAAATTTTTTCTTTTTTTTTTTTAAAGATTTATTTATTTAATTTTATCTATTCATTCATTTATTTAAGTTTGACCAGAGATAAAGGTTTTTTTTTAATGTCTCTTTTCCTAAATATTTTATAATGCTGTGATATAACTCATAATATTAAATGGGGACTATTTATAAGTCCCATGCAAGATATCAAATCAAAATACAAGTGAGAATATCCCATTGCAAAGTGGCATATAATGGAAAAAATTGAAGAAGCATAAAGACAATCTTATTTATTAAGAGAAATGATGAAAGAATAAGGAGGAATTGGTGAAGTCCAAGTGGAAGTACATTGTTGGAGCAAAACTGACAAAACAAGACCTTCCTCTAAAATCAATGGATTTGAAGCAAAGTCCAAAAATCCAGCAGAATTGGAATGAACACTTCTATTCCCAATAGGGAGAAGAACATTAACTTTGTTGTTGCATTTTAACTGGAAGTTCATCACAAATAAAAAAGTTTGCAATGTACATGCATTACTTGTTTATTTTTTTTTTAAATGTAGACCTAGTGGAGAGTAGAGAAACAGTTTGCTTAACTTTAAATTAGTTCTGTATTTTTCCTTGATATACTGTAAATCCAGAGTGTTTATTCCAGCAGCTTCTACTTACAGAAGACAGATCTCCACAGAGTACAATATCCAACAGAAATAACGTCTCCCAAAATCAGAATTACTGAGTCGCTCAAGTACAGAAATAGAAAGAAAAAAAAATCACCAAAAAAAAGAAAGCTTCTGAATTTGTTACCCTGTGCAGTGTGATCTTGGAATTCAGAAGGCAAGTTAAAGTTTTTTTTCTTTCAAACAGAGAACTCTGTAAGGAAAAAAAATGATATAACAAATGAAATCATGTTGTCTGAAAGTTGTCTTGAACTGGACAAGTAACTGTTGATGAAGAATTTAAAATGGATATTAAAATGATCCAAAGTATCAAGCAGAAGTATTTTCACTAATAAATTTGATAGTGGCACATTACACTGTTGATTTGAATAATGAAGTTAGTTTCTAAATTTCAGGTAAGCTAACAAGGCGTATTTTTATTATTGAATCACATAATACAACTTTAATTCAGTCCCCCTATTCAATTTCATTTCTGGCCATAACATGGGTTATGCTGATTATGAGAAAAAGTAACACCGTAAGCATAGAAGTTTTATTTCACTGTTTTTCATCTTAAATGATAGCTTCTTTGATAAACCTTGACACACAAGGTATTTTAAAGATCTGATCATTAAGCTGGTAATCTTAATTATCACTTTCTCTTGCACAAAGTTATAATTTTTATGATAAAAAGGAAAACACAAATTCTGAATATATTTTTATGTTAAAAAATCACTTAAATAATCACTTCTATCTAGACTCATCCATTAAGTTTTCAAAATAATACCACTTTTAGACAATTTGTAGTTCTTAAAAGTTTCCTCCAAATGCCATCATCAGGCGATATGGCAATATAATATTTATTTATGGTTCCTTCTGTTAAAAAAAAAAACTATAGTAAAAAGAATTCTTCATATCAGTGGTTACCAATAGTGAAATTGTCAACTGTGGGCCATTAAGCAATATCTGGAAATTAAAAAAAAAGAAAAAAAAATATATATACACTATATACTATATATAGTATATAGCATATATATTCATATATATAGTGTGTATATCATATATATACACACACATACACACACATTGTGCATGTAAAATATGTATTTATGAGTGTATATATTACATATCATATATAATACATTATGTTACATATGTGGATATATAAAAGTATCATTATATATAAAAGTATATAAATATATGTATATATGAAAGTATGTGTGTATATATTATACATGTTTGTATATTATATTTTACATATACACACACACAAATATATATACATACTTTTAAATACCTTTTTTGTTCATACTGGGGGGAGGGTGCTGCTGGCATCTAGTGGTGGAGCCCAGGGATGCTGCTCAGCACCCTACAATGCACAGGACACACTCCACAGCAGAGAATGAACCTGCTCAAAGTCTCAGCAGTGCTGAGACTGAGACACCCTCCTATATATAAAGTTTATAAATTTCATAATGAAATATTAGTATAAAACTTAAAGAAGCTCACATACTAGGTTGTCCATGTAGCTCATCACAGAAGAAATGGAAGCAGGGATGAAGGCTGAGATGGTAATAAAGGAACAGAGGGCAGTGAGGGGATGCCCATGCTGAAGTCTGTATTTCATCATCTTATTTCTTATGCTTGTATCAAAAGAAAAAAGAGCACCATCTTCTCATTTCCTCTGAGTGTGGAATGTCCCATGCCACATTACTGCACATGTGTAAAACCCCTAGAAGACGAGAGTACTCAGTGAAGAGAACTCAATCCTAACATCCACTGCTGTGGGAAACAAGAAAGCCAACTTAGTTGTTGTGATCCTGTTTCTTACTCTTCCCTGGTTTTCTCTCCTCAGTTCCATTTCACACTGCTCTTCACTGGGTTGTTAAGAACCTTCTCTTGGCCACTTTCTTTTTAACATTTAAAAAATATTTTACTATCATTTTTATTTTAATTTATTTTATACATTCAATTACTGTACATCACTACAGCTTATAAAGTGAATTTACAAAGCATGAACACACTTCCCACCAGTCCAACTGAAGAAAAAGATTAGAGGATACAGAAGCATGGAAAATGGTTACGGACACCGGACACAATGTGGGAAGAGGGTGAGAGATGGTGGAAGTGAGAGGAAAGGAATCAAGAAGAGACACAGAGAGGCAAGACATTTGAGGAAAACAGAAATAGAGGATTGTCTGTTGATGATAAAGTGTATGATATCTTCAATTGGCCACTCTTTGTCCACTCAATTGACCACTCTTTGTCCACTCAGGCCTGCTCCAAACTCTCAGGAGTGTACTTTCACTTGTATTTAATAAACTACCTTTTTCTTTCACTGTTGGTGTGTTTTGTTCAATTCTTTGTCTGAAATGCCCATGACTTGGAAATCACCACAGAAGCCGTCTTGCCACATATATGATGGTGAGCCAAGCCAGGAGTCTGCCTCTTTAGTCTACTCTAATACCACAGCAAAGACTCATCTGCCTCTGTTGGAAAACTTGCAGACTCTACTATCTGAGAATTTACCCAAAACTCAGCGAGAAAACCCTGCAAATTCCTGCTTCAAGTGCAAGAGACCAAACATGAGCAAGAGCCTGCACCCAGACACCTCCAGGGTGCTGCTGTCCATGATATGAGATTAGAAATGACCCCTGACATTGGAGGGTTGAAGGGGGGAATAACCAACCAAAGCCCTCATAAGCAAATGGGAAAAATAGACAACTGAGGACTGGAGAGATGCTCTAAGTCATCATAACCACCAAGGAATGCTAGGTAACTCTGCACATCATGGGTTATAACATTGCAAATGATAATACAACAAAGATATCAACCCCTTGGGACCTCCACTGAATCCTACTGCGAGTCACCCAGCACCAAAGACAGTCATCCAGAGGACACACCTCAGGACTATCTCAACAACCTGCACCTGGCCCTACTCCCACAGAGCAGTCAGAAAGGGAAAGTTCTGTGATTCTCAATAGGAGGGCCAAAGCCCCTTTCCAGCATGGAGCAGTTACAAAAAGATGGACCCTTCACCTTGAACTCCCCAAAAAGGTTCATAGGGATCATGCCTCTCAGGGGGAAAATGATGTAGGAGAATGTTACAAAATGGAAATGGGTAAGGGGGCTGGAGTATCTGCCCATGTGGCTAGATAGAAAAACCAATCAAGGAAGAAAATTGTGTGTTGGTTTCTAGCTAATTAAGCCTTATTTGATATAGTCAATGAAATGAATCAGTGGGTCCAGTCACATTAGACAGAGCCAACAAGATGAGAACAATCAGTGGGCCCAGCCAATGATCAACCAACACAACCTAGATTAAAAATTATAAACCTTGCAGAATGTAACTGTCAGGGCTTTCTGAATCACTCTTTTTCTGTCTATTCAGAAATGGAACAGGCCTGCTCCTACCTCTCAGAAGTGTGCTTTTGCTTCTACTTCGTAAACTATCTTTACTTTCAAAAAGAGAGAGAGAGAGAGAGAGAGAGCAGATAGCCAAAGCAAAGAAAAATGTCAGTGAAGCAAAAATTGCTTCTTTGAAAAGATTGATAAAATTCACAAGCTCTTATTATAGTAGATGTATAAATAAAGAAGAATAACACAAGTTACCACATAAAGGGGGGAATTGCCATAGATTTCACTGACATTAAAAGATTGACAAGAGGATACTATTCAAAACATTTAATATTTGACAACATAAATGAAATGGAAAAACTGCTTAAAATGTATAACAAACCAAAACAGACAGAAATGACATAGAAAATCTGGATAATTATTTTGATTAAGTAAATTAAACAATCCACAAAGAAAACTCTATCTTGAAGGACTATACTGGTGAATTTTTCTTAACATTTGAGGAAGAAATTGTACCAACCTTGTACGATTTTTTTTAGAAAATAAACAGCCCTTTCAAACTTGTAAAAACAAAGCAAAAAAAGGAATTTCTCTCACCTTTTACTCCCAGTACTCTTCTCTGACTCTTTCCTAATATTTTTATTTTACTGTGGGATATTTTCCAATTTAAAGTCTTGATACCCAAATATCTAACCTCAAACTATTAAGCTATTAATAATAACTAATACAAAATGAGTGATTATGTCTTCAGTCTCCTTAGAAGCTGGTCAGTCTGAACATGTACGCCTACTTGAATGGACTATGTACTTGTTTTCTGATATCCCAGGAAGGTACCACTCTTCTGACTAGACTATACCAAATCCTTTTTTGCCCTGTTCTGATTAAGAGGTCCATCTTCGCCTTTTGGTATCTGTCACCAAGTACAGATCATAATTCTACTCAGTCATAACAAACAATGAGACCCTAGCATTTGATAGAAAGTGGACAAATATGGAAGATGTCTGCTAAGCAAAGCAAGCCAGACTGTGAAAGAGAGGCGTTGTATGTCCCCACTCATATATATATATATATATATATATATATATATATATATATATATACAAGTGTCTGCACTCTATGGCAGACACTGAAAGACTGGAAGATATAAAGGCATGGAGAGCAACTGTGGACACTATTGATGGTGTGGGAGGAGGGTAGGAAATGGGAGAGAGTGAGAGGGAAGGAATCAAGGGGGAAAAGAAAGAAGTAAAACATTTAAGGAATAAAGCAATACAAAATTATCTGTTGATGATAATATATATGGTACTACCTCTTACTAGACCAATAAAGAGTGTATTCATGATGAGATTTATTTGGTGTGCTGTAAAAATACACAGTGATTGAACATAAAAATATATATATATAAAGAAAGAAAAAAGAAAAAAAAAGAATATTAGAGTAGAGCTTAGAATACTGTTCCACCACTGCCAGTAGGTTCCAATGTCCTTTCTAATGCCATCCATTAGTAAGTGCATCTTTAGCACAGCATTGAGTAGAATGTCTAGTCGGGGAGGGTGCCATGATAGATTGGCAGTGTTGGCATCAGCATAATTGGTAGTGGTGGCAGACATGGCCCGATCAGTTTATTGCCGTGAAACTAGTTACAAGAGAATAAGATAATTATCGTGATGGTGAAAATACTAGGGTATGTGTGAATGTTCAATGTACATAATGTTCAGTTAACTTAAGGGTGTGGACACACACACACACACATACACACACTGCATCTGTGATATGTAGGATGTGGAGAAGACTGGAGGTGTTAGTAAGTTGAAGAAAAGGAGTCAACCGAATTATCTTGTTTCCACCTTGTCCAACTTGACTTGACTTCTTTCTCTAGCATTCTGTGAAGAGTACTCTTTCTACCCAGAGCAAGATTCATGATGGGTTCCTTCTCTGTGGCTGAATATCTTCTCCAGTGTCACCTCCTCAGAGAAGCCTCCTCTGATTACTGTACAGTGCCTGGCCCCGACTCCTGGCTCTTCAGTCCCATCATACTCTGTTTCTTCATAGCCTATACCACAATCAGATATAACACTATCAGTGTTTACTGGGCTATGGAACTCTCATCCCTGCATTCACTCTCTATAATCCCATGGTTTTGGAAGCACCACCATGGAGAGGGCTTGACTGTCTATGGAACAGGCACTGACAGAGGGCAAGGCCCTAGGTACAAGTGGACATAAGATCATGGAACTCCTTGGTAAATCATTTTTTCTGCACAGATGAGGAAGAAAGGCCCAGAGAGGTGGCCTGATTAAGCCAAAGTTACTCAAGAGTTATGATAACAGAATATTTTTTTATTTGAGTCCTGAATCCTTTGCCTTAAAGCAGTGGCTCAGCTTTGTCTTGTTTCATTTTTCAGAAAAAAATTACAAGTAATTGATGTGGACTGTTTTTCCCCACGGGAGCCCAGAAAAACAACCATATATCCTATGAAGGCCATAAATATTTCTTACCTATGAATCAGAATTTTCAAGGAATGCTCAAGAAATTCTGATGACTGATCTTCCCATGGTGAATTAAGAACCACAAAGACTATTGGACATATGGCTTGTATAGATGAAAATCAGAGGGCTCTCTTCTCCCTCAGAAGTATCACTGTCACTCTGCTGAGCTTCCTTGCCTAGGCTTACAAAAAGCACACTGAAAAATCAAGTTTGAATTTAACATTGTCTTATCCTGAGTCCCTGGGACAATTAACCATTTCCTCCCACAGCTCCCACATTGCTCTATTTTTTTCCTATTCTTCCTGCTGGTTCTTCATTTGTGCTCAGTCATTCCTTGTACCTAGTTCTTTTACAATCTCACAACACTGTCTTACTGTTACACACTTGGGTATATATGCAGTAAGGATCCTAGATCTGAGGATTAACTACATGCCAGGTGTTTTATGTTACAAAGTCAACTCATGAAATAGTCAACATAAACTTAAGTAGTTGATACTCTTGCCCCGCTTGAAAGATTAGAAAAATGGAATCTCAGAGAGATTAAATATCTTGACCCCTAATAATACTGATCCCAAGACAACCTGACCTCAAAGTCCACTCCATTTCTTTTTTCATTATAAGTCATTATAGTTTTGTTTTGTTTTGTTTTGTACTTACGTGAAATGCAGAATAAGAGTATTTAGGGAGAGTGGGAGACAGAGCGAGACAAAATAGAAGAACTAAGAGCTTGAGTTTTGGAGTAGATTTTTCTGTTTGAATCTTTATGAGCTACAAGGAAAGCTTCTAAGGCGTAATTACACTTTTCTCTTTCAAAAATACATAGAAAATAGTATTGTCCTTAAAAAACTAACATAAGAGTAACTGAGATAATATATGAGAAGTGTATTCTCCCGGGACCAGCAGTTAGCAAAATGGCTATGTCACTGGACTCCCACGTAGTCGACCACGGTTCGTGTCCCGGACCCGGTGGCTTAAACTCACGCCGGGCGCATGTGCATGCGTGCCCAAGATCCCAAGAGGAGAACGGAGAAGGGATTGTGGAGTGGCCATCCCCCCTGGGGGTGATTTCTCGCTTTCTATCTCTCGGTCTTTCTCTGTCTTTCTGGCGAGTGCACGCGCCCTATAGTGAAAACCTCTCCAAAAAAAAAAAAAAAAAAAAGTGCATTCTCCCTATGTCTAATTGATAGGTGATATCTAAATCCATTATCAATGAAATTAGCCAGAGAAATGTGAGTGTGTGTATGCCTGCAGATGTGTGCATGAGTATAGGCCTCTGTGTGCAGAATCTCTTCAGGTATACTCAGATTAAAAACTCTGAGCTGATTTGACTCTGGAGACAGGAGCACAACTACAAGTGTGGTATTGTTGGATCTTCTCAGAACAGCTACTGAGAAGTTGGAATGCTTAAGGGCACCGTCCTTCCAGGACAGCTAAGAGGACAACAGTGTCCATGAGGATGGGCACTTGGAGGGGATGCAAACCAGAATAAGTCAAAAGACAGTGGGGAGCAGGTACCTTCCTCCATGCGAAGGTAATGCTGAGTGAATATGGACATGCATGTGTTCTTAAAATTGTGGTTCTCTTAAGACACAACTATTTTTATTTTTTCCGTAAGTAGAATTGCCATATTTAGCAAATAAAAAGACAGTACAGCTAGTTACACTTGAACCTTGGAGAAACATCAAATACATTTCTACTGTAAGTGTGTTCTAGATAGGATTTGGTAACCCCAGCTATGAGCAATTCTGATTTCAATGTATCCCTTCTCCAGTTTAACCATCAGAGATACTACTATGTTTGAAACTATTGTCATCAGATATAATAAGAATGATTAATGAAGGATGTACCTTACAACACCTAATCAAAAAAAGTTTATTAACCCTACACGAATTCTGCATTTTAAAGTCTATTTACTTATTTCATGATTGACATATATGGAGACAAAGATACCCAACAAGGTCTTGATGTCAGGATCCAGTCTCAGCCAGCCCAGACCATGGGCACATAGGCATTACCTGGCATGCTCAGAGAGGTCTACAGCCACTAAAATAGCAACCTTCCCCTGTGGTCAGCCTCACAAAACATAGCATTTGGCCACTGTGTTGCCATCTGGCTCTCGGGGTCCTGCACTGAACCACTACCAGAACTAGCCCTGCTCTTGCTATTCTTAATTTACTTTACAGGACAATTAAAACCTCTCATTTTGTGCAGCTTGTATTTTCAAATGTAAATTATTCATTTTCTTTTAATTTTCCAAATACATGTTCTTCCCACTAAAATATCAGACATTTACAGAGGTTGTATTGCATTCTTCTAAGTGAATGAAATAAATAGCACTTTAATTTCTGTTCTTAATTACTCTATTTCCATGTAAGTTAATTATTAACCATGGTCAAAATTTCCCAAGTCACTGCTGCCATTTTTTGTACTATCAAAAGTTACCCAGGGACCAGCAGTTTGCATAATGGCTACATCACTAGACTCCCATGTAGTCAACCACAGTTCGAGTCCTGGACTCGGTAGCTTAAACTCACGCTGGGCACGTGTGTGTGCGTGCCCAAGATCCCGAGAGGAGAATGGAGATGAGATTGCGGTATGGCCAACCACCCTGGGGGGATGATTTCTCTCTTTCTGTCTCTCTGTCATTCTGTTGAGCACATGTGCCCTATAGCAAAAATCTCTCCCCCCAAAAAATGTTACCCATATGGTCTTCCAGGAATTACATATATTTAAGGTTTTATAAGAATTCTGAGCTCTTTACAAGGTTGGAAACCTTAGATTTTCATGAAAGGTTATTTTTTAAATGTTTCAAAGTAACATCTATGAGTCAAATTCCCTGTAAGAGAGAAAAATGATAGTTTATCTGAATGGAGAATACTATTTCAAATATCCTATCTCCAACATGTTTGAGATACAACTGGGAAAGGCCCATGAGGGACTCTCCTATTTCTGAGTCTCATTTCATCTCTCTATTCTGTCCTCTCTCCATTCTATCCATGTGCGAATTTCATTTGACAAGCCTGGACCCACTCATGGCAGTACTAATCAGTGACCAGTGCACACACCTCTGACATTGACCCATCACAGCAGTGCTCAGACAAGTACACATTTGATTAATGTATCCAAGAATTGTGTCTCTACAGACTGAAAACTCTCTTGTGCATAGAATCCTTTGGGGTACGTAATACAGAGCAGATCCTCCCGGGACCTGTTCCTTCCCCTAGTTATATACCAGATACATATAAGGCTGAATGTCTTGGAAAATGAACAAATAGATCTTCCCAAAGAGAATTAATGTTTTTCTGCATATCTATCACTACTAAATGGTTTGGTAAAATAAGTGAATAATCACCTCTCTTCACAGCTCCTTCAGTTTTTTGCCCTTAACCTGCCAAACAGGGAAGGAAAGCCGCAAAGCCCCAAGTTCTTCACACTTGTGGATGGAGCCTTGAAGGTTTATGCAATAGAAGAGGGGGAAATATTCCAGGAGTCCCCTTGACATGCCATGAGAAGAGGTATGCAGCAGCTCTAGGACTCAGTGGACTTTTTTTCCCTTTCTTTTTTTTTTTTTTTTTTTTTTTTGAGAGGTTTTCTCTATAGGGTGCGTGCGCTCACCAGACAGAGAGAGACAGAGAGACAGAAAGTGAGAAATCACCCCCCAGGGGGGATGGCCATGCCACAATCCCTTCTCCTCCATTCTCGGGCATGCACGCACACGTGCCTAGCATGAATTTAAGCCACTGGGTGAGGGACTCGAACCCGGTCAACTACATGGGAGTCCAGCGACAGAGACATTATGCTAACTGCTGGTCCCGGGCTCAGTGGGCTTTTTAAGAGGGAAAAGGCAGTTGGTGAAAAAGAAGTGGAAGAGAGAGGGATGAGATTATAAACCCTTATTCTGATGAGAACAAAACAATTCCTAGAAATCAGGACGGGAAGTCAGTTTTTACAGCTTCTAGTATTTCACAACTCTAAAGATGTGCAGTTAAAACAGACTTTTAAATGCAGATGTGCAGTTTAAATAGGCTTTTTATTTCTTAAACTTTGTCTGCCATCTGGATTCACAAGAGGACCCAGGCCTGTTTTTCTGGGTGAGGTTAGTGGTCATCCCCAAAGTCCATTGCTCTGTTTTCCCATAAGAACCATGTGGTGGCCAGACTTTGGAAATCTAAAAGATCTCTGAATATATGGTAAATTTTACTTACCAAAATCTCTCTAAAATCTATTGTTTTATGAAGTTAATTCCAAGAATTACAGAGACAAAAAAAAACCCTGAAATTCTGAATTAATAGAGAAAAAAATTAACAACAGTATCTGTACTTTCCAATGTTCTCTGGCTTTGATATAATCATTTCAAAAGATATAAGATATTTTTCTTAGTTTTCTACAATGAGTTTCAAAAAAGGAACAACTCAAATATAATAGATTATGCAGTAGATCACAACCATATTTATACCTCTAAATCAAGTTAGTCATAAAAGACAAATTAGATTTTTTTTGCCTCTTTGGATATTTAGAACAGCTGTAAAGAATGGTGCACCAGGGAACCAGCAGTTAGCGTAATGGCTATGTCACTGGACTCCCACGTAGTCGACCGCAGTTCGTGTCCTGGACCCTGTGGCTTAAAACTCATGCCGGGCACGTGTGCATGCGTGCCTAAGATCCCGAGAGGAGAATGGAGGAGAAGGGATTGTGGCGTGACCAACCCCCTGGGGGGTGATTTCTCACTTTCTGTCTCTATGTCTCTCTCTGTCTGTCTGGCGAGTGCACGTGCCCTATAGTGAAAACCTCTCCAAAAAAAAAAAAAAAAAAAAACGATGGTGCACCATAGGTCATTGATGGCAGGGCCCAGCAGTAATGCAATGCTCAGCAATACTAGCCCTGGGTGAGAAGGTCCCAGGGTCTCCTCCAGAGGTCTCTCTGTGCGTGCCCAGTGCACCTGTGATCAGACTAGTTGAAGCTAAGGGAAGATCATGATGCAAGAACCCTGCTGAGGGTGACTCTCTCTCTCAGAAGAAATAGAAATTAATTTTAAAAATCATACACAATGGAAACTTGACACAATATATTATATAAGAGGTTTTCAAAAAGTTCATAGAAAAATAGAATTAAAGTACAAATTTCTTTCAGTTAAAAAATATTTTCGCAGGCCAGGGGGGGTGCATTTCACATGGAAAGTTTCTTGTTCAAGTACGGAGGCCTCTCTGAGCATGCCAGGCACATGTGTGCCCATGATGCAGGGCTGGTGAGGCTGGAGGTGGATCACAGCATCAGGACTTTGTTGGGGATGCTCATGTAGGTGTGTATTTGTGTGTGTGTGCATCTATTACTCTCGGAAAAAAACAAATGACCTTTTTATAAAATTACACAACTGGCTTGTACGATAAGAGAAACTGAATTTGGTTGAAAATATAATGTGCAATGTATTATTCATGGTTATTCAATTTTCCACCTAAACTTCAAAATAAGCTTATCCTTATCTAGTAATACATCGTTTCCATTAAGATACTTGTTTACTGAGTTAGGGAGAACTGATATATATATTATATTTAAATTATTTGTCCTTAAATATGATTTACCTCTACACTGTTTACTTTTGGTATTTTTTCCCATCATATTTGTTTTCTTGTTAAACATCTTATTACTAAGTATGTTGCCTTTGTTGTTTTTGCTAGTAAATGAATGTTTCCATATGTATGAAAGTTAAAAAAATTTTGAAATCTGTACAAGGTATTCTTATAATGCTCATTTTCCATAACCTTATTGAAGATCGCACATATTTAGTAAAAAACCTTAGTTAAAATTAGATATTATAAATAAAATGCAACATAAGGACAGATTTACTTTACACTGTCTTCCTAAGACTATTTTCTTCTAGAAACTCCTAGAAATTGAATGTCTGAGAAATAAACATTTTCTTGTTTCTTTTTTTATTTTTTTCTCTTGGTGCCAGTGGACTTTATTTTCTCCTTTCTCCATTGCCCTTGGAGGACAGTGTACTTCATTACAAATTATGAACAATAACTCAAAGTAATCATTCATCATTCTTTAAGAGAAAGATTCAGCCATACTCTCTGATCTATTTGAGATCACAGTATTACACAACTTTACACAATGATTTGTTAATGGTAGAACACTTTTTTTGGTGCTTGTCATTTTTTTCTTTCTTTTCTATTTTCGTTTTTTACATTTAATTACTGTACATCTTTACAGCACATAAAATTATTTTTCCAGGATGAATATATTACACTATACACTGTGTATTTGCATATTTGTCCAAAGATATTACCATACACATTATCCTCAATAACTATTTTTCCAGTTTTGAGTCTGTTAAGTGTTTTCCTTATTTTCCTCCCTTGGTTCACTCCTTCCTGTCCCCCCATTACTCATCCTCCTCTCACACTGTATCTAGTAGCCACAGTTGCTCTTCATGCTTTTATACCTTACAATCTCTCAGTTTCTACCACAGAGTGCAGACATTTTGTATAAGTTAAGTGGTGACATATAATGCCTCTCTTTCAGAGTCTGGTTTGCTTCACTAAGCAGTAAATCTTCCATAATCATCCACTTCTATCATATACTAGGGTCTCATTGATTGTTATGGCCGACTAGTATTCTGTAGTGTATATGTGCCACACTTTTTTAGTCCATTCCTCTGTTCTTGGACATTTGGGTTGGTTCCATGTCTTAGCAATTGTGAATAATGTTTCAATAAACATGGATGTGCAAGTGTTTTTCTGAGTGTATTCCTATCCTTTGAGTAGATACCCAGGAGTGAAATTGCTAGATTGTATGGTAGTTACAATGCTAGGACGCACTGTGCTGAAAGTATAAAATGGAGTGAGATCTCTGATGCATTTAGCTCTCCTCAAATAGAATGGGTATTCAAAGTCATCTCATATATCAGTAGCTCAAAAACCTCCTCTCTATATTACAAAACCCTAAGACAAATTAGAGGCTCTCGGGGTCAGTGAGAATGTTATGGACTGACTTTTGCTATCCAGGTATGGCTCTTTATCAGTTGTTTTTTTTATTTTTAAAATGAAGAACATGTCTTAAGCTCTTTGAGGAAGCTGGTCTGCTGGATGATTTAAGCAACATGTGATGAGTTCCCAGATTCTCCATCTTAGTCACCACGCTAGCATCAGGGATGTGACAATAGCTGTACTGTCCTGAATGCATGCTTTCCAAAACATTGGTCTTGTTTGCTGTTTTCTGAAAAGGAAGTGTTCAGTGCAGTCTTTCTTCTTTAGGAAGTGGGGGGGAGGGGTCTGTTATGTAGCTTCAGTAAACATCTCCCTTTGGTTTGATTTCTCACTCTTCAGATAATTCATTATACTCCTCAGCCTCCTAAAAATAAAATCTAAATACATGACATTTTTTGTTTTCTTTTATTACTTTAAACAAGATATTAACGTTACAAAAATACGCAAAACTGTGGAAACAAAGCTGAAAACTATACCCCCCCCCAAAAAAAAAAATAGAAAAATGAAAGAATATTAAACTGAGCCATTAAAGTCAAAAGTGCCTTCTGATCGTGTGGACAGTTTTTTGCCCTGGAAAAAAAAAACAAGAGGAATTGGTAACATGCAAAGAAAACTTTCAATAGATACCCTGATTTTAAGACTAAATTGACTCTTTTTTTCCTTCTGTAAAATTAGAAATTGACAGTAGAATATATGAGAAAATGTTGCAGAGATAACAGATCGGCTGGGGTTATTTTGTTTCAGACTTTACGGGAGAGAAAGAGACTAGAGAGTTGCCTAATCCTGGTATCATGTTTCCGACTGTGACAGGAAGAGACAGATCATAACAGATAAAAATGGAAATTGTTGTGAAAAAAATCAAATACTTCTAAGAAAGACAAAATGCAACATCTAGCTGTGGCGAATGTTAAAGGAAATGAGTGTTGCAACTAGATGAGGCTCATGACATATATTTAAACATGTTGTAATGCAGCAGTGGTGGGAACTAAGAAGATTGGCCTAAAAGTCAGAGTCCCAGGACTTGGGACTCTGCTTCTTAGTTTCAGCAACATTCTCCCCACCAAACCCCATGGTCAGTCTGAGCATTGCAATTCCCATCACCTCCCTATTGAAGGCTGAAATTTTCTCACAATTTCCAGGCATTCTATCCAAAGATTACTAAATCAGTCATTCCTGAAATCAAACTCAGTTCTTTTCTACCTGACTCTGAGTAGAAAACTGCAGGTATGTTCCACTTTCAGATTTGTCTTCAGATCTCAAACATCATTAAGCTTACTTGGCTCCCCATGGAACAGCTATAGCTCTTTCAGCCTCTACCAACAGGATGACTCTTCATACGTCCTACATAAACTCTCACGATAAAGCCTTCAACAAATACTCAGTTAGAGCTTCCATTTCTTCCCAAAGAGTTGTATGCAACTGAAACTACAAGAGGCAAAAGAAAGTTTCCTAGAAAAGAGATAAATGATGCAAGTGACTGTCCGCAGAAGGTCTCATTCCTCACTGGAATAGAAGTTCGCTCATGGCAGAGACCCTGCCTGTCTCATTACAGCTGACCTGGGATGAGTACTGAAAATGTATTTGTTGAATGGCTGAGTAAGTCAATGTACTGATAAACACTAGTTAGGGTAAAGTTTGTCTTTTCTCATAATCCCAGGTTTTTCCATCTGTTTTGTTAACATGGGATATAATGCTTCCCAGCGAAGTGAACAAGTTAATACTAGGGCTAGAAGCCCTCCACAGAAGGAGCCAGTGTTCTTGGAAAAACATGATAGTGGTAGAAGGAAAAGGAAAGGCAGCCATCATTTGTTCCAAGGAAACTGAGCCTAAATCAAACACTTCTGACGACTCAGATGGGCTCCAAAAACAAATACAGCAATATTTATTACCCAAGTTGCAAGACAGATTTAGGACAAGTAGACTTGTTTGGGTACCCTTTTATAAATAGAGTGAAGTACAATATGTGTCTTCAAAAATATTTTTTTTTCATTGTAAAGAATCTTGATATTGTCTGCTAGGGAAAAAGTAACAAAAATACTAACATCCCTTGAAACATGCTTTTCTGCTGACTCACAAATACTCATCAAAATATTTTAGAATAAAACACATGTTTACTTTAAAAATACAATCAGCAAATATAGGCAAGAATATCTCTGCTGAGGAGAGCTGCCAAGTCTGGTCCCTGGACTGAAGCAGAGGCGGAATGTGCTATTGCCACCGCTGGCACTTCAGACCACCTGAGAGTCAGCAGTCACTGCATGCCTTTAACCCAGACACTGGGCTCACTGCCTTCTGCCAGAACGATGCACATCAGTAGTAAAAAGAAAACAAAGCTGTGCTCCTTTAACAATAAGTGTCTTGCATTTTGCATAGTACTTCGAAGTTTACAGTGAGCTTCCTCATATATGATTTCATTTAAAGACCATGACAGTCCTGTAAGGTGTATATATGCCAGATAGCCTAAATATCTGCTTAACAGAAGAGGAAAATAGATCGAAGAAGGTGAAGTATGTTGCTAACCATCATGTGATAGCCATAAGTCTAAAGCCTAGAACATCTACATCTCTGAGGATCGGGCACTTTATTAAACACCCTGTGGTTAAATGACAGCTATTCTCTTACACTTTACTAAAGACAGAAACCAAAAATTAGATTTGGAGCCTAGAAATTAGTATTTATCTTGTCAAAACTTTATTTACATGGTAGAAAGCCACTAAAATGAAGCAGTAGAGAGAGAGGTTGTCCTCAGTGTCTCTGTGTCTGTTTTCTCATCTGTAAAAGAAGTTAATTATAGAACCAACTTCACCAGACTGGTCAGGATTACAGACCCATAAAGTGCTGAGTGCTGCATCTGGAAGGCAGTACTCCATAAAGGTTAGCTATTGTGATAAATGGGATTACCCAGACAATCATAATAGAAGACATTTCTTTGCATCTCTTCTTTCATAAGGTATCTGTCCTAGGATGACTATGAGATTAAAATAGTGGATTGATTATGTAAATCAACCAACCATTATTATGTAGATTATAGGAGTGTTTTTCCTTAATTACATCTATTAAAAAGGGTCTGTTACAAGGATGGGCACATGCTTAGAACCCAAGTGATGAGGCAGCCCTAAAAAGCAATCTCTGCTGCTTCTTTCTGGTATTGAAGTCGGAGAGGCTCTGACTTGATTCTTGCTCCATGTTCCCGTCAATGTGCATGCTCAGACATGCCCTTTCCTACTTCCTTTTCCATTCAGCAGTGATATCGAAGGCAGCCATCTCCCATTTCTTTTCTGAGAAATTCTGCAGTAGCAAAACTTGATTAAATTGATTTATAACTATTAACATCCCACAAACACAATTCAGGATACATTTTTCTAGAGTACAGAATGCAATGAAAGCCTGAATCCTTTGGGATAGCATCAAAAGTTGACATTGTGAAGGAGGTGTTATCACCCATGAGGAATCCTGGACTTAAATCCAGAGAATCACTTTTTTTTACTGGCTGAGTTAGCTCCCAAGAACAAGGAAATACACAAATTAGATAAATCTAAAGAATTAGTGAAAGTCAATGCAGAGGAAGTTAGAATGAATCAGACAGATGACAAGACAGAAAATGGGTAAGTTAAGAGATGTAGATAGACTGAGAACAGCTAGCAGAAATCAAATAGGAATTACAGTAAGCAAATAGAATGACAAAGAAGTAATATTTGAAGAGACAATAGTGAAGAATTTTTTAGAATTGATGAAAGACAAAAATCCTTAGATTAAATGAATTGAGAGCTGAATGATAAAAGAAATCCACATTTAGACTAAATATAGTAAAAGTGTCGAACATCAAAAACAAAGAAAATACATTTTTTAAATAAAGTAAACACCTACAAACTAACAGTAATAATATTGTGAAGAACTTCTGATTAGCAATTATACAGGCAAGAAGATAATGAGGTAACGTCTTCTAATGACTAAAAGGTATTTGCAGAAAAAAATATTGAAAGAGTTTATACTCCTAGACTTGTACTGAAATAACACTAAAACCTGCTTTTTGACAGTAAGAAAACTGAACTCAGGAGCTCGTAGTGGAATTAAAAATATAGCAAACGAAGATATTTGTAAGTATGCAGCTATCTCTAATAAACATGAACTATAAATAGAATAATAATAGTGAATAACATTTAACTTAGATAAAAGCAAAATGAAAATAAAATATTAGAACACAACAACATATACTATTTGGGGACTTCATAGTTATAGCCTCCTCATGTCTTACATTAAAGAACAGAAGAGTAAAGATGCAGAAAAACCTTAGGCTTTGTTACGAAAAGTTTATGTGTTAAAAAAATATATAAGAGGGATCAGCAGTTGGTGTAATGGCTTTGTCACTGGACTCCCATGTAACTGACCGCAGTTCAAATCCTGGACCCAGTGGCTTAAACTCACATCAGGCACATGTGCGTGAGTGCCCAAGATTCCGAGAGGAGAATGGAGGAGAAGGGATTGCAGTGTGGCCATACCCTCTGGGGGGTGATTTCTCACTTTCTGTCTCTCCATCTCTCTCTGTCTTTCTGGTGAGCACACGCTCCTTATAGAAAAAACCTCTCCAGAAAAAAAAAATTATAAAAATGACCATGGATCAACTGGACTGGTCTGAGAAGTATTTCATGTTGGGTAAATTCTTTATACAAGCCAAATGATATATAGTGATTGAATGTTTAAAAAATAATGAAAATTAATAATAATAATAATCTGAAAAAATGATGAAAAGCTATTTGATGATGATGATGTGGATAGTAATGTCTTTGTCTTAACTGATATGCATGGTAATCATGCTGGAAAAAGAAATGTAAAACACTGTAAAGATATATGTGATTCAATGTAATATATAAAAGATTATGATAAGAATAAAGAAAATTAAATTTAAAAAAGAATGACCATGGAAAACAAAAATAAAACAGATTATTTTCAAGAAAAGGAATAAATGGACAGTGATGAGAAAATAAAGAGAATTCAATGAAATAGAAGTAGAGAAAGTAATTTTTTTAATGAAAGAAAGAGAATAATTGCCACATGTTTCAACAATTGTACATACTGAAAGAGAAAAATTAAACCTCTCTCTTACACTATGTGTAGAAAAATGTCCCATTTAAATGAAAGTCCTAAATATATGAAGATATACACAAATTATATACATATTGATAGAATTATACGACAGGATAATGATGTCTTAGAAAACCAATGTAAGAATACAAACAAAAAGAAAAATTATTGATACAATTAACTATATTATAATGAAAACTTCTGTGTGTCTGGAGATACCATTAGGAAATTGGAACTGGCAAGATGGGAGGAATTATTATTACTCTTTAGTTGAGAGGATTTTCCAAAGATGGCTGCCATGATATATTCCATCTCATCTCATTTTCCTTCTTACAATGTGAGGTTGCCACTCTTCCCACAAAGTTACAGAATCTGTGTCCCCTACTTTTTTTTTTCTTTTTTTGGAGAGATTTTTGCTATAGGGCGCGTGTACTCTCCAGAAAGACAGAGAGAGACAGAGAGATAGAAAGTGAGAAATCACCCCCCAGGGGGAATGGCCATGCCTCAATCCCTTCTTCTTCATTCTCCTCTTGGGATCTTGGGCACACACGCACATGCGCCCAGCATGAGTCCAAGCCACCGGGTCCGGGACTCGAACCACGGTTGACTACATGGGAGTCCGGCAATATTGCCATTACGCCAACTGCTGGTCCCTGTCCCCTCCTTTTGAATCTGGGTAAAACTTGGCATATGCCTTAATCAATAGAGTGTGCTGGAAGCAAAACTATATCAGTTCCAAGACCGAGTCACACAAAACACCATGTGTTCTGCTTTGACTTCTGTGAGGCTTGTTCTTAGGACCCTACCACCATATTGCAAGAAAGTCCAGTTCATGTGGAGAGACCATGTGTAAGGATCCCACCAGACAGCCCCAGATGAGGTTCCAGTCAATTGCTAGCAATAATCTTCAGATACATGAACAAGTGATTGAACACTCTGTTCACCCAGCCTCAGCCCCCAACTGACAGCAGCTGCCCCACATGAGCAGCCTGGTTGAGTCCACAGAACCAAAAGGAGGAATGACAGTAATAATACTGGTATTGTTTGAAGCTATTAGGTTTAGGATCATTTGTAGTATAGCCACATATAGCTGGCACACTATCCAAAGTCAGAAAGGAAAAGACAAATAACTCAGAAAAATTGACAAAGGATATGAATAAGCAATTTACAAAAGAGGAAACACATAAATGATAAACACACAAAAAGATGTTCACTTTCATATACTAGAAACCAACTATACACAAATATAAACAATAGCATAAGACCATTTTATTCCCTGCTTTTAAAAAAATATATTGGCAGAGAACACATGTGCTTACTAGAGTGAGAGAAAGAGAGAGAGAGAGAGAGAGAGAGAGAGAGAAAGCACCCCCTGCAATGGAGCATGGTCATGCCACAGTCTCTTTTCCTCCTTTACTTCTTCCCATCAGTTTTTTTGGGAATTCCCATACACCCAGCATGCTTTTCAAGCCACCAGGGCTGGGATTCAAACCAGAGTTGGCTATGTGGGTTCTGGCTCCCTTAACCATTGTGATATAGGGTCCTATGCCCATATCTTTATCAAAATTTAAAAATTCTCTTAATAGAAAATGTTGAGAGAAATAGTCTAAAATAATGGTTAAGAGGGCAGACACAGAGGTCACAGTGCCAGGTATCTAATCCCAACTATAAGCACAAACCCTATGGCCTAGAACAAATAATATGAACTTTATGTACTTCAGTCTCCTCATCTCCTCATCAATGGATTTTTGCATAGTATTGTAATGACAATTAAGTGAGTTAATACAAGTAAAGTGCTTAGCATAGTGCCTGCCAAAGGAAGCAGTGAATAAATACTGATGATAATAATGATGAAAACAATGAGGAAAGCCAGAAGTCTTGGACTTCTCTGGTAGGACTGGACTATAAATTGTTATACACAAAATTTAGAAAGCAATTTACCAATTCTTTTGTTATAATGTAAATGTTAATATCCTCAACTGGGTCAGTCCGTTTGTAGGTACATGGCACAGAGAAGTGCCACGATCCACCAGGTATTTTTATTCTGGCATTATTTTCTAGTTGCGAAAACTGGAAACAATCTGGGAGTACCCAAAGGAAGTCAAAAAAGAGTAGTATAGTAATGGCTTTAGCCCAGCATCGAAATAAGGAAGTCTCATTTCAGCATTCTACAGAAAAGTCTATTAGGATCAGGAAATGGAGTAAGATGGTAACAGAGAATCCAAGACCCAGTGTGGGGAGCAGAACTGACATGTGGGCCCCCAGATGGTGGCAGGACAGTTGTTCCTGTCTTGTGGTACTTACTCATCTATCCTGCCCTCCTGGCCCTTCTCTATATGTGTGTTTTTTACATTGGCACAGAAAGGTGGATGAATCATAAGTGTGAATTATCGTGGAGCAGCACTTAGAAACTCCAACTTCAATCTTTTTCTTTTTTGGTGAGGTTTTTGCTATAGGGCACATGCGCTCGCCAGAAAGACAGAAAACAAGAAATCACCCCCCAGGGGGGATGGCCATGCCACAATCCCTTTTACTCCATTCTCCTCTAGGGATCTTGGGCTCACATGCACACGCGCCTGGCATGAGTTTAAGCCGCCAGGTCCAGGACTCGAACTGCGGTCGACTACATGGGAGTCCAGCGACATAGACATTACACTAACTGCTAGTCCCTCCAACTTCAATCTTATTCCTTTATTCCAAAAGACATGGTGGGATAATCCTAGACAGAATTGTGGATCCAGAGTTTATTCTAGTATCCCTGAAAACTAGCAGTGCAGTCACTTAGCCTCTCTGAGTGTCAGCGAAAGCCTTGAGTTTAAGTCCCAGCTAAGACATCTTTCTTTCTTTTTCTCTTTCTTCTTCTTTCTTTTCTTTCTTTCTTTCTTTTTCTCTTTCTTTCTTTCTTTCTCTTTCTTTCCTTCTTTCTTTTTCTGTCTTCTTTCTCTCTCCTTCTTTCTTTCTCTTTCTTTTTTTCTCTTTCTCTCTTCTTTCTTCTTTCTCTCTTTTTCTCTTCTTTCTTTTCCTTCCTTCCTTCCTTCCTTCCTTCCTTCCTTCCTTCCTTTCTTCTTTCCTTCCTTTCTCCCTTCCTTCCTTCCTTCCTTCCTTCCTTTCTTTTTTTAGGTTTTTCCCATAGAATATGTGCAGTTGCCAAAGAGAAACACAGAAGCAGTGAAAGGAGAAGTGAGAAATCACCTTCCAGGGGAATGGCCATGCCACAATTCCTTCTCCTCTATTCCCTTCCTACGATTTTGGGCACAAACATCCCAGGTCTGGGACTTGAATCGCAGTTGTCTATGTGAGAGTCCAGCATCTTAACCACCACTCCATCTGCAGCCCCCTAGCTAAGCCATTTGAATAGCTGAGTTTCTTCAAATAGGATGTACACATTTTTTTTTTTTTAATAAAGATTTTGCTATAGGGCTTTTTGCTTACTGGAAACACAGAGAGAGTAAAAATAAAAAATTGCCGCCTGAGGGGGAGTGTGGCCATGCCACAATCCTTTCTCCTTTATTCTCCTGAGATTTTGGGTATGAATGCACACACACCCACATGAGTTTCAAGCCAACGGGTTCAGGACTGGAAAAGCAGTCAGCCATTTGAGAGTCTAGCACCTCAACCATTACACCACCTGCTGGCCCCAGAATGTACAATCTTAATGAACCAGTATCTACATTGGTAGATTGGGGCCAATTATATCTCTTTCCAGGGATGCTGTAAAACCCAAATGGCACAATTTTTGTTAAAACACCTTCCAAACCCTAAGCTCGTGGCAGGATTTACTATTATGCTTACGGGAGAACACTTGGATCTCTTACAATCCAGTAATTCTATATAGCATAGCTGGGATATCAGAAATACCAACAACTTTAAGATGATTTAATATGACCCTAGAGCTCACATTATAAAATTTACATAGCCCCATTTTTTGTTGTGTGCATAATAAATTGTGGTATTAGTCATTGGACTTTGAAGAAAAGTTATTAAAGGAATAGAATTCTTAATTAATTTAGTGCAGAGTTTATCAGTTCTGTGTACAAAGCTTACTCAGAGCTCACTACATCACCCAACTGTGGAACTGGATAAAGTCAGCTCCCATGGAATAAACCTTATCTCCTGCCCTGCAGTTTCCAGAAGCAATTCTTCCTAAGCTGGAGATTTGTTATCTGCGGCTCCTTCGTAATGCATTTCCTGGAATAGGTCATGTGTAGTTGAGTCAAAGCTTCTACAGAATTAGCTCAGTACTAATAGGAAAGGGTCACTAGGGTACCAGGAGACTCGCGTTTGTGAACGCACATGTCAACACTAGCCTTGAATGTTCAGAAAGAGAAAGCAAACGTTATAAACAAAATACTAAATTTGCAAGTATTTTCTATGTTTAAAAGGTAGAAGCCAGCAAGACAGATTATACTGTATGTGGTCTTAACTACAGAAAATACTTTATCTAAATAGTAATCATTCCCAAATAATTATGTTTCATTTTGCATCTTTCCTTGCAGTTTCAGTCCATGTACAAATCTAGTCTCTCATGTAGTACATTTAGGATGTTTAAAAACTTTTATATATCCTCACATACCATTTTAGGAAGCAAAATTATACCTTATCACTTTCTTATTGTAAGGAAACTGGAATGGGGAGGAGGGATGATTCTGAGTTCACTTCAAATATTTTGACAAATTCTACATGCACAAAAACACCTGTGTCCCATTTTTTGGCCAGTTCCTTCTCCTCTACCTTCCTTAATCCCCCACAACAGATGTTTTCACAGAAAAAAAAAAAGTCAAACTAGACTCCTTAGGGGAAGAATGTTCCCCATGGCTTGTTTTGCCCAGAATAAACAGAAAGCTGACTATGATGCATTCATTGCTCCTGGGCCCCACACCACCTCCCAGGCCTTTCCCGCCCTCCCCCGGCCGCTGTGTTCCCCAGATGACCTCATTTCCCTCTTTACCAAAAACGAGAGGGCATCAAGAGCAACTCTCTCATTTGCTTTTGCCCTCCACCTCTAAACTGATCTTAATCACGCTTCTCTCCTCTCTCCTCCTACATGAGACATAGCCTCTTAGTAAATAACCCCTTCACAGGGCCCTTGATTTCATCCTTCCTACCTCCTTTGGACCTTTTCCCAGCAATGACTCCATCTTGCCCTATATACTCATTCTGTCTCCTTGTCTTCAACTTACAAGCACTGTGAGTATTCTTCACAACACGTACATATTTTAGGTGTATTGTTTGTGTGTGTGTGTGTGTGCAGTCACGCCCTCATCTCCTCTTGTTGCTTTCACATTTCCAACCAAGTCCGAATTCCTTCCTGCCTTGCCTCCCTTTCCTAGCATACCACTGAAGTGACTCTATAAGGGGCCATCTGCAGCATTAGTCTTGCAAAATCACAGAGCCTATCTTCAGTCATCATTCACCATGGAACTTTATGAGACATTTTTTTCCCCATCATTGCAAAGCCGTCGTCTTCCCACTACTCATCAATTCTTGATCTAGAAAGCATTTTCCTTGGTTTCTAAGCTCAAAACAGTCCAGCCTATCCACTTTCCCCTTTGATCACTGCTCCCCATTTTCCTTTGTTTTCGCTTCTTGTTTTCCTTTTTCAAAGTGTTCTAAGACCTTGCCTGGCTTCCTCTTTATTCTTTCTGTCCAAGTGATAATACAAATTCTTGATTTCACTTATGAATTTCCTATGGATAATGCTGAGATTTATCTTCTAAAACTTGAACTGTCTCCCAAGGTCAATAGCAGATTTCTGATGGTGTCTATAGTGTTCACTTCAGGCTTAATCAGCTTCAAGTTCTATTCTACCTTCTCCTTAACTGGTTCCTGCTCCTAATGTCCATTCTACTTTTGCTAATGGCAGCATGGCCATCCTGTTACCCAGGGCCAAAACCTTGGGAGAAATCTCTAACTCCTCCTCTTCTAGCCCCTATATCCAATCAAATGTCAAACTCTTCCTGATTCTACCTAAACAGTATGTATTCTCTTCATTCCACATGACCTTATTCTTTCTCATCTTTAATCTCTACTGCTTTATGTTTGAGATGACTCCAAGACTAATCTTTGGACATATAAATATTTTTATTAAAAATGTTCAATGATATCCTAATTGTTTATAAGATCAAACATAGTACCCCTCTGTTGCCATGGCTTCAAGAGAGTTCTTCTACTGGAAATGCTTAATCTTCATCTCCACATATATTGTACCTTTAAACGTCATGTCAAATAAAGACTTTCTCTACAAAATGTTTTCTAATTCTCCCATTTGGTTATAATTTCCCAATCCTTTGCATTCTACATTATTTTCCTACTTTCATTATGACATAACTTGGCTTGACTGTCTTTTGTTATGATATTCGCAAATGGATCTATTGTCTTCACTCTCCTGGATTGTTTTAGATAACAGAAAGAACACTTGCTTCCCCTCTTATCCATCTGCTTTCAGTGCCCAGTACAGGACTTGACACTTAGGAAATGCTCAGTAAATGTTAATGTACAATATGCAGGGGTAACTTAGAGTCAAGACTTTGGAGTCAAAACCAGAGTCATAAGATTCTTATTAAACTAACTCAAACTCTCTAAGCTTTATTTCACACACCTACAAAATACAAATGCAGCAGCACTACTTCAGAGATAATTATGAGAATAAATAACTGGAAAAACTTAATATAGTTCCTGGCATATTTTATATTGTATGATTAATGTTTATCATGAGAGTACAGAAATGGATGCTCCTGTTTTTTAATGTGAGTGTAAAATGGTCTCATTTTCCTCTGGACAATTTGGCAGTAGGTACTGCTAGCGTGTGTGTAACATCACATCTTTTTTTAAATTTTATTTATTATCATACTCTTGTTTATGTTACTTTGAATCACATTTATCTTTACAGTGTTTACATTTCTTTTTCCAGAAGGAATACCTTGCATATAAGTCAAGACAAAGACATTACTATCCACATCGTCATCATCAAAGACCTTTTCATAATTTTTCCCAGATTATTATTATTATTATTATTATTTTTTAAACATTCAGTCACTATATATCATCTTGGTTATAAAAAGAATTTACGCAACATGAAATACTTCTCAGACCAGTCCAGTTGAAATTACTATACGTGTCATCATCAACAGATAATAAACCATTTTTGTGTCCCATTAATGTCATGCCTCTTTATTTGTTCTCTTGCTATCCTACTTTATATGCTTCCCTTCTCCCACCCCGTTCCACACTATCTTCAGCATTCTTAACTATTTTCATTGCTTTTATGCCCTCCAGTATTTCAATCTCTACGATAAAGTGTGGATAGTTGGTATATGTTAAATATATACATACAATATCTTTGGAGGTTCCTCAAAGATCTACAAATAGAACTATCATTTGATCCAGCAATCCCACTTCTGGATATGTATTCAAAGGACAGGAGAATGCTCAGTCAGAAAAACGCTTGCACATCAATGTTTACTGCAGCATTATTCACAATTGCTAAGACATGGAACCAACCCAAATGTCCACAAACAGATGAATGGATTGAAAAAGTGTGGCACATATACTCTATGGAATACTATTCATCTGTAAAAAACAACAAGACCCTGGCGTTTGATAGAAAGTGGTCGGATATGGCGAATCTATTGCTGAGTAGAGCAAGCCAGGATATGAAAGAAAGATATTATGTGTATCCACTTAATGTAACATGACAACTTTAAATAATGTGTATGACATTTGGCCCTGCAATTTCATTTCTGAACATTTATCTTAAGGAAATAAAAGACATGCAGTGCAAAAATTGTCATGGGATAGAAATGTGTATAGTGCCTAAAGAAGGAAAATGGCTTAAATTATCAGTAGCAAGACATTGGTAAATTTTGACACATCCATAATAAAAGGCATAAGATACTGTTTTCTTGGCTTCAGGAGAATATTTTGACAAGAAATTATAAAGTATAAAGCACAAGAGGCAAAAAAGAAATTATATAGTATAATCTACTGTTGTTTAAAAAGAGTGTACATGTAACTATAATTTGTGTGTAAGTGTGTGGATGTGAGAATATATTTAGAAGGTCACAAACAAAAATATTGACAGACTTTATTTGGCTTAGAGTGATTTTGAACTTTTCCTGTGTTTTTTTTTTTCTTTTTAAAATGATCTATTTTATACACTAAAGATCCATATTTTTATATAAAGAACAAATACTACTAACTATATATATATATATGTACACATATACATATGTATATATATATGTGTATACACATACACATATAATCTTTATTTTTTTCCCCTTTTGATTTCAAGCACGGCCCACAAACAAATATAAAATATTCTTTTGAAAAACTCATCTTCCTAAGCCTTGCAAAAGAGCACCACTTCCTCCTTGATTGTGAAGTGCTCTTCATTTGGATTGAGGGTAAATCAAATTCAGAGTGTGTAAACCACAGAAAGGGATGTCAGAGTAAAAATCATGTAATAAAGAATTTCAAAGCCCTTTCTAAAACTTAAATGTAGAAAGGGAGGATGTTTTGTGTCCAGGTCAGGGTTCTGGGGCTCATTGAAAAAAAAAAAAAAAAGTGGTTCCCATTGGTTACTGGTTGTTCTGGGTATCTCCATCAAAGGCACAGCTACTTCCAGCATCATGATGGTTCTCTGATGTGAAAATAAGTTAACTAGTAAGAGGACTGGGAAATTACTGTATTTCGTACTTTCTTTCATCCAAGAAACAATAGGTGTAAGTGTTTCTCCTCTTTCAAGATCACAGAAAAGATAACTTAATCCAGAGCAACAAGTTGAACAAAGCTTCTATGAAAATGCAAGCAAAACAAACCTATAGTAGTCCAGGAACCTGCATAGTAAGGGATGGCCAGTCAGTGCCTCCCACATCCTATATAGAATGATAACAAATGCATGAAAACCATATGAAGGGAACATCCAAAACATCCCACTGGCAATAATATAATTCAATGTGAGAACTGATGAGTTTCCTTGACCTTAGTCATGAGCATTTGTTATTTGTCAATCATTAAATTTAATTACCCTTATTTATTTACTGATCTAGGCTTCCTGGACATGACGATCCTTTAACATATAGCAAAACCAAGATGGCCAGCCATTGGGAAATGCAACTTGAACCCCAGTTTGGAGATGTGTGTCCAGTCTGACAGCACCCCCAACGGCTGATGCCCTACTGTTCCATAGTGATAAGTGGCAGGGTGGCCTTTTCTTTCAAAACATACCACACTGGGACCAGCTAATGGTATAATGGTTATATCACTGAATTCCCACCTAGTTGACCATGTTTTGAGTCCCAGACCTGGTGGCTTAAAACTTATACTGAGTGCATGTGTGTTCGTACTCAAAATCCTGAGAGGAGACTGGAGGGAGAAGGGATTGTTGGCAAGGTCATCTCTGCTGGGGGGTAATTTCTCACTTTCGGTCTCTTTGTCTCTTTGTTTCTCTCTGTCTCTCCAGTGATCACATGTGCCTTATAGGAAAAATCTCTCTTGGAAAAAAAAAACAATGTTTCCCACTGATTGGCTTCCTCTATGAAGGTCCAGAAACAGAATTGATTTGGGGGCACAGTGGACAGGTGGGTTTTTATGGTCTTCACATGTTCTCTCAGATTGCTGGTGGAGTAGATGCTCCACTGCCCAAGGATCTCAAGGGTGGGAAGGAACAAACAAATCAGGAGTAAGAGAGTGAGGCACTGTCATCATATTCTATGCAAGTGTTTCCTTGTTCCTCTTGAGCATTAGCAAATGAGAAAGGGGCATGTGGGTCGAACCCCTGAAAGATTGACTTTTAAGTGCTTTTTCCCCCCTGAGAATGTGAAATAGAGAGGAAGAGGAAAAGTGTGTGTGTTTGGGGGGAAAGGGCCAGGTGGTTAGCTTCCAGGATCCATTTAACAAATGATTGCTTGTCCCTGGGTATGAGTGTTGTTAGGGAAACAAGACGAAAGGCTCAAAGGGAAATTGAACATGCAACACTGAATGAGACCTGCATGTAGAGCTTTCTCATATGCTGGAGGGAGGCTCTGGAGATGCTTCATGAAAGAATCAAATGAGGATTCTCAAATTGCTTTTTCATCTCCATTTATTCTTTTACTTTTTTTTCTTTTTTAACTATCCACACACACACACACACACACACACACATCCTGGGGGGGGTGCAACATCTCCTCTATTCTCTATTCTCCACTCGGGATTGTTGGCATGTACAAACATGCACTTGGCTCTTTTTTATTTATTTTTCCCAAGCTTCCAGGTCCAGGACTCAAACTACACAGTTGGCCATGTGGAATCCAGCCATCTTAACCTTCACCTCCCCTGCTGGCCTCTAAAACATACATGCTTTAATTAACACTAAAATTAATGAAAAACATTTCTGCCACTTGAAGTTTAAATTATTTTTTAGTCTTAAGTTATCTCCAGACAAAACTAAAATAACTTCTTAAATGTTAAGTTAACTTTAAAAAGATGTTCATGGTTGATCTTGAGATTGGCCTTTCATTTGGGGTACGACCTTATTTAGATCAAGGACCTATATTTGAAATGAAACTTACAGCCCCCACTAACTCACAATGGACACTGAACGAATGTTTTGTGGGTGATTCAAGGAATGAATGATCATGAAGAACAATAATTATCAAAGACAAAGGTGGACAGCTGAGCCGTTTTCTACACATGAAAATGATGCACAGTGCTTGTAAGGATTTTCATACAGTTCTTTCAGCTTCTTTGCTATAACTAAACAGCTCAGTCCTTATGCTTTAATATTTTTTTTCCCCTATTGGCAAAGAGAATTGGAAAACAAGAAAACCAAATAGAAGATATGCAGAGAAACAAAACTTCATTGCTGATGGAGGTTAACTGAGGGGGAGGTTGTTTTTAGTTCCCTAATAAATTGTTATGTTGTATTGTTGATTAAGTCAGGATATTTATGCCTTATTTTTGCTGCACTTTCAATATCCCTGCTGTCCTAAGAAGACGTCACATCCTGGGAAGGGAGAGTGGCTAACTTGAGCTTCAGGGAGCACACACCATTAGAGGCAGCATTCTGTAGTCATAGCCTTTATGGCAGCTGGCGTCATTATAGGGTGAAATGGTTCCTAATTGTGTTATTGATTTTTCCCCTCTTTAATGGATTATTCTCCCAACACACTCCAGTTGAGACACTACCACATACCACAAACATGTTGCCAAGGATGTTCATAAAACTGTGCATTATAAGCATGTGGAGCCTTGCTCTATGTGTTATATAGCAGGTGGAGAAACTCAGGGAAGGGACCTCATCAACTCTGGGTAGACATGTGCTTACTCCAAGGGCAAGCACTGGGTAGGTGCTTTACACATTATTTCACATAATTTAATCCTGGGAACATTGTTATGATAAGGGTGTTATCATACTCATTCTATAGATAAACAACAGATGTTCAGAAAGGTGATGAAGAAACATGACCAGGGTCACACAGCTAGTAAGACATGGAGCCAGGACCCACCCCAGATGAGTCCACATTCCTTTATGCAGAAAGTGGGGATCAGAAAGCAGTGTGCAGCCTGTGTAACCGATAGGCCCTGCCGGTGGAACAGTCTTGGGCTTGGTTTAATTCTCTGTGTTCACTGTCTTGAAATGATTGACAATTTTTAAATAAGGGGTCTTGCATTTGTCATATTACACATGGCCCTGTTATAGCTTCAAAATTCATATGTCAAAGCTGTAGCCCATGTATTTAGTCACTCCTCACTGTCCTATATGAAGACCAAATTCCTCAATCAGGTTATCAAAGACTTAGCTCTTACATTCTCACAGGAACCCTGTGCTCTAAGGACACGTTCTCAATTTCCCAGACACTTTCCACAAATTTCATCCAATTCATCTCACCTGAAAGACATACACGTGCCTGACCTATCCCAGAACTGGCTCAGTCTCCTCAATGCTGTCTACATGAATCTCTCTGCTCCCATGCCTTGAGCATTATTTATTTTCCAAACAAAATTGACATTCTGTCCCAAGATAATTAATTTCCTTACCACTCTTTTAGCCTTCTAGAATATCTATGACAGTGCATAGTTATACATTATATTACATCGCATACAATAAAAAAATAATATTTGACAACCCAGAAAGACCTTTTTCCCAGTAGTTGTGTTATCTGGCTAGTTCTGGTTAAATTCTGGCTCAATTTCAGAGTGTGAGGGTGTCAGATGACCAAAGTGGTTAATATAAAGATATAAAAATTATCTCATAGATAGACAAGGAACTAAAAACATAGTTCTTTCACACGACCGGAAACTCTCAGAGAGAGAGAGAGAGAGAAAAAAAAAAAGCTTCTCCACTACCTACCAGTACCTACCAGCCCTGAGAGCTTCCTTTTTCTCTATTTCACAGTGCTTGTTATCTTTTCACCTGGCTGCCTCTGTCTCTTCAATGGACTCAAAGTAGATACCAGCCCTGCCTCATTAGGTGCAATACCCACCAACAGTTGCAGTCTTTGTTTCTGTTCAACTTTGAGAGAAAACCTGGTCGCTGGCCAGCAAGCTGATTGGTTGGCACTGAGTCAGGTGTTCATTTGTGCTCCAACCATCCATGACAGGCATAGTGAGGTATTATAACAAGCATGGCTGCCCTGGTCAACCCCTTCAGTGGAAATTGTGGGCTGAAACCCTTAGAAAACAGTCCGAATAGAGTAGACACTGAAACATGCTATCAGATGTGGATAGAGATGAATTGTCAGACATTGGGTAACACATGTGAACTGGGTAAAACTCATGAAACTGTGCAAGAGATCTGATTAGGATTTGCTATGTACTGGTGCTAAAGAGAGCGGAATGTACAGAAACATTTCTAAACATGTCATACTCTTCCATGCCTGTCTTTTTTTTTTTTTTTTTTTTTTTGAGAGGTTTTTGCTATAGGGCGCGTGCGCTCGCCAGACAGACAGAGAGAGACAGAGAGATAGAAAGCGAGAAATCACCCCCCAGGGGGGATGGCCACGCCGCAATCCCTTCTCCTCCATTCTCCTCTCAGGATCTTGGGCACGCATGCACACGCGCCCCGTGTGAGTTTAAGCCACCAGGTCCGAGGCTCGAACCGCGGTCGACTACGTGGGAGTCCAGCGACATAGCCATTACGCTAACTGCTGGTCCCCATGCCTGTCCTTTTTACTCTCCTCACATTATTTGCTATCAAAAGTCAAATCATTCATCAAGACCAGAACTAACTGCTCTTTTCCCCTAGACAGAAGCAGTGACTCCTGAAGCAACAGGTTTGCATTCATTCCTCATTCATTTAATTATTTCTGGAGTCCCTTATTCGTGCCAAGTCTTGTTGTAGGTTCTGGGTTCTAGGTTCACAGCTGTGAAAACAGTCTCCCTGAATACACAGTTCCCATTCTGTTAGAGAGGTATCATCAAGAGGCACTAATCACAACCATTTGGTTAGCCACGGAGAATGTTCCCAAGTAAGTAACAGAAGGTGAGAAGACAGTGATGGATGTGCTTTCAGGCTGGTCAAGAAAGACCTTTCTGAAAAGATATTTGATTAGAAACTTGTGCAAGAGTGCGAGTCAGATAAAGATCCAAAGGCAGAGGAAACAACCAGAGAAAAGCCCTTAATGTCACACTCTGCAGCTTAAATGTATAGCAAGAGTCAGTGGTGAAGGGAAGGAATGGCTAGAAATAAGATCAGAGAGGCACGCAGAGTTCTGTGGATGCACATACTTCCCCAGTGCCACCTGCTGTTGAAGTATCTGGACAATATTGTAATTAGGGCCAACTTGCTGGCATGTATCCTTGCAGTTAGTTGCATAGGGTCCTTTAATCAAAATGTACCCTCCCTCTTGTTTGTTTGTTTATTTGTTTTGTTTTATTTTGTTTATTTGTTTTGGTATGTGGTCACCATCTTGAAACTCTTAATTTTTGAACAAGGGACACCACATTTCCTTTTCCTTTTCCTTTTTCTTTCAGAGGGCATGTATCTGTATCAGAGAGAGGAAGAGGGAGAAAGAACCCCCAGTGGAGCATGATCATGCTACAATCTCTTCTCTTCCATTTCCACCTTTTTGGTATTTGGAGCACCTTGCACATGCACCCAGTGTGTTTTTTAAGCTGCCAGGCAGGGATTTGAACCACATGGTTGGCCATATGCAATATAGCTCCCTTAAACATTAGGCCACAGGGCCAGCCCAGGGACACCCCATTTTTAATTTGCACCGAGTCCCAAAAATTATGTAGCCAGTAATGATTGTAACTATTTGTATAAATAATTTATTCTTTTTCTTTCTTTCATTTTAATTTTTTAGATTTTAAGTTCCTAGAAGTCGAAGCTGTCTCATTTACTTCAAGTTTTTCATTTGTAAACATTAATTTTAAATATTGGGTTGTCAGAAAAGTCATAACATATGTTTCTATATTTTTCTATGCAAAAATGCATCATGACTTTTCCGATGACCCAATTTGTATTTTTAAAATTTTGCCAAAGGGTGTATGTGCTTGCAGAGAGAGATGAGGGCAAGGGGGTGTGAGAAAGCACCTCCCCCTGTCATGGGAAATGATCATGCTCTAATCCCCCTCCTTCATTTCTTCCTCTTTTCAGAATTTGGGACACATATCCACATGTGCATGGCATGCTTCTCAAGTTGCAGGGTCTGAACTCGAACAGCGCAGTGGCCATGTGAGCTCCAGCGACCTCAACCACTACTCCACAGACTAGTTCTATAAGCATTAGTATGCATGCCCAAAATCCTCAGGAGAGACTGGATGAGAAGGGATTGTGGCATGACCTTTCTCCCCTCTCACCAGAATTATTTCTCACTTTCCTTCTCACTGTCTTTCCCTGGCTAGCATTCATACCCTATGACCAAAACCTTACAAAATAATCATAATTGCTCTGAAAATTGACTACCACTCTCAACCCAATAGCAATGCACCGAAAAAGAAAATCAAATGACAAAAATTGTTCAGATATTCAAAACAAATGATAATTGTGAGAGAAAGCCACTTGTATTCTACATGAGTGCAAGAATATTCAAAGAATGAACAGAAAACCACCATTATTATTTTTATAAGAGCTAACAAATTCAGAACAGAAGCCACCCTTCAGAAGAGCAAAAAAGAAATCATGAGCCTAGCCACTGAATACAAACATAACATGTCTACAGTCACTTTTTTAGTTCAAATATATATTTTTCCTCAGAGTTCACCACGACTACTAGAAAATGCTGAAAAGATTTCTTTATGATTAATTTAGCAATAAATCCAAATGCGCTAGAGAGCTACCTGTCATTGGTAAAACAGGTGCCCCCAGAATGAAAATGGAAGGAAGAACCATTCACAACTCAGTTTTCTAGTCAGCTCATTCTTCCAATTTGTTCACCTTCTCTTTGTATCCCTGAGTATCTGCTATTTCCAAAAACAGTTTCCAAACTACCCCACAGCTACTTGCCCCCCCAAAATAGACTACTTAATATCAATGAATGGTGTTCAATTAAAACTTCTCACTTAAATATATATATATATATTTTATATATATATATATATATATACATATATATATATGTATATATATATATATATAAAATAAAACTCTCTTCTCTCTGTTCTCTCTCTCTCTCTCTCTCTCTCTCTCTCTATATATATATATATATATATATATACACACACACACACACATATATTTGACTTGTCCACGTTGAGGTAAACAGAAGGGCAACTGAATCTTCACAGATTATTCATTCTTCTTAATGTCAAATTGAAACATCAGTGAATAAATTTGAGATTGAACAAGGACCTACATTTGGTGTGACTACAGTGATTCGCAAGGAAATATTTTATCATTTCTTATTGTTGCTAAGATTTCCATAGCTTAGAGCTTTCAATTCCAAATTTCTTTTATCTGTCTCTATTGTCTACATTTTTACAAAGTAATATGAAGTGTTTAACCTGCTTCCATCCCCACACCTTCTTTACCTTCCCATCAAACAAAATCCAAGAAATAGTAAACCTAGAACAAGCTATAATATTTCTTTTTCTGCTGCAAGCTAGCCCCCAATCTGTGTCTACTATTCAAATCTGCATGCACATATTTATCTTTCTGTTGAGTTGCCAGCACCTTATAGTCCAAATGTTTGACACTAACACTTTTCTCCATTTGGATTGTATAACCAGCCTGTCTGTCGCTCTCTCTTCCCTGCCCATACCCATCCCTCTTTCCCTCTCTCCCTCTCTTCTCCTCTCTCTCCACCCAACCTATCTCTCTCCTCTTCTTCATCCCCATCTCCCACCCAACATTATACTGATGGCCAAGAGGTAGAATCCATCTGCTTACTACCTGTCCCGAGGTCTATCATTTCAGTTCCCATTGACAGGTCATGCCTCCATCTACCAGAATGCTGCAGTCACCTCCTAATAGCCAATCAGCTTCTCAATCTGCCCATCCTACATTCTGCTGTCAGGGTTAGAATTTTAAGAAAGGCGTGATTGTAAGCATCTCCATGGATCGCCTGCTCCCCATACCAACTGTATACAAAGAAATAAATCTATTAACCAAGCATTAAAATCTCTTGAATCCTTTCCTACCTAATCTTTCATCCTTGCCCTGCATACATAGTGAGTTGAATCGTGTTCCCCAAAAAGATACGTTCAAGCCATACCCCCTTCCCAAGACCTATAAATGTTATTTTATTTGGAAATAGGGGCTATGCAGAAGAAATTAAGTTAAAATGAGATCTTACCTGATGTGGGCCCTAAATCCAATGACTGGTGCCTTTATAGGAGGAAGAAGGAAGGTTTGGATACAAGAGACAGAGGAATTCCAGGGAAAAGTCATGCAATGGCAGAGGCAGAGATTGGAGTGATGCAGCTATGAGCCAGAGGACAAAAAAGGAAAGACCCTGCCATGGACTTCAGAGGGACCCTGTCTCTGCCAACAATTTGATTTCACACCTGTAACCTCCAGAAGCATGAAATAATAAATTTCAATTACATTAAGTACCTGGTTTGCAGTAATTTGTTACAGTCACCCTAGAAATCTGATGCACTTGCATGCACCCTATTCTTCTCTCCAGGCACCTATCTGTTCCCAGCCTTTGCCTATGTCCTTGAAGCCTGGCAGTGAAATCCCAAGCAAGGTAATTCTCCCTAGCAGCGCTGACTAGGTATTATTGGGGGTTGTTTCCCAGTGAGTTACAAGAGAGTTGGTTTTCCTACCTGATGCTACCTACTGAATGAAACTAGAATTCTGTTTTCCCCACTTCCCAGTCTCCAGAGGGGATTTGGAATAGTGGCAGTGGAAATGCATATTTACTGCTACAAGGGAACTTCAAAAGTTCCTGGAAAGAAACTAGTAGATGGTGTAATGGTTATGCCGCTGGACTCCCACGTGGCTGATCATGGTTCAAGTCCCAGACCTGGCAGCTTGAAACTCATGTAGGGCATATGTTCATGTATGCCCAAACTCCTGAGAGGAGAATAGAGGAGAAGGAAATGCAGCATAGCCATCCCCCATGGAGGAAGTGATTTCTCACTTTCTGTCTCTCTCTATCTCTCCATTGAGCACACATGCTGGAGAGCAAAAATCTGTCCAAAAAATGGTAAGTTCTTGGAAAAATTAAGTTAAAGAATGAGTTTTTTTGGTATAAAAACAATTTTGTAATCCATGTATATTTTTATACTATGCTTTTTCTCAGCTTTTTGAAAATCCCTAATATCTAAGTTCAAGTCCTCAGCTTTTGTGAGAGAGTGATTTGGCTCTGGCTAGGTCTTCTGCAAAATCTTGAGTTTCTATTGCAGTGACTTGTAGGGTCCTGCTTGTCTCCTGTGAGTTTCAGATACTTGGGAGGCCTCGTTTCATCTGGCCTCAGCAAGTCCTTGTGACATGAAAGTGTGAGTGAGGGTCCTGTTCCAATGGAAGGAAACTGAGACTCACTGGGGGTGAGCTGAAGTCACAAGGCCTGCATTATCACAGTGCCAATCAAACCAGTGATTTACCAGAAATCAAAATGAGACACAGTCTCCAGGGAGAAGAGAATGGGAACTGCAGGCTGAGACCTGCTGTTCTGCCTGTAGACCTACTGAAGCCCCCTAATGTCACACATAACCTCTGCACGTTCTCAACCTGCAAGGGCAGCACCTCAGTCACGTGTGCAAAGGATACCAAGGGAAAAGGGAAACTCTCAAACTTCCAAAGTTCACTCATAGGCTCTAGTGAGCAAGTTGCATTTGTAACCAGGAGCCAGTCAGAAATCAACCTCGCTATAATGTCTCCTCCCCAGCTCCAGACTCAAACTGCTACTGCTCAGAGGTCCTGGGATGAAGCTGTTGATCTTCAATTTCCAGCCTCCAGAACTATGAAAAATTAAGTTTGTAAGTTTATAGCGCTGACTTGTTGGAACATCAGTATGCACTGCTCAGGTGATGCTGGGCCCATGTAAAAGACTCCAGGTTTAGTTCTCTGTTTTTTACCTGTACAAGCCAAGTGAGCATCCACGATTCTGGCTGACTGGGAAGACTAGGTTGGGGTGCCATGAGGCTCTATTGAAGATGCTGGAATGTGTTTCTTTGTCTCTCACTCTCATAAATCAATAAATAAACTTTTCATTAAAAAAATTTTTAGAAAATATTTTTTTCTGTTTTTAAAGCACCCAGTCTGTGATATTTTATTAAGAAAAATGTAGTACATTAATATAGCATATTAACAAAAGAAAAAAATGACAGTTGGAATTAATTTTCACAGCATGTTTTTGACCCAATATATCCAAAATGCTGTCATTTTAACATGTGGTCAACATAAAAATTATTAAGCAGATATTTAACATTCTGTGTCTGGTACAAAATCTCTGAAATTCTTATGGTATCCTTCAGTTTTCCTTTCTTTCCCAAGACCCTCAGCCTGCCCTCTGTTTCTTCCAGTTCCTTATTGTCCCAGTCGTCCAGTGAGAAGACAAGCCCATGGGCCAGGTAGACACAGTGGCCAACCAAGCTTAACAGTGACGGTCCCTGTGGGACAATTCCTGTCATCTGAGTTTACCTTCTCTAGCAAAGTTCTCTGCAAAGATCAAGAATCAAATGTGATGGGACCAGCAGTTAGTTTAATGGCTATATCACTGGGCTCCCATGTAGTCAACTGTGGTTCGAGTCCCAGACCCAGTGACTTGAAACTCACGCCGGGTGCATGTGCATGTATGCCCAAGATCCCGAGAGGAGAATGGAGGAGAAGGGATTGTGGCATGGCCATCCCCCCTGGGGGTGATTTCTCGCTTTCTGTCTCTCTGTCTCTCTCTCTGCCTGGTAAGCTTACGCACCCTATAGCAAAAGCCTCTCAAGAAAAAAAAAAAAAAAGAATCAAATGTGATTATTTCAACAAAAGAGGCCTTGATATATATTTCTCAAATGCAAATAAGAATAAATAAGTGAATGAATGAAATTAATTTTCTGTGGCATAGGGTAGTTAACCTGAATCATATGGTTGATGGATGGCCTATTTTACATTGTACTGTAATAATTTTTTTTCTCTGCCTGAGTTTCTGATCTTGCCATTAGAACTTTAAAAATGAGGGACCAACAGTTAGCATAATGGCTATGTCGCTGGACTCCCACGTAGTCGACCACGGCTCAAGTCCCGGACCCGGCGGCTTAAACTCACACCGAGCGTGTGTGCATGCATGCCCAAGATCCTGAGAGGAGAATGGAGGAGAAGGGATTGTGGCATGTCCATCCCCCCTGGGGGGTGATTTCTCGCTTTCTATCTCTCTGTCTCTCTCTGTCTTTCTGGCGAGCACACGAGCCCTATAGCAAAAACCTCTTCAAAAAAAAAAAAAAAAAAAAAAAATGAGGGATCTCAGGTTAAATTTCTTTGTGTTTCTCTTCCTACATCTAAAGTCATCCAATATTCATAGTAAAAGCTGTGTCAATATAAATAAACAACAACAAAAAGGTGTGTATTATAATGTTATAATATTTTTTCTACATTCTCATCCACCTTATTATTACACATAGATGTGAGGGGAAAAAAGCCAAGATATGATGGCACAAGCAGTAGATCACCGCTGCATGGGGCTGGGCCATATGGAGGCCAAGGGTGTGTTCCTGAACCAACTTACACCACGCTGGCATGCAGTTAAAATCCTAGCTAGCTGGGAGGTTGGGGCAAGGGATCCTGACATAGTGAGCCCTTGTCAAAAACATTTCATCTCTCTTCTCTCTATCTTTCATTAAAAAGAGAGTAAGGAGACAAAGAGAGGAATGGAACTTAGAAAAAAAGTAGTAAAATAGTAGATGCTTCATTCCTGATTTGAGTGGAATTCCTTCATACGTTTGAATGACACTTGAACCAAAATCAAACCCTATCAAATGTGAATGCAAACAAACGAAAATCATGCAACGTTTGTGCAGAGTACATCTTACAACCCCAGAACACTTTGCCATCCACTCAGTTAACCAGCTGTGCGAACTACTCTTACCTTCAACAATGTTTCCTTTTAAATTAATAGACTCTCATTTTGGAGAGCAATTTTAGATTTACAGAAAAACTGATCAGAAAATACAGATAGTTCCCACAGAAGCCATCCCCATCCCAATTTTCTCCTATTCTTATATTAGTGTGTTTTTTTAGTGTGGTTCATTTGTTTCCATTGAATCAATATTGGTACACTATTATTAGCTAAAGCCCATAGTTTACATTACGGTTCACTCTTTGTGTTGAGCATTCTACAAGTTTTGACAAATGTTTGATGACATATTTCCCCCATACAGGCTCACACAGAATAGCTTCACTGCCCTAAAAATCCCGTGTTCTATTTACTCACCTCTCCTTTCTTTTCCTCCAAACCCCTGGCAACCACTGACTCTATAATTGTGCCTTTTCCAGAATGTCATAGTATTGGAATTGTGCACTATGAAGCCTTTTCAGATTGGCTCCTTTCTCTTGGCAATATGCATTTAACTTTTCTCTGTGTCTTTTTTGTGTCTACATAGCTCTTTTCTTTATTTTTTATAGCTTTTTTCTTTTTATCGCTGACTAATATTTGATTGTGTGGATATACTGCAATTTGTTTACCCATTCACCTACTGAAGGGTATCTTACCTGCTTTCAATTTCTGGTAACCATGCATAAAGATGCTATAAACATTTGTATGCAGGTTTTTGTGTGGACATAGGTTTCCAGTTCATTTGGGTAAATATCAAGGAGCGTCATTGCTAGGCCTCATGGTGTTCTAAAAAAAACAGAATTACTAGGACCAGCAGTGAGCATAATGGCTATGTCGCTGGACTCCCATGTAGTTGACCTCGGTTTACATCCCGGACCCGATGGCTTAAAACTCACGCCGGGCGCGTGTGCCTGTGTGCCCAAGATCCCAAGAGGAGAATGGAGGAGAAGGGATTGTGGCGTGGCCATCCCCCCTGGGGGGTGATTTCTCGCTTTCTGTCTCTCTCTTTCTGTTTGGCGAGCGCATGCGCCCTATAGCAAAAACCTCTCCAAAACAAAACAGAATTACTAAATCTAGGTAATTTCTAAATGTAGAGATCTATTCAGCTCCTTATTTGGAAGTCAAGGTTCCAGAGTCACATCTTACAAGGGTCTTCTTGCTGGTGAATAACATGATGATAGGCCGATGCTTAGCAGAGCGTGTCTGTCTTCTTCTCTCTCCTTATAAACCCACCAGGACTCAACCATTAGGGTCCCGACCTAATCACTTCCCAAAGGCCTCACCTCTCAACACCATAATCAGATGAAGTCTTTACTCTCTCAATATTGTTAAATGACTCAATAAATTCTAGCACATGCATTTTGGAGGAACACATCAAAATCATAGCACATGGTAAGATTATGTTTAGCTTTGTAAGAAACTGCCAACTGCAGTTTTTGATTGTCTTATCATTTTGCTTCCTTTCCAGGATAATAATATTTGTTAATCCAGTCTACATTGCTCTTGTTATACCCACAAAAATAAAGCTTCAGAGTAGCAGTAGGGGAGGGGAAGAAGAGAAAGGAAGAAACTGCAGATGGGAGTCTGAGCTTCTTGGAATTTTCAGCCAGCTGGGGAAGGATAAGGGCCTCCCTCTTGCTCTGCATTACACACTACATGTGGCAGGTCTCATCATCACAGACAAGGGCGGTAGCTCCCAGCGCAATGGGAAGTCCTGAGTATGACATAGAGCTCCCACATCACAGGAACATTCAGGTACTTTCACCTCCTCCAGGCCCTGTTCAGAGGGTTATGTGAACCATTTGGCACCTTGGACACCACACACGTGGACAAAAAGTGAGTCTCTTCTCTGCAATCTGGGTTGATACACATTAACCGAGAAATTGAACCGTTGATCATCACAGCACATGAAGCCAGCCATCACTGTCACACAGAAACCTGAAATTCGCCCAGAAAGCAGGTCCTAAAAACTCCTTTTCTAGTCTCAAGCTAAACCCAAAACACTTGTCATTCGGTCAGGCAGAAGGGCTGAGCTACCCTTTCAGATTTGGTACCATTTGCCTCATGTTCTTAGAAACTTCTTTGTCTGCCACCTCTTCCTGTAGCAGCCAACCTGAAACAGGAATAACCTTGAAAAGCATGTGAGCCACTCAGACAAAATACAGTTTATAATCTTTTAATCCCCACTGAGCTAGCCAAGTTTCTTCCATAAACTTGCCAAACATCCTCTATCCCTTTCATATCGTTCCCACGAATCCAGAAAGTCCCTCCACAGAGATATTGCAAAATCTATGCAGCAAAAGAAATGTACTTTCTAGCCCTTTGTGTGTATTCACTGATGCTTTCACACACACACACACACACACACACACACACACACACAGATTGATATTGCAATTTTTTTGTTTGACAGTATTGTCATGTCATAATCCTCCTGCCTCAGCCTCCTGGGTATCTGGGACTATAGACCCACATCACTGTGTATAGTTCTTAGAAAGGCCAGTTGTTGAACATGGACCTCCTTCATGGCCTTAATCTGCCAACTAGCAGTTTAACTAACACATACAACTATGGCTGGGCTGCCATTGTACTTAATAAGGTGTCAACCTAAGATCAATTTGCAAGTGGTACCTCTGCACCATGTATATATAGGGACCTGGAAGCCTAAGAGGGATCTGTAGTTAGCTTCTGCTAAAGCAAAATGCTTATAAATTTAGAGACAAAACTCAGGGACTGTGTGTTTCATTTATCTTTTCTCTCACAAAGTGATTGCTCTAAGTGCTCTTGTTAAGTTGATGATTAACTAAAAAAAGCTAGTTTGGGGTTTTTGGGTCAATAGATATGAAAAAGAAACCTTTTTTTATTACAGTTAGAATTAAAATATGCCTTCTCCTTTTATTTTCCCTGGAAAAATTCCCGTGAGTTTTGAAACAGGCTCCTGCACCTTTTATAAGCTTCTACAGGGCTTCTTTGCTGGCAGGCCACTGTCTGCTTGGACAGAGAGAACTCTTGTGGTATGCCTGGCAAGCAGTGCAAATCTACTCTGCCTCCTCTTTCTCTACCTTTTTAAAATTTTTTTTGGTCTGGAGCAAGTATTAAAGTATAGAGCCTTCAGAAGTGCTCTGGATTCCATTACAGAGAAAATCATGAATAATGCATTTCTGTCTTCCACTTTTATTTCATCTCAATCAGTGGGAGCTAGAAGCACAGTGATTGTGTCCAGCTGTAGTCCTGGCTCTGGAGACTCGGACCTGGGGCTGAGGAATCGCAGAGATCTACAGAAAGGTGTGCACACTGGAGATTCCTTTAACCAGCAATCCTACTCAAGCCCCTGAGATTGGAGCACAGAAGGCTCGGCCCATCAGAAGGGCTTGGCTCGCCCAGGACCATTTCTTATATTTAGTGAGGATGCAAAACTCACTTTGGAACTGGCAGGGCACGGGCATTCCTGGCTTAAATGTTCTTTTCTCTCTTTTCATAACGTCATGTCATGTTCTTAAAAAAAATGAGCAGCTTTTCACACAAATAGAAGGATTTTGATAAGAAGTCTACTTAGTCCAATAAGATTCGATGTCCTGTAAGTGAAGTTCCTTTGTGCTCATTCACACTAAACATAAAATATAGGCAAGTGGTCATCACTGCCTACCAAGAACAAGTTACGGTGATGACTAGTATTTAAATATAAGACACTAAAATGTTTTTCATTTCTGGCAGAATATCTTGTTTGTCACTATAGTCTATGACTTTTTGTTAAATAACATGAACTGCTTGGATACAAAACAGCGAAAGTGTCATGTAAAAAAGTTTTCACAGGGTCCAGCCCCTGGTGTGGTAGTTAAGGCAGCTGGATCCCACATGGCCACCCTTGCAATTTGAGCACCAGACCCAACAGTTTGAAAAACACACCAAGTGTGTGGATGTGCATGCCCAAAATCCCAAAAGAAGCCAAAATGGAGAAGAAATTGCAGTGTGACCATTCCCCCAGAGGGTGATTTCTTACTTTTTCTCTCTCTCTCTGGTGAGAAAACACACCCTCTGCAAATTAAAAAAAAAAAAAAAATGTTTTCACATATGTACATACTCGTATAATATAACACCATCATTTAATTCATGTAGGTAGAAAATATTTAAAAACCAGCTACTCTTAGCAAATTGAACTGGAAGTTTTACATATGATAGGACTTTTAAAAATAATCAGAAGTGTAAATTTAGCTGAGACTTTGAGGCATAGGAACATGGTTTTCATCATGTCTATTTTTGTTGTTTTGTAGCACTGATGTTTACTGTGTACTCATGTATGCTTGTGATCATTTTCTCTAGTATTAGAGTGAGGTTCTTTACATTGGGTCATTAAAAGTAGCATCTGCATTCTTTATGAGTCAAAAAGGCTTAGCACTTTGAGAGGTGTTTTATTCTTTACAACTTTTTTTTCTTTTACAACCTTGGCAAAGCAAGTGCCATTGATTAAATGTCTGAATTCTAAGAGAGATACTTGGCAGATTCGTGCTTCCCTGGGATGTTGGACTGGTCCCAACTAAAGTAGAGGCTCCTAGTGATGCTTCTTATTTTAATGTATGCTAATAGATGTCCTGGAGCTTTTCTCTGGGTATCCAAGGGGGGAAAATGTACATGGGATGGATAGGTATTGGGCTGAGAGGAAGGCGATCTTAAAGACAAGAAATTGAGCAACTGCTTTATTCATTTTTATCTCTTATTGTAAACCTCATTTGTCCACATTAGAACTTAATAACTATTGTCTCCAAGTGTCCCCAAATCATGATGCATTTGTTTCAACAGCTTTGGTTCAAAACATAAACCAGGGCCACAGCGGTAATGCACCACTCGGCAATGCTGGCCCCATATGGAAGACTGAGGTTTGGTTCCTGACTTGACACCTGCACACCAGTCATTTGCATGTAGCCGTGCTCCTGGCTAGCTGGGAAGGCTGGCAGGAGAATCATGGCTAGAGAGCCTATTGAGGATATCTTTCTTCTTTCATTCTCAGGAAAGAAAGAAACCTCATATAGTACTACTATTACTACTACTAACAGACCAAAGTTTCATTTTAGCCGAAGGTCACTTTGGGAGGCTTTTGCTGCGTTGACTGTGATATGTATAGTCAGAACCAACGAGATACCACCCTCACACAGTTTTATCTTCAGTCCACACTTGGTGTTGACTAAATTATTAACTCAAGATGTCCCAGGGGAGGAGAGATCACTGGAAACACCTTGAATTCTTTTGTTTTAACATTTCAGTATCTCTATTCATAGAGATTGCTGAACCTTTAATTCCCCATATCTCTTTTTGCTAGCAGACTAAAATATGCTTTTAAGTGTTTGAAAACAAAAGACAGCAAAGGTGTTTGAAATATGCTTCACACCAACTCACTTGCCCATTTTTGTTCACCACTTTTGTCCAGTCTGTGAATAGACTCGCCCTCTGACCTCCTAAATTATCAGAGGCAAAACTCCACTTTAAGTAAGATATATAGATGGGGGAGTTTCTTCTAGCTCTTTGCATTCCCCTGGCCCATCTTTGATACAAAGTGTTAAAGTGTCAGTTTTATGGGATGTTGAAACCTTCCCAGTACAGATTCTGCTCTCATTGTTTTACAGGAAGGCTTTTGCAAAGGTTTAATAATAACACTGAAGTGGTACAACTCTTAGTTAGTGAAGTCCTCATCTTGTGGGAATCATTAAAGCCTTGAGCAAAAAGCCAGAGCTATCTTTTCATCTGGGCCTGTCCATCAACACAGAGCCTAAGCACTTAATTTAAAATGCTGTGTCTCCAAAAATGCAGTTGGGCAGAGTACTGCTCACTGCAACCACAAAGGGCCAAATTATTATCTTGCTAGAAACAATCACCTTCCTCAGGAATCCATAATTTTCAGCTTATGGTAAAATCTTCAATAATTTGGATTTCCCAAGAGAAAGTCAATATTAAAAGGTAATTATGTAGCATTTTACATAAAGGCTACACTATTGTTGTTACATAAGTACAAATTTTATTTGAAGAGGTGTTAACTTTATGTGCGCCAATTCAGTTCTTAACAAATTTTATATCACACTAAGGATAAGAACTTACAATGGTCACATGATATAGATCCCTTTTAAGAAGTCTAGAGAATTAATTTGAACATATCGTGGCTATGTGCTTGATTTTCTTGACCAGATGATACAAACTATATATAAGTGGCTTAGGAAAAATAATATTTTTTATTATAAATGTAAAAATTGGTTAGAAAGCAAGCACTTACCAAAACCATTCTTTTTCTTTTTTAGTTTCTTTCAATTCTGAAAAATAAATAAGATTAAATTACTATTATTACTAGTGATGCTGTAAAATTGATCATTAAAAATATGGGGGCCAGCAGGTGGGATGGTGGATAAGCCTCTGGAGCCCCACATGGCCAACTACATGGTTTGAGTCCCAGATCTGGTGGCTTGGAAATCATGCTAGACACATGTATGTGCAAGCCCAACATCCTGAGAGGACAGTGGAGGAGAAGGGACTGCATCATGGCCATCCTTTCTGGGAGGATGATTTCTCACTTTCACTCTGTCTTGGGTGAGCACACATGACCTATGGCAAAAATCTTTAAAAAAAAAAAGAAGAAGGAGGAGGAGGAGGAGGAGGAGGAGGGGAAGAATAGGAAGAAAAAAGAGAGAAAGAAGAAATAAAAACAAAGAAACAAAAGAAAAAAGAAGAAAGAGAAAGAAAGAAGAGAGAAAAATAAGAAAAGGAAGAAAGAAAGAAGAAGGAAGGAAGGAAGGAAGGAAGGAAGGAAGGGAAGGAAGGAAGGAAGGAAGGGGAAAGAAAAAGAAAGAAAGAAAGAAAGGAAGGAAGGAAGGAAGGGGAAAGAAAAGAAAGAAAGAAAGAAAGAAAGAAAGAAAGAAAGAAAGAAAGAAGAAAGGAAGAAAGAAAGAAGAAAGAAGGAAAGAAAGAAGAAAGAAAGAAAAAGAAAGAGAGAAAGAAAAAAATCTTTAAAGAGGGGCCAAGTGGTGGTACAGTGGTAATGTAACTTCATCCACATGGAAAAGTCCTGAGTTAGCATCCCAAGACCTCCCTAAGAACACTGATACAAACTTGTGCCCATGATCTGGGCCAGCTGAGACTGAGGGTGGATCATGGAATGATGGTCCTGTTGGGTACCTCTCTCTCTCTGCCTCTCTCTCTTACAGAATAATTAAACTTAAAAACTTGAAAGAAGGCGCCAGCAGGTGGCATCGTGGTTGAGGTGCTAGACTCCCACATGGCCGACTATAGTTTGAGTTCCAGATCTGGTGGCTTGCTTTCTCACTTTGCTTTTGTCTCTCTGTCTCTTTCTCTGGTCAAATTTTAAAAATAATAATAACAAATATAATAAATAAATAAATATTTTAAAAGAAACTTAAAAAGAAAAACTTTAAAAGAACTTTATCACCTTTTTTTTTTTTTTTTTTTTTTTTGAGAGGTTTTTTTTTTTTTTGCTACAGGGCAAGTGTGCTTGCCAGACAGACAGAGAGAAAACAGAGAGATAGAAAGCAAGAAATCACCCTCCCAGGGGGGATGGCCACACCGCAATCCATTCTCCTCCATTCTCCTCTCAGGACCTTGGGCACGCACGCACACGCGCCCGGTGTGAGTTTAAGCCACCAGGTCCGGGACTCAAACCGTGGTTGACCACGTGGGAGTCCAGCAACATAGTCATTACGCTAACTGCTGGTCCCGAACTTTATCACCTTTTGAAATATAATGAGTTCTTAAAATTTTTTTAGACTTTTGTTTTTGTTTTTGTTTTTGTTTGCTATAGGGCACGTGTGCTCGCCAGGAAGACAGAGAGAGACAGAGAGACAGAAAGTGAGAAATCATCCCCCAGGGGGGATGGCCACACTACAATCCCTTCTCCTCCATTCTCCTCTCAGGATCTTGGGCATGCACGCTCACGCGCCCAGTGTGAGTTTAAGCCACCGGGTCCAGGACATGAACTGCAATAGACTACATGGTAGTCCAATGACATAGCCATTATGCTAATTGCTGGTCTGAAAAATTTAAATACCATATGCATTCCCATCTTTTCTCTGTTCAACAATAGTTGGCCAAACAACTGATGATATATTGACTTTAGGGTAAAAATCTAACTTGTGTTTATGAGCTTGCCTGAAATTAAGCTCTGTAGTGTATGAATAATGGCTGGCCAACTCTAATGATGCAAGTATTCCATTTCAGGCAGGGACCTTGAAAACTGACTGGTACTAACTCAACTCCTTTGCAGGGTTTATCTCTCTCTGGAGGCAGACATCAAATTTGAGAGTCAGAAATACAAAGGTCGTTGTGGAAAAGTAGGACCATGGCATTGCATGACTCCAGCTACTGGCCAGACTCTTCAGAGTCTAGCTAAATGGTGCCCCCTGGAGCTGTGCAGAGCCCAGCCCATACAGCTGGATAAGTCAGTCTTGAGGCCAGCTGACTCATTTCATAAGGAAACAAATTGCATCCTAGAGAAGATATATGCTGCTTGAAAGTTAAGCAGTGAAGTTAATTCCAGTTCAAAATAAAGAAAATGGTTTTGAAATGTGTAGTGAAGGTTTTCCCCAGTCTTAAGAGTCTGGAGTAATCATTCAATCACAAGTCTTCATGCTCCTGAACACTAGTCAAGGTACAGCCATGGACCTTATTTTGGAGAGGTTTATTTTATTTTTATTTTATTTATTTATTTATTTATTTTTTTTTTTTTTTGCTATAGGGCACTTGCACTCACCAGCAGACAGAGACAGAGAGACAGAAAGCAAGAAATCACACCCCAGGGGGGATGGCCACACCGCAATCCCTTCTCCTCTGTTCTCCTCTCGGGATCTTGGGCACGCACGCACATGCGCCCGGCGTGAGTTTAAGCCACCGGGTCCGGGACTCGAACCGCAGTCAACTATGTGGGAGTCCAGCGACATAGCCATTACACTAACTGCTGGTCTCAGCCAAGGACCTTATCTGCAATAAAATTCAGAAGAGTTCTTTTGAGAGGACTCTGAGTACAAGGGAGAGCACATTGATGATGTTCTCAGTTGCTACAAAAAGTAAATCACTGTCTCCGATGCAATTTTCTCGTTTTCCCCCTGCCCAACTCCCTCCTCACAACAATGTTTCAGAAGTTACTGGTGACTAAGCCACATCTCCTTCCAGGACTAGTTTAAGAGGTCCCAGCCAAGACCTAACAGTAGTTAGAAATGGTCTGTGGGATGCGCGCGTGCATGTGCACGTGCGCGCGTGTGTGTGTGCAAGCACACTGCATGAGTATATTTTCTTAAACTTACTTTGCAGTCAGAATGTACTCCTAACATACACACTACCGTACCCAACACAGTGCTCCACTGACATTTTACAGATCAGAGTTGAAAATCCAGAGTCAGGCAGTCAGGAAGGGGAAGTTGTCAAAGCTGGTGACAAGATGGCCTCATCTGCTTGCTCACTTTCTCTAGAAGCAAAGGACTAGAAATACTGGAATCCAGGTGGGTGTTTTATCAGATAATGAACCTGAAAGTCCTTTAACTTCATGGAACCCAAAGGCAGTAAGAAAGTGATGATTTTGGCCACATTCAGTCTGGGGTTCCAATCTAATCACCACCTTGTTGCAGTAAATGGTTGGCAAATCCAATTAATGTTTCTGAGTATCAGCTTCCTCCTCTACAGAACGTGGAGAATTATTTCCCAACCATGCAAACTGCTGTGAAAATGAATGGGATTATACTTAGGGAACTCTCTGTCTGGTTGGAAGACATAGATATAGATAGCTATATCAAAAACAGTAATATCTTCCTCCTGATGTCAGAGCAAACACAGACATGGTTGTACGTGAGGAGGAGTTGACTTCTCTTTAGTAACCTAAGATACCTAAATTCAGTGAGTCACAGTCCAGAATCCAGAAATCTGACAGCATTCCCAGAACTGCCCTTGAACTAGCCTTACTCAGGCTTTTTCATGTTTTGGTTGTCCCTTTTGGACAAAACAACTCACTTACTTCTATCATAAATTCAAATATCTGCACTTTCCCCCAGCATTGAGCTAGGTGATTCATCTGGGACTCTCTTCTGATGCAAAGTTAGGAAAGGAAGCCATTTCTAGATAATTGAAGCACAAATTCAATGGAAACCTCAAACTACTTCTGTTGTCAGTTACCAGATAAGCTAAATGAACATTTCAGCACAAATCACATACAGTGTAACGTTTGCTTCAGCTTGCATGTATAGGCTTAGGGCATGCAGTTCTACCTAAAAAAAGTAGGAAATGCAGAGGAAGAAAATTTCATAACCCCAAAGGACCAATTTGTTCACAGCATAGAAATGTACTCAAAAGCTAAATGAAGTAACATTCCTAAACTCCCCATGACACAAGAGTTCCTATAATGTTCTTTTGAGTACCAATGGGCTAAATCTTCCAGGAGAATAGAAGATGCTGGAGTCTGCAGAATGTGAGGATCAGCAGTTCCCCACCCCAACCCCAGGGCAATGAGACTGGAGCCACAGTGGGGCTGCCAGGCAAACTCTGCATCCTTCCAGGAAACAAGGCCCCAGTGAGCCTAGCTTGGGGGAAGGATGTTGTCATGCTGTAAACATCAACCAGGCCCTGTGACTTCATCCCTCCTGAACTATTTTTCTTTCTCAGCATCCTGGCATGTGGAGAACAGAGGAGAGAGTCAAAGGACGAGAGCACATGCAAATGCTCAGGACAAGGAGGAAATCCACACCCACTGACTTGATGATTGTGTGTGACAAATAAAAAATAAGAAACCTTTTGTTGTGTTTGGCAGGTAGGTTCCACTTAATTCCACAGCAGGAAACACATAGGTCTCTATGATCCACAGAAATGTTGCTTCAGAATTAAATCCTGAGGAAATTTTCTGCAAGTTCTCCAGCACAAGCGGTTTCTCCATCAACTGGGTCAACCCAGTCGCGGTGTCTTCACCCTCCCCAGGAGATGTATGAAGAGTAGATAAAAGCAAAGTTTCCCTTCTGCCACATACCACATGTGTGGCCATGAGAAACTTGCCTGCTCTACCTAAGTCTTACTTCGCATTTGCAAAATGGGGCTGATAATACCTACTTCAGGGCACAGCTGTTGAGAGATAGAGGGTGTGGGTGGGCTGTAAGATATAAATCAGTCTTCATTTAGGGGAATTGCTTTTCCAAGATCAGCTTTACTCTATAATTCTCTTTGCTTTTGTTACCCCTACCCCACCCACTCCACCCCATTCTGCAAATAATAGGCTTCCTTTTTCTGACTCATGATAGAAAACTTGAGACATTCAGGAAAGTATGAAGGAAAAAAAAAACAAACCTATACTCCCACAGTACAGAGTAAACACCAGTAAAATTTGCTTATATTTACTTTCCAGCTTTTGGTTAAAAAAAAAATCAAAATGATTTTTTATTTTTGTTTTGTTTTTAGGAGAGATTTTTGCTATAGGGAGTGTGCACTCACTAGAAAAACAGAGAGAGAGAGAGAGAGAGAAAAGGCGAGAAATCACCTCCCATGGAGATGGTCATGCTGCAATTCCTTCTCCTCTGAATGGAGGATTTTGGGCACGCACACTCCTCCTCTTAGGATTTTGGGCACACATGCACATGTGCCCAGTGTGAGTTTTAAGCCGCCAGGTCTGGGACTCAAACCACAGTCAACTATGTGGGAGTTCAATGACGTAACTATTACACTATCTGCTGATCCCTACTGCCAGGTTTTTTTTTTAATTTTAATTTTTTTTTACAGTGACTTTCATATTATTTATACAGCTTTTAGGTTCTTTTCTTTGCTTATCATTTTTATTATACAATTTTCTGCTGTCACTAGAACTGCTTTCTTTCTGTTTGTAATAATATTTGTGGTTTGTGTGTATATGTGTGTGATTATATAAAATGATACACACTGTCTGGAGACTAGTCAACAACCTCTTTCTTGTTTTATGTCAAGAAAAAGAATACCTATAATTGCCTAAACCAGCCATGGCCAAGGAAGGAGAGTAGTTCCCAGGACAGAAACGATTATATGACTGACCTTGCAAAAACTTTTCTTTATGAAGCCATATGGGCTTCATAAATGCATGTAGCAGAGATCTACCATTTCATTTCTTCCCCCAGTTCCAGGATGGTGCATGAATCTTGACCCATGTGTCACCAAGTCACATTTATAGGAAAAAGAAGGGTTCTGGGGAGTCACACAGACAGGAGTCTGGAATTGTTGGGGCACAGCCAAAATGCAAGACTCCTGCTATTTTCATGGCAGATATGATTCTATTTTGTGCTTTAATGAAAAGCGTAACTTCAAAAGAAAAGAAAGTAAAGAATGCCATCTGAAATGGACTAGAAGACTTATGAATAAATGGAGACACTAACAGCCAATGTGAGAAAATGCTCAGAATTTGGAAAATAATTGTTACCTGTAATAAAATTACTTAAATATAATCGATGATATTTTATAGCTATTTTCTACACATGGTTTCATACAATTTGAATCACAGACACACTTTCAGAACATTTAAATCATAAAGCTTATACAATTTTACATCCTGCTTTCTATTTTGCCATATCACCAGAATTTTCCCATTTGACTAATTATTTCTTGCAAATTGCATTTATAATGACTGCAATATATTCTATCATTTAGATGTATCAGAATTTACATCACCATTGCTTTCCAAATGTTACACAATTATAAATATCTAAGTAGTGAATATCTGTGCTGATTACTTGACTTCTCATTATTAACAAATAGATATCTAGTAGGGGAATTCTGAGTAAAGCATATAAACTTTGTTTTTAGGCCCTTAATGCGACACCACGGAACATTCAGAAAGATCATTCCAGTTCACACCTCTCTCAGCAGGGACTGAGCGTGTCCACATCATCACTCCCTGGCCAACACTGACTTAATCATGTTTGATCTTTGTTAATTTGATGTATAATTTGCCATTATGGTTTTAATTTGCCATTATGGCTTTAAATATTTAGCATTTCTTTGATTTGGTATCTTTCATTTGGATTTAGAAGTGCTTAGGCGACCCTCCCCCCTTTTCATTTGTTTGCTACCATTTCAGTTTCTTCTGTGACTTGTCTTTGTATCATCTAATTATTTTTGTATCTTTTGAATTGGTATGAATTCCTTAAATAAGGATGATTGCCAACCATGATTTGTCTAGTATATTTGAGTCAAATAATGTTTCTAGTTTGTTTGCCTAATAATGTTGCTTATAGCACATGTGACACTCTAATGCCTTTGATTTGCATTAGCTATCTAATCTTTTGGTAGTATTTTTCTAATTTATGCTCAGACATATCTCTACTAGTCTGTTTGTGAGATATTCACTTCTATTTTCTTATACCACTTTTGGAATGGTTTTTTAGATTGTTTGGAGAAGCATGGAGTTCAACCATTTTAAAACCCAGAATTTGGAAAGTTGGTTGATCATTAGCAGTTTGTGTAATGTGGTTGTCGTCAACTGAATTACAGACGACCAGACTGTCACTGACTAGCTGACCTTAAGATGCGCTTATACTCAAACAGGGCAAACCAAGATTGATTGCAGTGAGTTTAAAACTGATACTGGGGGCCCCACGGTGGCCCAGTGGTGAGTAACTGGACTCACATGAGAAAGGTCCCTGAGTTCACGTCCTGGGACCTCCCTGAGCAAGCTGGACATCAATGCATGCCCGTGACCTGGGGCAGCTGAGGCAGGGGGTGCATCATGGCATGAAGACCCTGTTGGAGATGACTCTCTTCCTTTCTCTAAAGAAATAAGTAAATAAACTTAAAAAGAAAACCTTTCTAGTGACTACTTCATCCTGTTTTCAAAGAATAGTCAGCTTTCTCTCTTCTTGAGTTTTAAATACAGAAAATGTTTACTCTCAATATTTATCCATCTCCACCTCTTCCATGTTTTTCCTTCTCTTTGCTTTCTTCTTTATGTCCCTACGTATTTCACCCCCTTATTTTGATTTCTGTGATGTCTATTCCATGTCTATCCATCCATATATTTCACTTTCTTACTCATCTAATTATCTATCTACCTTCATACCTCTCGTCTTCCATGGATACCATCACTATAATGTCTATGGACCTATCGTCCATATCTTCTTGCCCTTCATCTGTATCTGTTTCATTATTTCACTTCTTTATATTTCCTCAATTGTGTAAAATGTGTCTAGGATTTCATGTTGTCAATTAAGATTTCTACAATATTGAATCTTACGATACCTAACAAGGATTTTAATCCTCTCTTGCCATTTTTACTTTCCTTGCAATTCTTACTCATTTTCTCCACTTTTCCTTTCATGTTTGCTGCAGCTTGACCCAATATTTCTTTTCATTTTAGTCTGTTTTTCACCTGATTTTTCTATTTTATTTTGTGTAGCTCATATTGTCTTGTTGTTACACTGAGAACACAAAACAAATGCTTTCTAGGGTTTTCTCTTTTTCTCTGGTGGCAAAATATTTTTATTTTAACATAGTTTATCTCTTGTTATGTGTTGAATTCTATTTCCCCAGAAATTTGGATGTCGATGGCCTAACCCTCAGTACCTCAGAATGTGATCTTATTTAGAAAGAAGGCTGCAGATGTAGTTAGCTAAGATGAGTTGATATTGAAGCAGGTTGACCCATGACTCTTGTAAGACTAGTGTCCTTACAAAAACAGGAAATGGTGACACAGACATACAAACACAGAATGCCATGTGAAGACTGCTGTCAGAAACCAAGGAACTTTCAGAAGCCAGGAGAAAGCCCTAGGGCCATCTTTACCCAGTGGTTTCAGAGGAACAAGCCCTGCTGACACCTTGGTCTCAGACTTCTACCCACCATAAGTCCTGATGGTACTTCTGGAGTTTATCCAACTGCAAGGCAATAAATATGTTTTTGTTATTTAAGTCATTCAGTTTGTGGTACTTTGTGAAGGCAGTCCTAGAAAACTAACACACTGTATTATCTTTTATGTGTCAGAATTTCTTTTGATACATGGTATCTTACTTTGCTCATGCTCAATATTGACAATCACAGTTCTGCCCAAGGTGGTGAGAAGACCAGGCAGGATTTGGTTATCATTGCTGTGGTTTCTACTACCAGCCAGCTGTGTTAGAAATCCCACCTCTCTGGAGCCAGATGGTGGCACAGCAGTAATGCAGCTGTTCTTTTCTACAAAGAATGTAAAAAGGTCCTGGGTTCACATCCTTGGACCTCTCTAGGCAAATATGCCTGTGATCTGGGCTGACTGAGACTGAAGCAATGGCTGTATTAGGACCCTATTGGAAATGCTGTTTTGTGTGTATGTGTGTGTATGTGCATCTGCTTCTCTCTCATATTAAAGAATAAAATAAATTAACTTTAAAAAGATAGGATGAGGTGATGGCCTAGTCTCATCATGTCTAGCAGTCACTTTACTTCATTTAATACATTTGTGCTTTACTGAAACTGTCCTATATTTGCTCTGGGGCATAATCATCTGAAAATGCTGATTCTCTTGAAAATGTTAACACAGTTTGATGTTAGTTCCTTTCTAATCATGAACATTATAACTTACAGAATAGGCAGATTCTTAGGTGTTTTCTGTTCCTGACCACTTCTATTACCATTTCCACTCTGTTTTAATCTCTGTTCTAGCTTCATTACATGCTCAGGAACTACGATCTCAGAATAATTACAATTTAGAGTTGTATGGAATGATCTGTTTCTTTGTGCATAATAGAATTCTCTAGGACATTTCAAAAGGCAGTTGTGAGTTAGAGTGAGTTGGCACTTTATTTTGGTCCCATGAAGGTCCTGAGGCTCTGCAGAAGATATGAGCAAGGTCAGCAGGAAGAGTTTTGGCTATCATTTGATGTTTTCTACATACATTTGCCTATTTCTCCTTAGTTCTGGCAAACACTCATGCGTAGACCCAGTTTTTAGTCTTTTTGTAATCTTTTTTGCATATCATTTGTATTTTAATAAATATTTTAACATTTCAATAGAAAGATGTATTAAGGCTCTGCCATCTATCTAGAGAAGAACGACATTTGCAAAAGCTGCATGATATTCCACCATTTAGATGCACCCTGTGATTTTTTTCATTCCTTTATTGTGACACATTTAGTTTCTTCTCATATCTTTTGTGCAAAAAGCATTTTTATAAATTCTTGTTTCACATATATTTTTCATTGTAATTATGAAAAAATGGAGATCTCACAAGCAATCAATAAATACAAATTAAATGATATAATTGACAGCCTATATTAAGGTCACCAGTGAACCACATTTGCCAAGTCAATTCTCTTTTGCTTCAAAGCAAGTGTTCCTGGGAAACCACATGCTGCTAATGTATTAGTCGCAATTCCCCCGAGAATCAGAACCAATGAGATGTGCGTGTGTGTGTGTGTGTGTGTGTGTGTATGTTGTATGTGTGTGTACATACATATTAAGGAAAACTGTTTTGGGAACATTCTTAGCTATTAAAGTTTTGTGGTGGTTAAGGGTGCTGGACTCCTACATGGCCAACTGTGATTCGAGTCCCAGATCTGGCAGCTTGCTTTCTCACTTTCTCTTTCTCTCTCTCAATCTGTCCCTTTCTGGTCTAAATAAATAAATAAATAAATCTTTTTTAAAAAAGTTTAGACTAACCGTTTTTTTGTTTGTTTTGCTTTATTTTATTTTTATTATTCTTTTTAAACATTTGATCACAATGTATCATTTGGCTTATAGAGAGAATTTGCTTGAAATACTTCTCAGACCAGTCCAGTTGAAAATACTATACATGTTATCATTAACAGGTAATAAACCATTTCTGTGTCCCACAAATGTCTATTTTTTCTCCCTGACTTCCTTCACTATATTCTTCCTTTCTTCTTCAGAGTTCTTAACTATTTTCACTGCTTTCATGCCCTCCAATATTTCGATCTCTACCATAGAGTGTGGATATTCAGTACATATTAAGTGGAGACATACAATATCTCTCTTTCATAGCCTGGTTTGCTTCACTCAGCAATAAATCTTCCATATTTGACCACTTTCTATCAAATGCCAGGGTCTTGCTTTTTTTTATGGCTGAATAGTATTTCATTGAGTATATATGCCACACTTTTTCAATCTGTTCATCTGATACTAGCAGTTTTTTAGAGTGCTCATTTCACTAATTTCCTATAATATTATTAACTATGTTTTTCTGATGCATTTTTGTTGAAAAACAACACGTAAGGAGTGGGAGTAGGTATAATACTAAAGCATGCAAAATATTATATTCCAGCAGGAGGTACTGTAGATGCCTAGAAGAAGACAAAGTAAGAAGAACAAGGCTAGTGCTCTGAGGTGGCTGGGGAGGGCCTTTCTGGGAAGATATCATCGGAGCAGAGACTGGAGGGGACAGTCTTATCTAAAGAGAGGCTTCCAAAGCAGAAGAAAGAGCTCTGCCAGAGCCAAAGGCCAGCATGAGCTGGTGAGCTGGAGATAAAGAAACCCCAAGATAAAGAATACCCATGAGGCCTGAAAGCAAGGGACAGTTGGCACAGAGACTTGTAAAAAGTTTAGATTTTAATTTGCTTTGGGAAAATGTTGTTAAACAGTGACGTTGTCTGTACCAAATGAAATTACATTTATAAAAATAACTCTAGGACCAAACAGGTGGTGTGGTGGTGAAGATGACTGAACCCCACATGGCTGACTGAGCAGTTCAAGTCCCAGACATGTCCCCCCTCCCCAGGAAGGGGGTGCTTTCTCACTTTCCTTCTCTTCTCTTCTTCTTCTCTTTCTCCCCAGTGAGTACATACACCTTATAGGAAAAAAAAAAAAAAAAAAAAAAAAAAAAAAGAATGTACTTGCTATTGCTAAGGAAGAAAACCAAATATAGTAGTTAAATTTATGTGTCAATACTGCTGGACCATGGTCCCCCAGATATTTGACAAAACATTATTCTGAATGTTTCTGTGAGGGTATTTTGAGGATGCAATTAGCATTTAAGTAGATGGACTTTGTTTAAAGCCTTCCCTAAAGTGAATGAGTACATCATATCAGTCTAATGCCCTAATAGAAAAAGATTTCCACCATTGAGCAAAAAGAAATTTTGCAATAGAATATCTTCAGATTTCAAACTTCAGTATCAGCTCTTCTCTGGGTCTCTCACCTCACAGCCAACTGGAGGAATTTGAATTTGTCAGTCTCTAAACCTCATGAACCAGTTCTTTAAACATGTCTCCCTTGGGTTGGCCCTATAGTGTAGTGGTTCAGGGAGCAGAATCCCACATGGCCAACTGTGGTTCAAATGCTGGTCCCAGTAGCTTGAAAAACATGCTGAGCATGTGTGTGTGGGTGCCCAAATTCCCAATAGGATGGAGAACTAGAGAAGGGATTGCAGTGTGACCATGTCCCATTGGGGGTGCTTTCTCCCTCTCCCTCCTTTATCTCTCTGTCTCTCTCTAGTGAGCATGTACATCCTCTAGCAATAAAATATATGTATATGTTTTCTAAAAACTTCCTAAATATATACATAGACACACACACACACACACACACACACACACAATCTCTAATTAGTTCTGTTTCTCTGGGAAATCCTGACTAATTCAGCAGCAACGTGTGGTGTCCCAGCAATACTTGCTTTGAGGCGAAGGAGAATTGACTCAACAAATGTGATTTATTGGTGACCTTAATGTAGGCTGTGGAATTTAATAATTTAATTTGTATTTATTAATTTCTTGTAGATTCCTTACTTTTTCATAATTATTACCCATTCTGAGTTCTTCAATACTACAGCTTTGCAAGTATGGAGCAGGGATATTTTCTTACACACATACATAGGATGACTTTGGCAGATGTGGCGACTAGATACCATGCTAGGTAGAAGTTAAGTGCTATGATGAAAACAAGATAAGCAGAAATGAGCAAGCAGGAGCTTGTTTTGCACACAGGGAAGTCTGGAAGGAGAGGACATTTGAGCAGAGACCTGAGTAAAGTGGGAGAATGAGTGAAGACATCTGGGGAAGATCACTGCAGACAGAGGAAGCTGCCTGTGCAGAGGTCCTTGGTCAGGAACATACAGTCACCTTGCTGGGAATGGGCAGAGTGTGGCAATGAAAAGAAGTTAAGAGAGTACTGTACCGTTCTTGTCCCAACCATGCCAGTAACCAGCTGCTTCATGTGGACCAATTGCCTCTCTTCTTTTACTGTCAGTGCCTTGATCTGAAAACCAATGTGGATGGACAAGTGATTCTTTAAGGCCCTGATCATCTTTGACATGTAAAGGAGAGGTGTGTTGTCATTTTTCTTTTTCCCTTCAGCAGAGGTTTCTACCTTCAATGACTGCAGTTTTACATTTCAGTCTAGATCTACCTATTTTGATTTTACATTCTAACATGTAGAGAGATATGGTGTTTAGCAGTGGAACATTGGAAAGCATCTTTGTCATGTTGTAGAATGCTTCATCTCAGACGCATGGAAAAGCTTACTGTCTCCCCATCATGTTGAAGTTTGACATGTGGTTTTTACACATCCTGTGAAGGGCAAGACCCAGGGGGACATTGTTTTTTTTCCCAGAGAAATGAATAGACTGTGAGGAAAAAAACTGGAGTCACATAATTTATGGCACAACATTAGCAGTGAGCAGAGTCAACATGCAAAGCCATCTCCGCCAGATAAGGAGTTGCTCTGGAAACAGGTCCGGCACCAAACTACAGCCATAACAGCTTGGAGATCAAGACCACATCTCCTATTGTCATTGGACAGTTTAGAGCTCACCGAGGAAAAGCAATGTCTGAGTTGTTTTAAATAACTGCTACTCAAAATTAAAGAATATGTATTTTTGCTTTTATTTTTTTTTATTTCACTAAAGCTAAAAAAATAAAGAAAATTTGTACCAAAGAAACTTTTCACAGTCAGTTTTTCTGGACAAAGAAGTAATTCAGTCATGAACAGAACAATATGCAAATTGTAAAATTGTAAATAAATGAAAAACATCTTTGACACTATGCACCCAGCAGAATAGACAAGGTATAGATGGGTACCATCTCCTAAATCCACAGAGCTGAAAGAAAGCCCTGAAGTTATCTTTAACTAAAACCTGGATATTGTGACTGGGGGAAGGACATGACCTTTCCAGGTTTCCTCTAGTCTGCTTGCAGGCCTAAGGTCAAGACTAGGTGGACTGGTGAGTTCTCAGCAAAGCTTCCCCTGAAACTGTGGGAAGGTGATTACAGGATTAAAATTTGCATGCAAAGCAATAGATATTCAAACCCTTCCCACCCCCCTCAATGTAACAGAGAAGATAAAAGCTGTTTCCTTTCAAAGCTTCAGGTTAAAGATGGAAGAATTAGCCAATATGTAATCGTATAGCTGGGCACTCAGAAAGGGCTGAGAGGAGAGAAGGCAATGATATCCAAATATCAATCTGTGCTCTGAAAAAAAAAAAATTAACCCTTAAAAAACTACCTCTAAAAGCAAGGAATGTCATTGCCTAAAGCAGTAGTCCTCAAAAAGGGAAACACTGATTATTTCTCCTCCTTTCAGCAGACACTTGACAATACCTAGGACATCTTTGGTGTGACACTGGAGTGTGGTAAGGGGTACTACTGGCATCTAGTAAGTAGAAGGTAGCAGGGATGTCGCTAAACATCCCACAGTGCACAGGACAGCGCTAGCAACAAACAAGAGTCTTGCCCCAAAGAGCAAGAGCAAGAGGGTAAGAAAGCTTAGTCTAAGGACTCTGCTCTGGTCTCGGTCCAGTTTATCTTAGGGTGTTTCCCAGCCCATCTTAACCATTGCCTAACCCTCAAATTGAAGAGACAGGGCTTTGCCATGTTTAGCATTAGGACCGGCAACTGCTTGGCCTACGAAAGTCCTACACTAGGGAGGCCCATCCGAGGGAAGACTCCCTGTCTAGGGCTAATTAATGCTCTGGAAGAACTGCCTATCTGCTGTCTTTGTGGTCAGGAAGAGGATTTATGAGCATTATAAAACCTGTCTGTGTCTTTCTTTGTAAATACATTGTTTAGAGTTCTCAGATTTCAATCTACATAGTTATAAACTTTATCAGGTTCAGCTGTAGTGTTGTTCAATATAGGATCCTGCAATTATCACTCAATGGTAGCCTTGGAAATGAGACAACCAGGCACCATTGGCAAGGCCCCAGGACAGCATGCGGCTCAGAGATACTGATCAGGGAGATTCTTTGACTTGATGTTTCCAACTGGGCACACAGCATTCTTTTTTAATACACTTTTGTGTGCCCTCAGAGGGTTGAAAGGGAGCCAGATGATCTGACCACTTTGAATTTGCAAAGCTTCTGAAAAGGAGTACATGAGGGGCTTAAAGCCCTCACACTGCATGTCTGCCAGGGGTAAAAGAACAGAATACTCACATCTTGTCATTCAGGGACTTGAAGATGCCGTAAAGAACCAGAGGATGACATGCTACCATCTGGTCAGCACTTGCCCCAAGGGAATTGTTTATAAAATAAAAACTCATCTATTTGATCTTCAATTATTTCATCCATCCAAAAGAAAAAAGAAAAGCAGAGTTATGCTTTAATTTACCAACTATAGCCTTAAAAATGTTAAACTATGCAGGGTCGATGTCTTTGTCTATTTTTTCCATTATCGCCTTCACCAAAAAGTCTTTTAGACCTTTCATTTCCTCTGATCAGCTCCCTATCCCCTTGAAATTCGAATACAAAAGATACATTCAGTATTTTTTTATGGATGCTGGTTCTTAGGAGGACCACAAACCATTGTAATAGCTAGGATTTCTTTGGTCCTTGAAAACTAATTTTCTCTTCTTAGAGGCGATATCAGCCCCTGTGAGAATGTCTGGACTATACTAAATCTCCACTTTTGTTTGTCATTGAGAGTAGCTACTATTAAAAAAAAATTTAAGAGCCTAAAAAAAGTTCCATTTTATTATTATTATTATTTTTTAATTGCCAGAGGTCAATGCATTCACCAGAGAAAAATAGAGAAATCAGAGTGGGCTGGGAGGGAGAAAGCAACCCCCAGTGGGACATGACCTGACATAATCCCTTCTCCATTCTTCCATCCTGTGGGGATCTGGGGCACACACACATGCTCCAGGCATGTTTTTCAAGCTGTCAGGGCTGGCATTTGAAACACAGTTGGCCATGTGGTATCCAGCTCCCTTACACAATAGGCCATGGGGCTATCCTGTTTCACTTTCTTTCTTTTTTTAAAAAATTCATTTTTTTATGGTTCTTTGTAGAAATAGGAGAAAGAAAATTAAAATTATCTACTGGATAGATTAATCACTTAGGGTTGGAATATATTTCTAACTTCTTATAATACTGACTTACGTAACATAGTATTTAAACTTGCTGTTTTTACTTACTCTTGGGACAATATTTTGTATTATACGTTTTTGTGACATCTTTTATGGATACATAACATCCCATCATAAGTATGTATAGGTGATTAAATGTAAAGAACCAGATCTGTGGCTATTTAAGCTAATTTCAATGTGTCTCTATTAGAAAATGCTGCACAGAACCTTTCTTCTTTATTATTTCTTTAGATACATTCACATCGCACAATGTTAGGGCTTTTGTGCTTTTTTATTATAATGTACTAGCATTTAAATAATTCATTATCAAATTAAATTCTGCCTATAGATTAAATAAAATCAAATTAATAACGTATCTGTGTGCATGTATGTACAGACTAAGCTTCAATTTTTAGTTAGCTTAAAGCAATGTACTCCTAAATGCTACTTTAAGATCTTGTGCTTGCTACTCTTCCTGCCAAACAGAAACATCCTAGAGGAGTCCCACTTTTTGTTGAGGTCTCCTAGGTTTTACACTAATTTAATCTTGCTGCTCTGGATGTGCCAGAAGTCCCACAAGCTATGTCCATTATAATTGTTAGTTTTCTTCATGTATTTATGTCAGTTGGTAAATTACTATCAATATATTTTTTAGAGGTTTTTGTTATAGGGTGAGTGCGCTCTCCAGAAAGACAGAGAGACAGAAAGCGAGAAATCACCATCCCCGTGGGGATGGCCATGCCTGGCATGAGTTTAAGCCACCGAGTCTGGGACTCAAACCACAGTTGACTACATGGGAGTCCAGCAATGTAGCCATTACACCATCTGCTGGTCCTACTATCAATATTTTAATTTGGAGGGGTTTTTTTTGTTTTTTGTTTTGTTTTGTTTTTGAGAGTTTTTTGCTATAAGGCTTGTGCACTCGCCAGAAAGAGAGAGAGACAGAAAGCGAGAAATCACCTCCCCCCCCCCCCCCCCCCCAGGGGGGATGGCACACCACAATCCCTTCTCTATTCTCCTCTCAGGATCTTGAGCACTCAGGCATATGTGCCTAGCGTGAGTTTAGGCCACTGGGTCCGGGACTCGAAACATGGTCGACTACATGGGAGTCCAGTGACATAGCCACTATGCCAACTGCTGGTCCCAGGAGTTTTCTCTTTTCTACTATGCCCTAGTTTCCATGTTGTTGTCACATACAAGATCCAGTGTTTCCTTCCCCAAACCTGTGAGTTGATCTCTGACTTTCTGATTGGAATTCTGGCTGGGAGGCTGCCCCTTTTACCAGCCCCGTGTCCTGCCATCTTCCTCCAGAAAACAGCTCTTGAAGATAAGACCAATAATAGTCAAGTTCAACCCAAACTCCCAGGACACCATGCCATGGTCCCATTGTCTTTTTGCAGGTAGTTTGGAAAACTAAAACTGCCAATGAACAAGTGTTTAGTATCCATGTTATGTGTAGAATGTTTGTCAAATTCCATTCAAATTGGAATATCACAACAAAATGGCTTCAAATTTCCCACTGATTATAAAAACTCTTGATGGTGGTAACATACGATGTGACTAAACTGTTTGTGTCATCATGTTGATTATGTGCCCAAGTAAAACATATTTAGTTGCCAATTAAAGTCTGCCTGTATACTACCAATGATTATAGCGGTAGTCAAAATAATCTAAGACTAGGCTAATCAGTGGTGGTGTGGTTAAGGTGGCTAGATGCCACACAGCCAAATACATAGTTCAAGTCCTTGACCTAGTGGCTTGACAACCAGGCCAGGTACATGTGCACTTGCCCAACATCCCAATAGGAAAGAGAAATGAAGATGAGACTGTGGCACAGACATCCCTCCTGGGGATACTTTCTTACTACCCCTGCCCTTGTGTCTCTCTGATGAGCACATACATCCTATAGCAAAATTTTATAAATAAATAAGTAAATACTGATCTTAGATTTTAAATCCTATTGGATATAATTGTTAACAGGGTAGTCTGTTATGTTTTGCATTAACATCCTCTAGTTAACTACTACTTCTTAATATAGGTTTATTTTCTTGCCCTATGTGGCATATAAAAGGGGAAATTCTCCTTCAATGAGCTTTTTTATTGAATTCAGAACTAACAAAACTTTGTGGCATTTGAATTCAGATGCTCTGTACTCAAAGTTAGACACCCATAGAATGCTTCCAGCTCCTCACCCAGGGAAATCAGAAGTATCATAAAAGATGGGAAGTAGCCATTGCTTGGCTACCGAGGAGAGGATATTATTGTTGTAACTGCATATTGATTATTTTATTTATATATTTTAATTTGACCAGAGAGGGACAGAAAGAGAGAGGGAAAATGTGAAAACAAGCAGCCAGGTCCAGGACTCGAACCGTGGTCAGCCACGTCCAGCACCTTTAACCACCACGCCACCTGCTGGCCCCACATATATTGATTATTTTTATCCTTCATGCCATCTTCCCTGGCAAAGAGAGGAGTAGACAGTTAAGAAGAGTCCATTAAAGTAGTCAGTTTTGACCTTCGTGTTCGTCTGTACAGTTTTACTTTTTAATCTGTGAAATTTGTTTGTTGAAGGAGGTTTTATGAACTATTTATGCCCCCCCAAAAAAAATGCATATTTTGAAGCATGAACCACCAATGTGACTTTATTTGGAGAAAAGGCTTTTACAGGGGTAATTAAGATTAAATGAGGTCACAAAGATGGGGCCCTGATCTAGATGATATTAGTGTACTTATAAGAAGAGAAAGGAGAGAGTTCACCCATTTTCTTTGTCCCACATGTAAGGACACAGCAAGAAGGCAACGGTTTATAACTCAGGAAGGTAACCTGGATCAGCTGACATCTTGATCTTGGGCTTTCAGCTTCCAGAACTGGGAGAAAATTAATTTCTGTCATTTAAGTAATCTATTCTCTGAGATTTTTTGTTATCATAGTCTAAGCAGAATAACACAGAAGGGAATTAAAGTAATATAGAGTCTGAGGCCAGAAGGTGGTGTGGTGGTTTAGGCACTAGGTTCCCATTTCGTCAACCATGGTTCAAGCCCCAGACCTGGCAGCTGGCTTTCTCACTTTCACTCTCTTTCTGATCAAATAAAATAAATAGTAAAATAAAATAAATATTTATTTAAAAAATAAATAAACTAATTCAGATTCTGAATAAGTATAGCACTTGGATTGCCTGTCACCTGTGTAGATTTACTGAGCATTCAGCTGGCACTTTGAGCTTCTCTGGGTCCCTGAGTCTGTTCCAGATACCAGAGGGTCAAAGAGTTGTAATACCCAATTCTTACCTTTGAGGGTCTCATGATAATGAGGTTGCTTAAATGAGTATTTGATAATTAGCATATAATTGAGCATTATTAAATAAAATGAGGGAATATCTCACAAAGACTTGTCATGAGTGGTTGGGTAAAGAGAAGCTTTTGAAAGAGATACAGAAACGATAATGAGTTGGCCACAGATCAATACTAAAAAGGAGCAAGAATAAAAAACCACATCTAAATCAGTTCATCTCCCTACTTTTCATGAAGAGAGACCTGCTCTATTTCTTACTCCACAGAGCATTGCAACAAATAGAACACTGATAGAGGGCAGAAACCATTTTAATAGATTTAAAATTCAATACATGTTTCATTCAGATATTCACTACTCCTAGTATACTAAGTAAAGAGTTACAAGAGAACTATATAGAGGCCTTAGGGAACCAGGACTTAAATATTAGTATATTTTTCTTCTCAGTGCATAAATACATTTAGAGAAAGAATATCAGACAAAAAGGACTTTTAAAATATTCTTCCAACCTTTTCCCCACTGTATTAACCAGGGTTCTCCAGAAAAACAGAATCCATAGGAGGCATGCATAAATAGGTATGAAGAACTTTATTATGGGAATTGGCTCATGCAATGATGGAAACAAAGAAGCCCCACAATTCGTTGGCAAGCTGGAGAACTAGGAAGGCCAGCAGAACAATTCAGTCTGCATCCAAAGGCCTGCAAACCAAAAGTTCTAATGTCCAAGGGCAGGAGGAGATGTATGTCCTAGTTCAAGATGGAAGAATTTGTCCTTCCACCTCCTTTTTGTTCTAGTCAAGCCTTCACCAAAGAGAATGGTGTCTGTTCACACTGGGTGAGGGCTGATCACCTTTACTCAGTCCGCTAATTCAAATGCTAATCTCTTCCAGAAACATCCTCATGGTACATCTAGAAATAATGTTTTACTAGCTATCTGGGCAACTGTTAGCTTAGCCAAGTTGACACATAACATTAATCATTATACTTACTTCAAGGAAAATCTTAACTGGAGGCAAATCCTTAGAAGATAGGCCTTTTTCAATCAATAAAATGTGAAAAAAAAAAAAAAAACAGGGAAAAAGGATATAAGAAAAGGATATTAGAGTGTGTAATGCAATTATGATATGAGAAATGCCATGAATATGCTAAGCATATTAAAATACAAATGTAAAAAGCATATTATGGAATATATCTATGAATATAAATATGTAAAAATTGTAGCATGAGAAAATGTTGTAAATATAATAAACCATGGATGACAAAAAATATAAAAATAAAATTTAAAAAGATAGGCCTTTTTCTAGTATCATAAAATATCATCTTAGTTTAGCATTATAGACTAATTATACCCCTCTAAAAATAATTCATATATCAAAACTCTAACCCCTAGTCCCTCAGAATGTGGTGCTATTTGGATTTAGAGTCTTTAGATAGGTAATTAAGTAAATATAAGGTAATTAATGTGAGCCCTGATCCTATATAAATGGTGTCATTATAAGAAAAGGATGTTGGGACACAGACAGGTACAGGGAATACTGTGTGAAGACACAGGGAGAAGGGCAGGCACCGTAGTGCAGTCATTAAGTGCCGTGCATTGGGTACTAGATCCCACATGGCTGGCTGCGGTTTGAATCCCAACCCAGAAATTGGAAAACACTGTGGGAGCATGTGCATGTGCCTGAAATCCTGATGAAGTGGAGAAAAGGAGGGAAAAAGATTGTTGTGTGACTATGCTCTTATAGATCAGTTCTCTCTCTCTCTCTCTCTCTCTCTTCTCTCTCTTTCTCTCTCTTTCTGTCTCTGGTATGTGCATGCATTATCTGGCAAAAAAAGCAAAGCAAAAAAATCTATAAACCAAGGAGCAAGACCTCAGAATCTGCTGATACCTTGATCTTGAACTTTTAATCTTCAGAACTGTGAAGAAATAAATGTTTGTCGATTCAGTCACCCAGTCTGTGGTACGTGTTATGGCTGCTTAACAAGCTAATACATTTAGTGCTTCAAGGAAAGATGGAAAGTGATCTGTAATATCTTTGACTTGATTGACATGCACTGCATGCATGCTTTGAAATACCATGTTGTAAACTATAAAGATGTACAATGATTAAATATAAATAAACATCATACAATAAAAATGTTAACAAAGAAAGATATGGAAAATCTCCATCCCAAAGAATTTCTACTTGAGGAGAAAGCAAACGTATTATGAAAAGTGACCCATATAAAATAATGGAGCTTGGATACATAAAGGGTGTGTAATCCAGGAGGAGAGAAAAAATAAGACCTTTGTTTTGAAATAATCACTATAATACTTATGTCAAGAGAAGTGCTGTGTTCTGAAGAACCAAGGGTAGACAGAGAACATGTAATGAGAAGGTGTCTAAGTAGCCAACAAAGTGCCTAGATAAGAGAACACAATTCTATCACTGAATTCACATCATAAGACACCTACATTTTTATCCAAAACTGGTGCTCAGGGTGGGAGATATTAGAGAGAAGATGGGACTTGGGGGAGCAATGCCCAGGAACATCTATTGGGTTGCCAAGCCAGGAAGCTGCAAAGGCAACAGACTTATACAGATGTCACCAAACATTAAACAAGGGCCTTTCCTACACTAAGACCAAAAAGTCAGTACTAGAGATCAGGTCTGGAAACGAATTAGAAAGGGATTTTTGAGGAAGCAAAGAAGCACGATGAAGTTTAAGTGCTTTCAATCTGAGTCATCTGAATCAATATGTGGCTCCCTGATTGGAGTCAGTATTGCTCCCCTGAAATATTTTTTGACCAATGGAAACAACCGTTATGTCCTGGAATATAGTTCAGAGGATTTAAAAAAAAAAATTTTAAGTGGTGAAATGGACTAAATTTTTTTCCCCAAAATTCATATATTGAAATCCTAACCTCTAAGGTGATAATGTTAACAGGTAGTGATGCAGGGAATGTGGGGGTGCAGGGGTGATTAAGCTCAACATCCTCAGCAAGATACAAGTTCTTGTCCACACCTCATGAAGAATTAGAGATGCAGACATAGGTAGTCAAGCGGAGTTTAATAAGAGAGAAAAGACAGAGCAGAGCTCCCAAGCAGAGAGCAAGTTCTCAGTGGGCTGCCAATGAGGAACTGAGGCGAGGGGCTTTTGTCTGGATCAGAGGGGCTTTGTCTGTGCTTACTCCCAGGGTGCATGTTCTTTCCTCATGGTGGAGGTGGGTCACATGCTGAGTGGGTCTGGTTGGTTTCCTCATTCTGGAATGGGTACGAAAGTCAGGATACCATCTTTGCCGAAACATTTTGGGCCATAAAAGACCATTACCTTTTTCCTGGAATGTAGGTGGACCAGGAATAAAGCCTTCAAGTCAATCATTAAGTCACTGCTGCAAGTCGTCTCTGTGAGCAACAGTTCAGTGCAGTTCAGCTATTGTGTCTTCATCCCAAAATTTTGCCATTTTGTGATTGCATCTTGGGCTTATACCTTAACTATATTTTTAGGGTCTCACAAGGGTTTTATAAGGCTTTATGAAGAAATAGTGGTCAATGGTCCTAAGAGTTCTTGTATCATTTAGGCTCAAGGTATGAGTGCCCTTTTGATCCTAGTTATGGTCAGTAGTAGTTAATTTTTATATCCTCACGTAGGGGGTATGATTGTCCTTTGTGGGGTATAATTGTCCTTTGCCTCTAAGTGTGGTCTTCATGACTTTGCTTATCTTCTTTGGGCAGCAATTTTCCGTGGAGTCAAATGTGTCAGTTTACAGTTTCCATTAGACCTGAATATTTAAAATTTCAAACTTAAGCATTGTCCTGCCTTGCATTTAAGTCCAATTGTCCTTTTTCATGTGCCTTCTGGTTACAATGTTAGTTTTGACCTGAGAAACAAAGGGCAAGGAGGAATGTAGTTTCTTTCAGGTTGGAGTGAGCTGATTGGCCTCAAATACCATTTCCTTTGTCAATATTTTTTCATGACTCCCCTTCTGCTATTTTTTTCTATTCTATTACCTAGCCAAGGTCCACTTCAGTAGGGTCTTTGGGAGGTGATTAGGTCATGAGGGTGAAGCCTTTATGAGTAGGACTAGTGTCCCACAAAAGGGATCCCAGAGAGTGTGCTTGCTACTTCCGCCACATGAGGTTACGGTGAGATGACAGCTGTCTACTAGGAAGTGACCAGATATGCTGGTGCCTTCGCCTTGGACTTCCCAGCCTCCAGAACTATGACAAATTTATTCACTTTGTTTATAAATCATCCAGTCTGTGGCATTTTTGTCACAGCAGCCCAAGGAGGCTAGGACAAGTAATATTGCTAGAACAGAGGAAATAATAATTGTAGAAAGTGGAAGGTGGAGGACTCTGGTCTTCAAAGCATTTCCTTCTTTGTTATCCTTGGGCAGAAGTATCAGAGACCTAACTAGCACTTCGAGCGTGATGGGAATGGTGATATTGCCACTGTTTTAGTCACCTTAGGCTGCCTAGCAGGATACCATCATGTGGGAAGCTTAAACAACAGACAGTTATTTCTTATAGCTTTAGAGACTGAGAAGTCCAAGATCAAAGTGCTGACCAGTTTGGTTACTGGTGAGGACCTTCTTCCTGGTTTGCAAACAGCCCCTTCTCTCTGTATCCTTGCATGATGAAAAGAACCATCTCTCACCTGATGAAAAGAACCATCTCTCACCTGTCTCTTATTATAATGTCACTAATCCCATTCTTGAGAGCTGCACCCTCATGACCTAACTAACTCCTCAAAGCCCCTCTCCTAATACTATTACTTCCGGGCTTGAGTCTTCCATGTATGAATTTGAGGGAAAACATTCAATCCATTTCAATAACTCACTACTTCTCTTTAGTTCTTTACGGACAGATGGGAGATTTAAGAGGAAGAGCGGATATCTGGTAAAAGTTAGAGGTACCAGGAGAAAAGAAAGCCCAGAGTTTTGTAGGATTGTCCTTGTATTATACTTCCAATCCTTCAATTCAGAATTGAATGGGAGAATACTGCAGGACAAAAATGCCCTCGGGAAGCAGCACAGGGTCTGCATGGAAGATGTCATTAGTCTACTGTGATGCTGGGAAAGGCATCTGTCCAATAGACACTAAGGGAGGGTTGTAGGGGTGGGGAGGAGTGGGACAGAGTATCTTAAAAGCAGTCCTTGGGTTCAAATTCTTTCCTAATATCAGAACATCTTACCTCTGCTTTTGAATGAGCACTAAAAATGCATCCAAGGGTTTGAAGGAAAATGCGTCTTTTGCCCTTTTCAGTCTAAGAATTGCTCATTATAGGGGGGATGAGAGTATAATCATATTCTCCACCTTTAGTTTGATAAAGGATTTAGTGTGATTAAGGAGGAGCACAACATTCCTGTGTTGAATCTCCAATCTTTAGATATGCAGTTGCGGGTGGGTAGCATTAGATGTGCATTAGTCTTAAGTTGTTCAGTGAGATGAGGTCAAAAAATATCATACCCTTTCATATTGCTTAAAATGGGCCATGACCATGAGCTTTAGCATTTGCTCCAAAACAATGTATTATGGTTTTGCATCTTTCCTCTCCGCAGATGCTGATGTCCCAAATACCACTTTCTTCTTAAGTGCTTCTACACAGTTAGATAAGATACTAACCCACTGAAAAGGGGGGAAGAAAACACACACACACACACACACACACATTTTGGTCAGGAGCCCAGCGATCAAGCTCTAATTTGAGACAAGGACACTCGATCACGCCTGCAGCTCTGGTTCAGGTTGAGCGCCTCTGTCAGGATGTGAAGGCTGCTGCTTCCCATGGGCAGCAGTCATCCTCTTCTCCCACTTGGGCTCATTTACAGAGAGCATCTCTAAGAATCGGTCATGGGGAAAGGGGAAATGTGGAGTGACAACCCCAACATGCAGAAAGCTCCTTGCACCTCGGTCAGACTTGTCAGTCTCATAGCCCTTTCTTGTGGGAAGAAAGTGAGTGCAGTTCAGCTTTCAGATGGGATGCAGCCTGCAGCTTGCAGCCCCTGCCTCAGGCCCCCAGCTGTGATTACAATGCAAGGCTGTCTGCAGGTGTGGGTGATTTAGGTTAAATGGGTCTCCAGTGGTCCAGTGCTCCCAGTAAAGGCCAGACCACAACAATCAGTGGGTTAGTTATTTACCATAACCATATACAAAACCACAAGCATCAGAGTTCCCTCAGATACATTCAAGACATTGTATATCTCTTTATTAAAGCCTGTCAGTTTGTTATTGTGCAGCTTGCCCTTGATTCCAAATAAACCAAGCCACTTGAGGGGGGAAAAAAAAAAAGGCACGTATGCGGAATGACGTGCAACCTAGCTGCCTAGCCCAGAGGCAAGGGAAGGAACATCTTCCTCTCTTCCCCATATTGCCTTTCACTTTCACTTTGAATTGATTTTTAACTACACTTGAGTATTAGAGTTCACAATGATAGATGGCTGTAAAATATTTTAATCATTCATAAATAAAGTATTTATCATGTGTCACTTTTCCGGTCTCCTTCACTTTAATGAACATAGCATACATCACAGTAATCCATTACTATCAATCATAGGTTTCAAGTTAGGCAGTGTAAAATCTCAGAAGCTTGGCGTTGTCCTTTGTAGGCCTTTTGACTAAGATCATGCTCTGTTGTTCTTATCTGTTTACTTTTCATTAGCCTTGTCCCCTAACTTTCTCCACCCCTTATCATGTTTGTACCATTTTGAGTTCTAAGGCCCAGAGGTTAAGGAAAACAACACAATGTGTAATTCCAAGCTTTCAGAAAAGACTTTGCAACTAGACTACCCACATGAAAGATTTAGCAATGATAATCAAGATAGTGGTGGTAATAGAGCAATATGACTGGAAATATTTGCTTCCTACTCTTAACTCTCCAATTCAGAATTTGACTACAGTGATCAGTCCATTCAATTTGCCTGAGACTTTCTTCATTTTCACACTGAAATGCTCCCTTCCTAAAAACTCCTTTAGTCCCAAGAAGCCAGTATAGCTGGTCACCTTAGTTGGACAAATTCAGTCTTTGGCTTAAACACAGGCTTTTAAAATTTCATGTAGGGAGGCCAGCAGATGGTTATGTAGTTGGACGCCCACATAGATGCCCCCGGTTTGAGCCCTGGACCAGTGAATTAAAACTCACACCAGGTGTGTGTTCGTGCATGCCCAAAATCCTGAGAGGAGAATGGAGGAGAAGGGATGGCTACCTGGTCATCCTCCTTGGGGGTGATTTCTCACTTTCTGTCTCTCCACTGTTTCTTTCTGTCTCTCCAGTGAGTGTGCATGCCCTATAACAAAAATCTCTCAAGAGAAAGAAAGAAAGAAAGAAAGAAAGAAAGAAAGAAAGAAAGAAAGAAGAAAAAAGAGAGAAAGAAAGAAAGTGAAAGAAAGAAAGAAAGAAAGAAAGAAAGAAAGAAAGAAAGAGAAAGAAAGAAAGAGAAGGAAGGAAGGAAGGAAGGAAGGAAGGAAGGAAGGAAGGAAGGAAGGAAGAAAGAAAAGAGAAAGAAAGAAAGAAAGAAAGAAAGAAAGAAAGAAAGAAAGAAAGAGAGAAAAGAAAACACTTCATATGAAAAACCTATGAAGACAACCACCACAAACCCATGCTGTGAATTCAGTGGAGATGACCCTCCCGGCAGAAGACAAGACAGCCTTAAGGGCAAGCTATTCCCATGTGACTTTTCCTACCTGTGCTGCCATGTCTGGGCTTTGAATAATTGGAAACTATCTCTGCAGCTGCTGCTGAAGTTGTGGAAAGCTCTGAGCCACAGCTGCCTCTTCAGAGTATTTCCTCTGCAGTGACATTCACAAGCTTTCCCAAGAACAATCCTCCCTGTAAAGGACTAACAAGATGAAAAGAGTGAAGCTACCCTTTTACATAGTGCAGACTTTCCAGAGAAAAGGACAACTTGGTCCTATCTCCACCTCCCCTTCTGCCCTGGCTGATGCTGGGCATGGCTGGGGAAGGAATGGCTCCTTGTTCTGGGAGTGGCCCTGGTGCAGGTCTGCGTCCCTCTCCTGCTTCTGCCCACGAAGCCTCCTGAATTCAGCACAACGTCATCTCCTGTGATTTCCCCCTTTGAGAAGCAGAGTGGGGTAGCTTTGAGAACTTAAATTTTACATATAAACTCCTACACAGCATAGCCTGTGAACATCCTTTGACCTCCTAGATCATGATTCATTTGTCCTCAATGTAAGGAAAATGGAAAGCATAAACTATAAATGCTTTTCCTTTCACTACTTTGCCTCCTTTCAAAAGGAGAAAAACCAAAAGGAAAGAAATGAGAGAAGGCTTATTTATCATCTCCAAAATGCCTTGTTTTGAGTTCATTGTGGACAGCGAAACTGTTTCCCCTATTTCTAACTGTATGCTGAAAAAAAAATTATTGTCTATGCTTACTAGATGGTTTAAGAAAATTAGTAATGAAGATTTAATTTTACTTGGCAGTTTAGGTGGATAACTAAGAAAAACCTTAGCCAACAAGAAGTGAATTTTGTCTCTATTGCTTTACAACATCCGAGGTAAGGTTAAAATGGGGAGTAATCAGTGAGCTCTAGAATGTTATCAGCCTAAGTAAAAATGTGAGAAGAAAACCTGTTTTTCATGCTATATTCTGAATTTCTAGCTCAACAGAGACTTTGTAAACACCTCTGTGTCTCTTGGCTTTCCTTCGCCCTACCCCATGCTACTTCTTACTGTCACTAACACTCATTTTGGCTTTTCAGTCATGTCTCAAATCTGTTCTGCAAGTAGACAGTATGGTCTTTGTACATACATATTTGATCATTTTATACTCTTCCTAAAGCAGTGGCTTCCTATGTTCTTAGTATAAAGACCTAAAGGAGCTGGGGAGTCTTGCTCTTTACATTTCTCTCTCTCTCTCTTTTTTATGAGAGATTTTTGCTATAGATCACGTGTGCTCACCAGACAGACAGAGAGAGACAGAGAGACAGAAAGCGAGAAATCACCCCCCAGGGGGGATGGCCACGCCATAATCCCTTCTCCTTTACTCTCCTCTCAGGATCTTGGGCACACATGCACATGCGCCCGGCGTGAGTTTAAGCCACTGGGCCTGGGACTCGAACTGTGGTAGACTACATGGGAGTCCAGCAACATAGCCATTATGCTAATTACTGGTCCCATTTACATTTCTCTCTTTGGAACACTTTCCTCTTGTGTTGTGCTGCCTTCAACTACACCTGCAACAAACCCTGCCTTACAAAGATTTTCCTTTCTTTGGAACCTGTGTTAAGTACCACTTCTTTGAGAGGGTCTCTCCCAACCTCTCAACATGATCTATGTTCTCTGTTCTATTAGGCACTTTCTTTTGGTAATACTCCTGACAGTTGCAACTCTTTATTTACTTACACGGTCAGTCCTTAGAGCTACATTTGTCTCCCTCATTAGATTCCATGAGGGTGGAATCACATCTATTTTTGTTCACAGCACTCGGTCCTCAATAAATACCTCTTTGACGAACAAATATTTAAATAGTTGCCTTCTAGTACATTCTGTCTCATTGTACTTTTTAGCTTATCAAGAACAAGTCTGTTACATTTATCAAAATTTTATAAATATATATATCACTCAGCACTATTTTAAATAATATTAATAATTATCAATTTAAATAAAGATATCAATCATATTTTCAGGCAACAAAAAGGTTTGAAGAGACAGCTAGGTATAATAATTAAGATCGTAAAAGTTTGGAATGACAAAATAAATGTAAAATCTTATACTGGAACTCAGGCAGTCAGTTTCACAGTATGGACTAATCACAACAGCATGACCAATTCAGTCCCAAAGCATAGTGCCCCAATCAAAAGAGCTCATAGCTGGAAAGAATATAAAATGTGGGTGAACCTCAGCACTTCACGCATACCCCGAAATTGTAAGGTCTCTAAATCAGTGCCCATTCCCCTGGATTAGATCTGGTTATATAGAGCTACTAGACTTAAGACACACAGCCAACTTAGCTTTGCTCTTGCTATTAGGTAGAAAATTTGTAAAACTGATATGACTTTTTAAGAAACTTTTAAATATGATTTGTTGAAACATTTTCTCCCTCTAGAAGATTGTCTGGGGATTTTCTTTAGTATATTATAACTTCACTAAGAAGAGTGTCATATGTATACATTCAAAATATACATTATGAATCTGTAATTCCGAGCATGTTTCTCCCCACAACCACCCCTAGAAGTCTCAGGAGCCCTTACGTACCTAGGGACATAATCTGGCTAGCCTTTCTACCTGTCATCAAGATCTCATCTAGTTATTTCTTGGTGAATTTCTCCAAAATTAGTGCCAGCTACCAACATGTACACATACACACCCCAGTGCGTACAAACATAAGCCATCATCAGCTATATGAAATTGTCACCTTGATTCATGAAAACACAAAACAAAAAAAGGCAAATTTTGAAACAGATTATGGGTACTTAAACTGTAATTAAGAGGCAATGTAAGCCTGCCTAAAATGCTGCCTTTGCTCCATGCATGCATTTAATTAATGGGTGGGGTAGACAGAAATGTTCAGAGCTGAGCAACAAATTATGTGCATGAAGGTTGTTACAGCCTAAGTTTGTGCACCTTACTCCAATGGAAAAAAAAAAAAAAAAAAAAAAAAAAAAAAAAAAAAAAAACAAAAAACCACCACACCACAAATAAATACCAAATCTATTTTATAGAAGAGCTCTTGCATATTTAGTCCTGGCCAAGCACTAAAGAGAGGTAATTTTATTCATGCTGGTTTCTTCTTTGTCTATTTTAGATATTCCCCATTGATTTGGATATGACTAATTTTTTTCCTCCATATTCCACAATCTGGATAAAACAGGAAGACCTGATTTAAAAAATAAGTTGTTACTGGCACTAGAATCCAAATAGAAAACTCTACGATCAATTTATTTAAATCATTAAAAAATAGTTTCCAATTTTCATTGTATGTTCTACCTAGGTAAAGTTGAGAAAAGTAGATTTGATAAATATTTTAGGACCAAACAATAACCTCTTAAAAATGTCTGAAAATGCCAGAAAACATAAGAAAAATCAAACAAAAAATTATATTGCAGAAATATCTCAGGGTTCTTATTGCTTAAAAAATATACAGTGCATTCATTATTCAGAATTATGTCTGTTCCATCCTAATGCTATCCAATTAGATTTTTTTCCTGACAGGAGTTGGTTCCATCTAATAAATTCGTTAAGTTCTGTCAACACTTACAAGACAAGACTAGCAAAATCTTGTTCAGTACTCCCATTACACCTTGTCAGTCCTCAAGTAGAAAAGAGAACATCCATGAAAATGCAAAGCCAAAAATTCTCTTCATAAGAAAAAGAAGCTAATGTTTGAAGAGTCAGAAAAATTAATATTTTCTCTTCTTTTGAGGATAGTCTCACACCCTTGGGGCCTCATTTTCAAACTAGCTAAAAATGAAAGGATGAAAGAGTCCACAACTGTGCAGGATAATTAGTCTGGATATACTGCAGTGAGACATTAAAGGTCAATAATTATTGTTGGGTGGAGTGTCTCTCGAATGTGAAAGCAAGAAGGCTCTGTCCATAGCCCAATGTACAGTCATAACATTTAGAGGATCAGGGTGTGGTAACATTAAGCACCTTAGCTGGTTGTTTTTCTGCCAGGATACTTTACTGCATAATTGAAAGTGAATTTTCTCTTGTTTTCAGTGAAGTAACATTCTCTTGACTGACACAAAATGTATATTGGATCCATTGATAGTTCTCAACAGTTCTGGATTTGAACTTTAAACTGGAGACTGAAAGTTCAAACTTGACCTAGTAAATTTGTTCCTCCCTCCCCTCCAATAGATGCTCACTGCTATGCACCACCTTACTCTGGCATGTGTACCCATGTCGTGGATTCCTCTCTGGACCCCAAATTCTAGACTTTCGAGGGAACAGTATTAGTCAGAATTCTCCAGGAGACAGAACCAATGGAATACATATAGAGGGAATTTATTAGGGGATCACCTCATGCAATCATGGTGGCTGAGAACTCCTATGATGGTTGTCTGTAAGCCGGAGATCCTGGGATGCTAATAGCTTGCATCAGTTTAATCTGAAGGCCCCAAGGGCAGGGAAGCTGGGACGGGGAGGGGCAGACATTGTTACAAATCCTAGAGTCCAAAGCCAGACAAGCCTCCAGTTCTGATATCCAAGACAGCGGAAGTCTATCCCACTCCCTCAAAAGACACCTACCTGCCTTCTGCATCCTTCCTCTACATGCCCCTTGTTGATCAGATTGTGCCTGCACGTACTAAGGTGAATCTTCCCCACCTAGTCTACTCAGAGTCATGTGTTATTCTCTACTGGAAACACCCCAAGAACACACCTGGAATAACGCCTTTCCAGGTTTCTAGGTATTATTAGTCTGGTCAAGTTGACTTAAAACTTAGCCATCAGAGGGCCAAAGATGGTTCTTAGGGAGGGAGAGCAAAAACATGTTACTTTATATTTTTAAATCAAGGTCAGTCCATGAACCTCTAGATCTCCCCCAAAGGCAGTTCCATCTCCCAGTTTATTCATTCATGAATGATCATTCATTCAGTTCATAAATGATCAGTTACACTGGGATGTTTTTCAAGAGAAATCAGTCCAGAATCCACCATAAAATGGCCCTCACAGTAGCTACCTGAAAGCAGAGGTTAGAAAAGTTGGTGCCCTGGGGCTTAGGACTCCTCAGTGATGGCCGTGAAATGTCCGGAGTCTGCACAGCTATTTGTTGCTGTGACAGAAAAGCTTGTCTAACTACGTTCCTTACAAGAAATTTTGCTTCATCTAATACTAAAAGAGGTTTAAAAATATCTTCACTTTTATCCCTTATTAAAAATGTAATATAGATTCTAAATTATACCTTCTTTCCTGAGTACTTCCATGCATTGGTTTGCTATCTGTGATAGCAGAGATTGTCATTCCTCCTGCATGTTAATGGCCAACAGGGAATGCAAGGCTATTCTTCAAGCCATCATTATATTTCCAACCAGGTATCAGTTTCTACAGAAGTACCTTGGCTTTAGATGCTGAGTGCTTATTAATGAACACATGGCTCTCTTAACTAAGGCAAATGCATTTCTTCCCCACTCTGGACACCAGAGGTTGAAGAGCTCAAATCCAACTCTATCGTAAAAGACCAAGGATAAGATAACTTAAGGCTTCACTGGTGGCTTCAGTTTACAGTACTATCTACAACCCCTTTGGAAACCTCAACTAACCAAATTATTGGACTTTTTGGACATTGCTAAACTGTGCTCCTGAAGACGTCCATGGGAAGGAGATACTATTTTCCTTTCAGTATCATCGAATGTCATGTTTTAAGAATGTTTATAATTTAATGCATTATGTTAATTTGTGAAATATTCAAAGCTTAAAAATTCCACGAAGTCTTTATAATGACATTGCATGTTATATTTACTTCTGTATTCATAAAGTCAACAGGAATTAGAAGAAAATGTACAAAATTTAAATTAAAAAAAGTGTAAAATAACAGTTTTTTTTATAGCATTGGTAGAAAGTTATATCAGGGATTTTGGAGACTGGTGGTTCAGTCTCTGCTTGTACAGGTGAGTAATCAAAGAAGAGATGACTTGTAAAGTCACACTTGGGTCTAAGATGCATCTTAATATTGTCCCCTTTGGCCCATTGCTATATGAAGAAGTCTTTCCTGATCCAATCTCTCATTGCAGTTATTTTAACATACTCATCCCCTACCTTTGGACATAATCACAACTCTTCCCATCTGAATTAAAGATTTCTTGTCCATTTCTTTCCATCCATGCTAACTCACACCCTTCTGTAACATCAATCCCTTCTTCTCTTAGGCGTGTTCAAGTTTGACTCCAATCTTTGCTTTGAAAATCTTATCCGCGAATCTTATCCCTACTGTGTGGTATTTCTAGCCCTACATAGTCTCTTGAGCTGATGTTTTATCTAATTAACTTATTGATATTCTTCATTATGGGCTTTATCTCGATATGGGTTATAGTTTTCCATTTTTTACCCTCCTGTATCTGTCATTTCTTCTCTTGAGTTCCTTTCTGTCAAATATTTCATATTTTCACATTTGGGGAGTCAGGATTGTGCTATAATTATGGATATGAGCCCTGATTCCAGCATTTATTAGCAGTGTGATCTTAAGTAAATTACTTAGCTTCTCTGTGCCTCAATTTCTCCATATGTAAAAAGGGACTAAGGGTAGTACCATCTTTATTAGATAGTCATGTGGACTAAGTGGCATAAACCATGTACAATCTTCCGTGCAACCCTTAGTGAGCAGAAATCACTCAGAGATGTTAGACATCATCCACAGATTGCATCCTGCATCCCTACTGTTCTTTTCCTTTCCTACTATTTCCAGACTCTATAACATTTTCATATAAAATACCCGTTACACTGACCCTCACCATAAAACTCCTTTCTGACTCTTGCTTTACCATTAAAATGTACCTGGCCTGTGATCCATCCTTGGGGATAACTAATAGCATAGTTAGCTTAATTTGGAAAGAACACTTTGATCTGAAGTGCTAATTGTCAGATATCAGATTACCAGCTATAGCTGAGCCATGTGACCTACACAAAGTGGGAAGTGTGGGATAGGATTGGTGCTTTTAAGTCTCTCGCAAGTCCTGCCACTTTGCAGGTAAGTCTTTCACCTTCAAGTCATCTGTTTCTATGACTATGTGTGCTGATGACATTGGTGCATTTGCTTTGCTGCCCTAAATAGATTTTGTGTTGAAGAGCAGATACTGTGATTAATTCAAATGTGTTAATCCCCTTTCAGATGATGCAATACATCATCGTAACTGTAATCACTATCATTGCCATCATATGTCATTACTGCTGTCATCATCACCATCAGAGATTCAGGGATAGCAGGCATTTACATTTATCAATAACTAGATAAGTGCCATAGAAAATTTTAAAAACACTATGAAATGCAGTTAAAGCAAAGAAAAAGTACTGTTGCCACCACTAATCTCCAGAGGAAACCTAGATTGTCAAACTGGTCTTCCTCATCTCTGGTTTCATGACATCATGGATTAGGAAACTCCAAAAACCACATGATGACAAGTAGCAATTCATAGCATTATTTGTACTGACGTTAGGATCTTTCAGTATTCCATCTGGATCTTTAAGCTGTGAAAACACATGAACACCAACTAACTGCAGTCCACGGCCCTTGACAGGGCAGGGAGCACAGACATGGTACTTCATTCATTATCGTATCCACCTGTTGACAGGTATAATTACTGAGCTTAGTTGATTCCAAGGGTCAGTTAGATTCTCCTAGTGAATTCTGAAACAAGTTGGCTGCATCTAAACCCCTATGAAAGAACTAGTTCCACAGTGTGCTAGTTCTGAGTGAAGAGAGAAACTCGCAGGACCTGAGATCTAATCACAGACACTTGATTTGTCATGGTGACCCCATCATTAACTAGGATGTTATAGTTCTTTCTAGGGGGGAAGAGAATAAGAGACTCTTTAAACAGTAACAGCTTTAGTCCAGAGAGTTCACCGAATCCTCTGTAGGTGTGTCTTGCCTGGCAAATGAGGTGATCATGCTCATCAAGGCACTTTGTGCAGCAACTAGCACATCATTCGGGTTTGGCAAATGTCTGGTGTTACCATCACTTCCTGACTCCTCTATCCACATGGAAAATACATTTTTAAATGTGAATACATTCCCCCAAACATGTACTTGTAGCCATATAATTTATTGTATACCTGTTTGTGATATTGTGATATAAAAGAGAATATGTATGCAATCAATGTCTTCACTCCCAGTTTTTAACACAGAGCTTTTGCCTTAGTCAGTTCAGGCTGCCATAACAAATGCCCACAGCCAGGGTAGCTTAAATAGCAAACACTTATTTAACACAGCCCTGGAGACTAGGAAGTCCATGATCAAGGTGCCAGTAGATCTGGTGACTGGAAAGGGCTCTCACCATGTTTTGCAGATGGTCTTCTTGCTATGTCCTCACATGGCAGAGAGAGAGAAGCAAACTTTCATGTCTCTTCTCATAAAGGCACTAATCACATTCATGATAACAAGGGCTCTACTCTCATGATCCAGTCACTTCTCAAAGGTCCCACCTCCTAATGCCATCACATCAGAGATTAGAATACAGCATATGAATGTGGGGGGGGGGGGGGGTGTAGCAGACACAAGCACTTAATACATAGAAGCTCCTAAAATCCTTATAATTCCCTGAGTAATAGGGGTGATAAGAGCATCTTTGGCTATCTTTTTGGTCTTAGTCCCACATTCCTAACACAAGAGTCTCTAAAACCTGTATATTCTCCAGTGTAATGTGTCCTACTGAATGCTAATGAGATGACTGGTGACCTCAGGACTCCTTCAGGATGAGAAGCCAGAAAGACCAAGACATGATTAGAACATTGGAACTTTGACTCTACACCAACCCCCAACCCCTAACCCCTGATCTCTAGGGACTGGAAAAAAGCTGGAGATTAAGTTCATCCCTGCATGGGCAACAACTTAATCAATCATAACTGTGTAATATCTCCATATAAACCCCTAAAATATGGGGTTCAGAGAGTGTTCAGGTTAGCAAACACATCCAGGTGTAGGGAGGAGAGTATACTCAGAAAGGGCATGGAAGCTCTGTGCCCCTCTCTTCCATACTTTGTCCTATGCATTCTTCTGTTCAGTTATATCTTTAATAAAGGACAATCATATCATTTATAATAAACTTATCATTGTAAGCTCAAAGTTTCTCTGAGTTCTATGAGCCATTCTAGCAAATCATCAGATCTGAGGAGTAGAACCTGCGAACCCCTAACACAGCCATTTGGTCAGAAGTACAGGCGAAAACCTGGGATTTGCAACTGGCATCTGAAGTGGAATTGGTCTTGTAGAACTGTCTCTCAACTTCTGGGGTCTGGGTGAACTGCAGGTAGTTATTGTCATAATTTAATAGAATAGAATAGAATTATAGGACATCTATTTGGTGCATGTTTCTCTGGAGAGTTGGAGAACTGGTTGGTGTGTGTTGGGTGCAAAGTGGTGGGTATATCCTATGTATCTGATGCCAGAAGTGGTGTTGTAAAAACAGTTTTGTCACTTGATTTCACATCATATCATTGTGATATTTACAATTGTAGCACCTACAGCATCCTAATGTAGAAGTGGCAGTTACAAGTCAGATTGGTTCATTTCACACTTGTTCTGTGATAGGCCCAGAACATAAATAGTCACTGAAATTATAATTTTTAAATTTAAAATAAAAGAGGAAGTTTAGACTGACACTCTAAATGAGACTACACTGGAGTGCCTCCTCTAAGAAACATCACCTATTCTGATACAGCCTCTTAGAAAGAGTTGTACAGTGATAGAGAACACAGAGCAGCCAGTATAGCTCCGCATACCCTCCAAAACTGCCCATGATTAACAGAGTGCAAAAAAGGAAACAGACATGTGCTTGACACAGACAGAGGCCCAAATTCAGTGCCACTCAGGGGCATTAACTCATCCAAAGAACCCAATTACACCAAATTAGCAGTCCCATCAAATTCCAGCCATCACCATTAAAGATCATTAGAACTAAATCAGTTCTACCATCACATCCTGAGAGAGTGGATTTCCAGAATAAGGACCTCCCAATTAAGAGGGACGTCCTATATCATAAAGCCTAAAGAATGTTCCCTCAATAGCCACTTAATTACCATATCTGCAAGTCTTCACTGTGTTCAGTTCAAGCATAAGTTGTTTACAAAGCAATGATCTGAATCCAGCAGACGAGCAAAGAGAAGAGGCTCATTTGCAGTTTCTGATCTTGGTATTTTCCTCTTCAACAAACGGCCCTGGCACTCCATAGAGCTGTTCTCACATTCTCCATTCTGTAGTCTGCTCTCATCCATTTAATTCTGAGGCATTTTCCAATATGGCCCCTTCAGAATCAGTGCAAAGTGTAAGCAGCACCTTCAACCGTGTTGGTGTCAACACTCGAGGTACATCCTATATTGCTCTTTCCAAGCAGTGGTCTCTTCGTGAGCCAATTACTAATTTCTACATATAGACATAGTTCTTACGCTTCTCATCTCTTACAACACTTAACAGAGCGTCTTCCATACAGTAAGCACTCAACACACTTTATGAGTGATTAAATTATGAAACTGATTTTGAGATTTTAAACTTGAAGATTTAAAAAATGTACAAGCTGGGACCAGCAAATGGCATAATGTTTATATTGCTGGATTCCTGCATAGTCGAATGTGGTTTGAGACCCGGACCTGGCAGCTTAAAACTCATGCCCAGTACCTGACAAAATCCTGAGGGGAGAATGGCGGAGAAAGATTGTGACGGATCCTCCCTGGAGGGTGATTTCTTACTTTCTGTCTCTCTGTCTCTGTCTGTCTCTCCAGTGAGTTCACATGCCCGATAGCAAAAATCTCCCTTAAAAAATTTTTAAAAAGTACAAGCTGAGTTACTTTAGGAGAGATGTTACAACCAGATGATTCCCAAAATGCCAAAGAATAAAATCAAGTTGTAGGCAAACAGCGTAGAAGTTTGATATGCAATAACTCATTATTACATTACTAGTTCACACTTGAATCTACATGATGTTCATAGTCTCTCCCTACATAGAATTACTAGGAAAAGCCTACTATAGTAGAACTCTGGGGCTCCCATGGGCAAATCAAACTCAAATTTATAAACCAAGGGATACTATTTTTTTTCCTTTCAAACCTTCATCTCTTTATTTCTAGTCTCTGTTAATGGAGTCACTATTTGCCAAGTATAAGTGCAAAAAACCTAATTTTTATCATTTCTTCACCTAGGCCTTCCTCATTCCTTCTACTTTTTTATCTTCTACATCATCTCTTCCCACACATACACTAGTCTACAAAAAGTTCACAGAAAATGCACATTATGAAAAATTATGCATGGATTTCAAATTTTTTGTACCAAAATAAACTCATACTTTCATCCCATTTTCCACACACAAAACCCTTTTTTTTTTTTTTTTTTTTTTTTTGAGAGGTTTTTGCTACAGGGCATGTACGCTCTCCAAAAAGACAGAGATAGACAGAGAGACAGAAAGCAAGAAATCACCCCCCAGGGGGGATGGCCACGCTGCAATCCTTTTTGTCCTTTCTCCTCTCAGAATCTTGGGCATACACACACACGTGCCCGGCGTGAGTTTAAGCCACGGGGTCCGAGACTCGAACCACGGTCGACCACATGGCCAGTGACATAGCCATTACACCAACTGCTGGTCCCAAAACCTTTTTTTTAAGTTGCTGGAGGGCACATTTACTTGCCAGAGAGAAAGAGACACCAAGCAAGAGAGAAGAGAGGGAGAGGAAGAAGGCACTCCCCAACAGGGTATGATCATACCACAACTCCACATTTCTCCATTCCATAAGATTTTGGGCATGTGTACACATGTCCTCAGTGTGTTTCTCAAGCCAACAAGGCCAGTATTTAAATTATAGTCAACCATATGGGATCCTTATATCACTGGACTACAGGACCAGCCCTTTCATAAACTTTTTGAAGTTCCCTTACAAATATTGGCAAGTTTTCTCACTTTCACCTCAGAAATTTTATTCAAATTCAGCCCATGTTTATTTTTTACAGAATTATTTTATTTGGGGTCAGTAGATGGTTTAGTAGTTAAGGCACTGGACTCCCACATAACTGACCGCAGTTCGAGTCTTGGACCCGGTGGTATGAACATCACTCCAGGCATGTGTGCATGTATGCCTAAGACGCAAGGAGGAGAATGGAGAAATGATTGTGTCATGACCATCCTCCCTGTGGGGTGATTTCTTACTTTCCCTCTCACTGTCTCTCTCTCACAGGCAAGCACACATGCCCTACATCAAAAAACCTCTAAAAACAAAAGAATTATTTTATTTATTGTTATTATTACTATTTTTTAAATTTGACCAGAGAGAGAGAGAGTAGGAAAGTAAGAAAGCAAACCACAAGGTCCGAGACTCAAACTCATGTGGGAGTTCAGCACCTTAACCACCACACCACCTGCCAGCCCAGCCCTTTTTTTTTTTTTTTTTTTTTGAGAGATTTTTGCTATAGGGTGCTCGCCAGACAGACAGAGAGAGACATAAAGACAGAAAGCAAGAAATCACCCCCCCAGGGGGGATGACCATACCTCAATCCCATCTCCTCCGTTCTCCTCTCCGGATCTTGGGCAAGCATGCACACACACCCGGCGTGAGTTTTAAGCCACTGGGTCTGGGATGTGGACCGCAGTCAACTACATGGGAGTCCAGTGACATAGCCATTACGCTAACTGCTGGTCCCCCTAGCACATTTTTTTAACTCCACCAATACTGACTTAGTTCAGAATAAAATTGTCTTTCACTCAGATGACTGCCAATTGCCCTACCTTTATCCTGAATGAAACCATCCTTCCTACTATACCCAGGGAAATCTTTCTCAATTAAAAACAAAGCCCAACAGCTTGATCATATAACTTTCCTCATCTTAAAAAAAAAAGAAAGAAAAGAAAAATCCAATGTCTGCAAGATAAAAATTTGTAGTCTTTAATTTATCATCAAAGCTCTTTGCAATCCTACCCAGACAGACTTCAGATACATGCCTCACCCTGCAAAATACACATGCTCCACATAAGATATCTTGATCCTGTCTTGGCCACGCGGGGCTAGGGCGGGGGGAGGGTCTTCTCTCAACATAACCTGTTGCAGTAAATAGTTTTCCCATCTTTTCTTTCTTTTCTTTCCTTTTCTACCTTTTCTTTTCTTTTTTTGAGAGATTTTTGCTGTAGGGTGCATGTGCTTACTGGAGAGACAGAGAGAGACAGAGAGACAGAAAGCAAGAAATCACCCCATGGGGTGATGGTCATGCTACAATCCCTTCTTCATCCTCCTCTCAGGATTTTGGGCACACATGCATATGCATCCAGTGTGAGTGTCAACTTCTGGGTGCAGAACTCAAATCATGACCAACCACATGGGCATCCAGTACCTTAATCACTATGCCACCTGCTGCCCCCCCAACATACACACATTTCCTTTACATTTCAGTAGAAAACCTTTTTTCAAATATTTTTTATTTGCATATTTTTAAATATAATCTGAAGAGATTAAATTAAGGTAAATTACATATACATGGGCTCAAATATTTCACATATTTTTGTGATGAGAACATTAGCACTGTACTCCCTTAGAAATATTGGAAGACACAGTTCTCAATATTAACTCTATTCATCGTGCTTACACTCACCTTCATGAACCTTCTTCAATTTAACATGATGTTCCATATTTTCCCTATTTCTGCATTTTTAATTGAATCTTTGTTGCTTTGTGTGGCTCTGGTTTTCTGATTTCTCATTCTTAAACAGATCTGAGTTTTTATGGCAATGAAGTATCAGCTGCTCTCAGTCTAGCTATTTGCCCACTTGCCACTGTGTATGGACAAATGCTCCCTGTGGGTGTCTAGTAAAGGCTCAAGATTAGTAACAACCCCTAGCCCAACCTCCAGTCCAATAGGATGTCTTATCTTCACTTCATTTAAATCAAACATATACTTTACATACCCCTAAGTGCATACATTTTAAACGTGAAGTTTGGTGAGTTTTGACAAATATATGTGCTCACAAAACCGATACTTTCATTAAATCCAGAGCATTTCCATCATCCTAGAAACTTCCCTTGTGCTCTTTACATTCAATCCTGTCCACGTTCCACCCCCAGATAACCTCTCATCCACTTATCATCATGTCACCTCTTCTAGAACAGCCTGTGAATGGAATCACACAAAATGGGGTCTTTTTTACATGACTTCTTTCACTCAGTGTAATGATTTTTGAGATCCATCCATGTCACTGTGTGGATTACAGTTGATTCTTTTTGTTACTGAGTAGAATTTCAGTGTGTGAGCACATCACATTCCTACCCATTTCCCTGTTGAGAGACACTGCGATGTTTCCATTTTGAGGAACTGGAAAATAAGCATTTTCCAGAAAGAGAAAAATAAATCATGGGTATATAAGACATTTGTAGTCGAAATGAAATAATACAGAATTTTTGTATAATTCATTGATTTTATTTTGTATCTCTCTGCTGAAAACCTGGTTTCCTAATGTCATTAGCAAAATTACTTCTTCTATAATCTTTTAGTATATCTATACTTATACCTATATGATAGTTTTGAAACAGTACTAATATTAGAACTAAAAATAAAACTTCAGAATACAGCTTAAAATTTTTCTTTATGTCCTCTCTTTAGGATATGTCTTACATGGGATATACAGATTAACATCTATATTGTCATATAAAATTATTTTTCCTATGTGATGTTTTTTTCATCAAATTGATTCAGAGTTGGGATCATTCATTTCTTCATGTATCTGCATTTTTTTTTTTAAATTTTATTTTCAGGACCAGCAGTTGGCATAATGGCTATGTCGCTGGACTCCCATGTAGTCAACTGCAGTTCAAGTTTCAGACCCAGTGGCTTAAACTCATGCCAGGTACATGTGTGTGCATGTCCATGATCCTGAGGGGAGAATGGAGGAGAAGGGATTGGGGCATGGTCATGTCCCCTGGGGGGTGATTTCTCACTTTCTGTCTCTCTGTCTCTTTCTGGCAAGCTCACACGCCCTATAGCAACACCTCTCAAAAAAATAATAAAATAAAATATTTTTTTATTTGTATAATAGATACAGAAAACCTTTGCTTGGTTCTAAAGTAGACTTACATAAGAAGTTTTTAGAAAGACTATTTAGAAAGGCCTAGTGTCTACTCTTGTCCCCATTTTTTATATTTTATTTATCATTCTACTGATACTTTTAAAAATATATAAGCATGTGAATATTTATTGACATTTCTCCTCCTTTCTTACAAAGAATACTAATATTCTTTTTTGTCTTAACAATTTATGTAAAGGATGACTCTATGTCAGTGTTTATTTTTTGCCCCACCCCTTTTATTAAAGTTAGTTTTGCTAGAGGGCACGTGCATTTGCCACAGAGAGACAAAAAGTGAGAAAGCATCCCCTAGAAAGAGTGGCCATGCCAAAACCCCTTCTCCTCCACTCTCATCTCAGGATTTTGGGCATGCACATACACATGCCTAGTGTATCTTTCAAGTCACCATGTCTGAGACTCAAACTGAGCTATTGGCCATAATGAATACAACTGCTTTACCCACCATGTCACAGGCTGGTCCTCTCTTTTTTGTTTGTTTGTTTGTTTGGGATTGTTTAGTAGCTGCTTCATTATATGAATGTAACACAGTTTATTCAACCAATCAACTTCAAGATGCATCTGACTCGTTTCCAGACTTTTGCAATTATAAACCATGTCTCCATAAATAATGTGGTGCAAATATCACTTTATATTTCACCAGCACCCTTGGGATTATCTTCCTCAAATGTTACTTCTGATTTGAAAAGTAAATCCCCAAGTACATTTTCTAAATATTACCAAATTTCCCTCTGTAGGTATGTTTTGCTGCAGTTCTCACTGGCGATGTAAGCAGTGATGCTTACCCACCAGCCTCACCATCAGAAAATGTTGTCAACTTCTTGATGTTTATCTACCCCATAGATGAGAAATGATACCTCAGAGTAGTTTGAATTTGCATTTCAACCACTTGTTTTAATTTGCAATCGCATAATTATCTTCCCTTGGCAACTCCATTCACAGCTATAGATGCTCTCTAATTTTCTAAGGGCCTACCTCCCTTCAATGGTAGTAACTTTCATTCTACTCCAGAAATCCCTTTGCCAAGGCTACACTCTGGGTGAAATTTCACCATGTAACTCAAGTTCTCTCTCCCTTCCACTGTGTAACTCAACTTACCTCTAAACCAGTTATCCCAGAGTGACAATATCCTGGGCTAGAAGCAATTAGAAGGTGACAAATACAGCTCTTTGCAACTTTCTCCAAAAACATTTTTTTTCAATAATTATAAATGTCATCCTTTTCACATTGTACCTTTGATTTTCCCTTCCTTGCTCAGAAAAATCTCACAATTATGAATTCAAATATTATGGAAACAAAGTTGTTAAAAGATAACATATTTTCCTATTCAACAATTCTACACCTAGACTTTCTTTGAGTTCCTGGACCCTGGGCTGGTAAAGTCTGAAGAATGTAAGCTCGGGCTTATCATCTATTAGTCATACATAAGGACATCTCCAAGTCAAATCCTTTTTGCAGCCATGGACTCCAGTTGTGTGCATACACACACACACACACACACACATACACACACGATACATGTATGAATGTCTATATGAATGTGTGTATATATACATATATATGACTAAGCCATTGTAAAACTCAGTAGTGACAGTATCACGGTAGCCCAATGAGAAAGTAACTGTAAATGTGAATCTTGCCAAAACATTACTGTGAAATAAAAGACAATATCTTTTCATTCCTCCTGCAGTCGCTTTCTGGGAAACTCTGTCCACATGGCATGGACCTCCTCAGCAGGGAGGCAAGAGTCCTGGAAACTCCTGGAACTCTCCAGGCACTGACAGGAATTGACTGACCAGACCTCCAAAGACTCAGCCACAATCCCTCCATCAAACCAGTGCTTTTGTTCTCTTCTCTGTCTCTGTCTCACACTATCCTCTGGAGAAGTCTAGACTCTGGAGCCAAAGTCCTCACCCTTTCCACAAACAAGGTTTGTCATATTTTGGAGTAATTACGCTGAGCATGTTGGGAAATGGAATAGCAGCCCACACCCAGCAGTCTGCTTAAAATGTCAGCAAGAAAGGCAAAAATTCATTTGCAGGGTGGCAAAAAGCCATTCTACTTCACAGAGAATGAACTCAGACATCTAAGAAACAAGCCGAAACATCCACACAGTGTAGCTGGGATAGCATGGATTGTTCAATCAAAATGGGTACACTGGTTACAAGAGCTTGAAGGTCAAACCTCATATGGAGTTCGAGAAGAGCTAAAAAGCAGAGGAGGAAAATAGGGGCCACATTTATAGATCCAGATCACCAGGAAGAGAAACACAGCCATAAAAACTCAGAATCAGACAGTGGGTTGGCAGTAAATGATTTTTTTTTTTTCCCATTAAGTAGTTTGTGGGCCAAGGCAGGTCTCCAAATTCTTTGTGGTGGTGCCAATGAGCGAAGGATGGTTTGTACCTCAATTGGTTAACACTAACAATGAGGCATTCTCCATCCTCCTTCTGCGAAGGGGGAAATGCTTCCACTGAAATTATTTTGAACAGAGACCTTCCTTTAGTTGAATCATTTAGCACTGTCCATAAGAGTGGCAATACTTGAGCAGCAATGTTCTCATTTATTTAAGGTTTGGTATAAGCTGGCAGGATGTTTGCGATTCCCAAGGAGCCATCATCAAACCTCAACGGCTGTTATCAACATCAAGTGTTTGCTTTAACTAGGACATTTTGATAGTGGCTTTCCATAGTGGTAAAGTGGTAACCTCTTGTGGTCAGCTTTCCTTAGTGTTACAAGTTATACAAGATAAATACTAGAGGAACTGGTTAAAATTCCATATACCTGGGCCAATAATAGTTGTATCAAAGAACTCCCTTGTCAACTGGATGTATAGTTGAGAATTATATCAGATTAAAGTAAGTGTAATGACCTCAAATGTTTACAGGTAAGAAGTGGGGCTCAATGTATGATGTCGCACTAATATAGAGAGATAATGAAACATTCAGACCTTAATATGTATGCAGATCATCCACAGATCTTGTTAAACTACAAACTCAGGTGCAGTAGGCCTGGACGGGAGTCTGAGATTCTGCATTTCCAAAAGTTCTCAGGGTATGCCCATGGTGTTGGGGAGTCTCTGTCCAGGGGACACACTTTGAATACCAAGTCTGTAAACAAATATCAAATGTAAAACTCAAACAAAGCAATAATTAGCGTCCCTTCAAAGTGGTCACGGGGAATGCATATTCCAAACTGAAAATATTATTTGAAACTTGTTTTATAGAGTTTAAAATTCTCTTTCAGGCACTGTTATGGAATGTATCCTAAAATCAGTTCTAACATTTTAGTCACCTCTTGCTTTTGACTTATCCAACTCACCTGCCAATCTTGATGTCAAAAACAGTCATAAATTCAAGACGTGCCATTGAGTCTATAGACAGGTAAACATATTTCAAAGCTGGTTCTGAAAAAATCTAGTTATTCAAACACTGAAGTAGAATTTATTGGTTAAATACTGACCTTTCTCATTAATTCTTTTATGTAATTATTATACTACTAGTAATAATAATAATATAATTAGTGCTTAGATGTGTTTTTTTTTCTTTTTTTATTTCTTAAGAGAGATTTTTGCTATAGAGCATGTAGCACTCACTGGAGAGTTAGAGTTAGAAAGACAGAAAGTAAGAAATCACCCCCAAGGGTCTGGCCATACCACAATCCCCACTCCTCCATTCTCCTCTTGGGACTTTGGGCACACATGCCATGCATCTGCAGGAGTTTGAAGTAACCAGGTCAGGGATTTGAACCACGGTCGGCCACGTGGGAGTCCAGCAACACATCCAGTGCTTGGATGTGTTCTTAAAATGCATTTATCCACTGACCATACCATTCTATAACAGTTTATTCCCATAGCAAGACTCTTCATCATCTCTGGACAGCATCTGGTAACCTTGGAGTGCTAGATCAATGTAACACCAATGAATTAATCATAATGATTATGTTTTATATGGATCAATGTGATTTATATTTATATTTGTTGTGTAAGGATTACTATGTGCCAAACACTTTTCTAAAAGCCATTTTACATATAACCACTTATCTGATACATCAACTCTACAGATAAGTTACTCATTATCCCCATGTGGAACTGAGGAATTGAGAGACAAAGCAATGGCATAAAACACCTTATTGAACACAGCTAATGAGAAACTGGAGTCCATGCTCTCCATCCCTTTACCCTCCTGTACCTTAATGTCTGTTGTAATTACAAGTCAGTTTTCTTGCCACAGATGGTTGGAAGCCAAAGTCCACCATGATGTTTATGGAGCACAGACTCTCCAACATCTACTTCCCATGATACAGCTGTCTGAGCACGGTGATCACACCACAGCAGTGAGGCAGAGCCTGACCTCAGCATGCCAAAGTCTAGAGAGATGTACTGAGGTATGCTCACAAAAGAGATTCAAGGACATTTGAGTTGCCTTCCTTGAAAAGTCCTTATTTGATATGTTGAATGTTACAACATCATGTAATGTGTATATATGTGTTAAAGAAGAGGTGATTCATACAGTAGGGGAAAAAAATAGTCTACAAAAATAACTGCTGCATTTAAAGTGGCTAAGAGATATTAGGACCAGCTGCAGAGAAAGAAGTTTTACCACATTTCCTTGTTACATGACATATTACACGATATAGACTATTTCAAAATTACTAAGATATGCCAGGAGATCTGGCAGTGGGTTAAGAACAATTTCTTTCTTTATCTTTTCTCTCTCTTTTTTAAGAATTATTTTTACTTTCTTTTTCTTTCTCTTCCTTTCTTTCTTATTTCTTCTTTCTTTCCTCTTTCTTTCTTACTTTCTTTTAATTTGACCAGAGAGAGATGGAGTGAGAAAGAGAGAAAGAGAGAGAGAAAGAAAGTGAGAGAGAAAGTCACTAGGTCTGGGACTTAAACCATGGTTGGCCATGTGGGGACCCAGAGCCCTCAACCACCTCACCATCTGCCAGCCCCAAGAACAATTTCAAAGATAGTCTTGTCAAGTAGACGCTCAGCTTGTCACCCTGCATATGGCTGCATCTACCTATTAATGTTTGTGAGGTGCATGTTTTGTTTTATGACAGGAACAGATGGGCTTAACATAATCAGAGACCTCTTTTTATTTTGAATGCAGAGAGGATGTTTGTTGTGTGGGGGTCAATCTAAACTGAATGTACTCCTGATGTATGAGGGGAAAATTTCATAGTAAATTGCCTATAAAACTAATATGAAAACTATAGTAACAACAAACACTTAGGTGGTATGTGCTGTTTACATGTATCAATCCTCAAATGAACCTTATGAGATAGGTATTGTTAATATTTCTATTTTTTTTTTTTGAGAGGTTTTTGCTATAGGGCGCGTGTGCTCGCCAGACAGACAGAGAGAGACAGAGAGATAGAATGCAGGAAATCACCCCCCAGGGGGGATGGCCACGCCGCAATCCCTTCTCCTCCATTCTCCTCTCGGGATCTTGGGCACGCACACACACGCGCCCGGCGTGAGTTTAAGCCGCTGGGTACTCGAACTGCGGTCGACTACGTGGGAGTCCAGCGACATAGCCATTACGCTAAATGCTGGTCCCCATATTTCTATTTTTCACAAGCAGAAAGTGGACACAGAAGTTCTGCAACTTGACCAAGAAGTCACAGTCACATGGCAGGAATCAGATGAGACAGACTGAAGTTGGGCAGTCTGTCTCCAGTGCCCTGCCCTTACCTGCCCTCTAGGGATGCCATCTCTCCTTTAGAGAAGTTCCTCTGCTCACCTTCGCCCTTGGTTGCTTTGAACCAGCTCTTCCTTTTTTCCTATATTACCCAAGTCCTTCCTCCTAATCTTCAAAACTTGATTCCTCTGGTCCCTCCAGGGGTAAAGTTGCCAGATAAAATGAGGGATGAAATATTGCATGGACATACTTATGCTAAAATATCATTTGTGGTTTCTCTGTACTGTGTCTGTATTTTCTATGTCTGGCAATCCTACTGAGAGTGCAGCAAAAACTTCATCTTCCTGGAAGCCTTTCTACAGACATAGGAGACATGTCTTGCCTTCCACTATTATTGTCCCATCACTATCAATCTCTGCATAGTACTTATCTAGAAATACAATTCTTTGACCAGCCTAGGTGGCACAATTGGTAGCATACCAGAATGGAGCAATGGAAGCCACCAGTTGGTGGTTCTGATCCCCAGCCCAGTTAACTCAAAACACACTGTGTGTGATGGGGGCACCCAAGATCACTAAGAGCCAAAAGGCTGGGGAAAGGAGACAACTACATAGTAAGATTTTGTCCAGGGTGCTTTCTGAGCATGTCTGTTCCCTGCTATACAAATGTTACTCTGTGAAACAAGAGACAGACATGCTTGTCCATCTGGCTTACTACTTTATGCCCAAAGCCTAAATGAGCATCTGATGAATAATAGGCATATGATAACAATGTATGGAAAGAATAAATGAATGTGTGCCACAAAGACCTCTGCCTATATACTTAAAGAATACTTATCTTCATCAGAGAACACAGAAAAGTTCATCAGATATTCTATGGCATTGTGTTTTTCATGCTTTGTGTCACTAACTTGGAACTAAACACACTATCCTCATTTTCTAATTCTAGGGTAATGACTTTCTTGTTGCTTGATGGTTATTCATATTTTAAATCAGTCCAAAGAAATGTCGGTTTCCAGGCCATTACGCTAACTGCTGGCCAACTAGTGGCAAGATGGTTAGCTAAGGCAGCTGGATCCCACACGGCCAACTGCACAGCTCACGTCCCAGATCAGGCAGATTAAAAAAAAAATGATGGGCTTGTGTTTATGTGTGCCCAAAATTCCAGAAGAATGGAGAGATGGAGGAGAATAGAGTTGGTGTGATCTTCTTTAAGGGGTGTTTCCTTTCTCTCTCTCTCTCTCTCTCTCTCTCTCTCTCTCTCTCTCTCTCCTCCAGCAAGCACATATGCCCTCTGGCAAATTAAAAATAAACAGCAGGGGACCAGCAGGTGGCATGGTGATTGAGGCACTGGACTCCCTCGTAGCTGACCATGGTTCGAATCCCAGACCTGGTGGCTTACTTTCTCACCCCCCCCCCTTTCTCTAGCCAAATTGAAAAAGAATAGTAAACATACAAAGTTAAGTAAGTAATTCTTTAAAAATAAAAAAATGAACAGCAGATGGTGTAGCAGTTACGTTACTGGACTCCCAGATGGCTGACCATGTTTCAAGTCTGGAACCCAGTGACTTGAAACTCACATTGGGCACATGTGTGCATGTGCCCAAAATCCCAGAAGGAGAATGGAGGAGAAGGAATTGTGATGTGGCCATCCACTCTGGAGGGTGATTTCTCACTTTCTCTCTCACTGTCTGTCTGTCTCTTTCTCTCTCTCTCTCTCTCCAGCAAGCACACACACTCTAAGCAAAAACCTCTTAAAAAAAAAAAAAAAAAAGAAAGGAAAAAAAGATTATTTAAAAAAAGAAAAAGAAAAAGAAGAAATGTCAGTTTCCTAGCAGCCAAATTGTAATTGAAACAGGAACATTATTACCTTAGCATATATAGTATGCTCTTTCAAACACCTAAACAGAGACAACATATTTCTGAAAAAATCAAGGATAAACACAATTAACAGCCAGAAAGAAATTGCCCATTTTACTACTACAGTAGCCTTCAGTATGGATAAGGCAGCCTAAAAACATCTGTTTATCAACCTCTCTTTTTTTATTTTTTGTTTGTTTGTTTTTGGAATCACAATTTATAATTAACACAGACAACAGTAAACTGCGATGCAACAATGCCATTTTAATGTCATCAAAGAAGATGATGGAGGCCAGTAAGACTGACCCTGGTTTATTAGAAAACTAGTCACAAGTTCAGTATTCCCCATTCATGAAGGCAAAGGTGTGGAACACGGACTATGGGATAATAACATTAGTTAATATTTTCCATTCTTCAGAAATTTTAGTTTTAGAAAAAATAACTTATACAAAAGAGTAGCTTTCATATATGTGCCTAACCTAAAATGTTCTGCTGCACCTTTCTAAGGGAGCTTAATGAACTCACATGCTGGAACTATAAAGTGGTAAATGTTTCATTTCTAAAAGACTGCTGGGCATATCTATGCAAATAATACCTATGTTTTCTCTACATTTCTTTCCATAACAACTTTGCGAAGCCATGTGACCCAACTCCTGGTTATGTGGGGTTTTTTTTTTGCTATAGGGCGCGTGCGCTCGCCAGACAGACAGACAGAGAGACAGAGAGACAGAAAGCGAGAAATCACCCCCCAGAGGGGATGGTCACACTGCAATCCCTTCTCCTCCATTCTCCTCTTGGGATCTTGGGCACGCACGCACACGCACCCGGCATGAGTTCTAAGCCACCAGGTCCGGGACGCGAACCACAGTCGACTACGTGGGAGTCCAGCGACATAGCCATTACGGTAACTGCTGGTTCCCTTAAGATTTTCTGATAGCTTAGATAATGAGCATAGAAAGATAAATATAAAGAAGATAAAACTGTTTTGATTTATGCTTGAGAAACAGGAAAATCAACAATATATTTAGAATAAAAGGTAGTTTTCCCAGAAAGTAAAGAAAATTTTTCTAGGAAGGGAAAACATGTCCTATCTATTTTTAAAATTTTCTAATTTACACTTAATCACTGTACATCTTTACAGTGTACAGCATGGCTTTTCCTAGCATAAATACAGCACATATTACTCAAGTCAAAGACATTACCGTATTTGTTCCCATCAGCAGATAACTTTTACTTCGTGTGTCTATTAAACGTATTATTTGATTGTTTTTGCCCCTGGTCCCCTCCCCCCCCACCTCCTATATCTACCCCTCCTATATGGTCTCTAATATCAACAGGTGCCTTTCAATCTTTCAGTTTCTGCTATAGAGTGCAGACATTTGATACATATATTGAGTGAGGACAGTGCTTCATAGTCTTTCATAGCCTGGCTTGCTTTGCTTAGTATTAAATCTTCCATTTTTGTTCACTTTGTATCAAATGCCAGGTTCCCATTGTTTTTTTGTTTTTTGGGGGAGTTTTTTTGGAGAGGTTTTTGCTATAGCAGAAAGCGAGAAATCACCTCCCACGGGGGTTGGCCATGCTGCAATCCCTTCCCCTCCATTCTCCTCTTGGGATCTTGGGCACGCATGCACACGTTCCGGGTGTGAGTTTAAGCCACCGGGTCCAGGACATGAACTGCGGTCAACTACATGGGAGTCCAGTGACATAGCCATTATGCTAACTGCTGATCCCAGGTCTCATTGTATTTTATGGCTGATTAGTATTCCACAGAGAACATGTGCCACATTTTTTATTATCATTATTTTATACATACGATCACTATACATCATTTATCTTGTAAAGAGAATTTATCCAACATGAAATGTACCTCAGAGAAGTCCAGTTGAGAATACTATACATGTCATCATCAACAGGTTATAAATCATTTCTATGTCCCACAAATGTCTTACTTCTGTATTTTTTTCTCCTTAATTTCCTTTCTTACATTCTTCCCCTCTCCTACACTCCTTCCACACTGTCTTCAGTGTCTTTAACTATTTTCAATGCTTTCATGTCCTACAATCTTTCAGTCTCTACCACAGTGTGTGGACAGGTGGTGTATGTTAAGTGGAGACATACAATGTCTCTCTTTCATGGCCTGATTTGCTTCACTCAGCAATAAATCTTCCTTATTCATCCCTTTTCTATCAAATGCCAGAGTATAGTTGCTTTTTTATGACTGAATAGTATTCCACGAAGTATATGTGCCACACTTTTTTAATCCACTCATCTGTTTGTGGACATTTTGGTTGGCTCCATGTCTTAGCGATCATGAATAATGCAGCAATAAACATTGATGTATAAGCATTTTCTAACTGAGCATTCTCCTGTTTTTTGGGTAGATATTGAGGAGTAGAATTGCTGGATCATATGGTAGCTCTATCTGAAGATCTTTGAGGAAACTCCATATTGTTTTCCACAGTGACTGGAGAAATTTATATTTATATTCCTGCCAACAGTCTCAGAGGGTTCCCCTTTCACCACAACCTCGCCAACACTTATTTTCTGTATTTTTAATCTTTGCCATTCTGACTGGGGTTAGGTAATATTTCATTGTGGTTTTGATTTGCATTTTCCTTATGATGAGGGATGTTGAGCATTTTTTCCTATGCTTTTTTGATGTTCACATGTCTTCCTTAGAGAGTTGTTTGTTCAGCTCATTTTACCATCTTTTAATTGGGTGGATCATTTTTCTTTTTTGGGGGGCAAGCTGCTTGAGTTCCCTGTGTATTCTGGTTATCAGATCCTTTTCTGAGGCATAGTTTACAAAATATTCTTCTATTCCAAGGATTCTTTATTCACACTAATTACTGTGTCCTTTTTGTGCAGAAACTTCTTAATCTGATGTAATCCCACTTGTCTATTTGGAGGATTATTGCCTGTGATTTGAGGTCTTATTTAAGAAGACTTTGCCTACTAGAATGTCTCCTAGAGTTTCCCCAGTGTTTTCCACCAGTAGTTTTATAGTTTGAGGTCTTATGTTTAGATCTTTGATCCACTTTGAGTTGATTTTTGTTAATGATGAGAGATAGGAATTCAGATTCATCTTTCTGCAGCTGGATACCCAGCTTTTCCAGCACCATTTGCTAAAGACATTGTTTTCCTTTTTCCACCAGATTGACTGGTACCTTTTGTTTTGGGGTTTATTTCTGGGGTCTCTATTCTGTTCCATTGGTCCACATATCTGCTCAGCATAATAAAAGTCATTTACCAAAAACCTATAGCTAACATTATACTGAATGGGTAAAACCTGAAAGCTTTCCACTAAAAACTAGTACAAGACAAGGCTGCCCACTCTTTTCACTATTTTTCAATACAGTGCTGGAAGTCTTAGCCAATGCAATCAGACAAGAGAATGAAATAAAAGGCATTCCACTAGGGAAAGATGAGTTGAAATTACCTGTGTGCAGATGACTGATTGTATACATAGGAGACCCAAAGGTATTCATGAAAAAATTTCTCAAAGTAATCAATGAATACAATAAAGTGGCCATATACAAAATTAATTTACAAAATCTATAGCATTTTTATATACAAACAACAAGCAGACAGAGGCAGAACTGAAGAAAGTCATCCCATTTACTATAGCTACAAAAAGTATACTTAGGAATAACTCTGGCTAAGGAAGTCAAATATGAAAATCTTAAAAAAGAAATTGGAAATGACACAAAAGACTGGAAAGATATTCCATGTTCCTGGATTGAGAGTAATAGAATCAAAATGCCAATTTCACCCAAATTAATCTACATATTTAATGCAATCCCTATAAAATTATAAGATACATCCTTCACAGATCTAGAGAAGACAATCATAGAATTTGTCTGGAATCATAAGACCCCGTATTACCAAAGTAATCCTGAACAGGAAGAGTGCACTAGGTTGCACACCCTGACCCCAAAATATATTACAAAGCTGTGATAACCTTCATAACTTCTTTAAGAGTTGGTCTAGTGTTTGTGAATTCTTTCAGTTTTTGTTTATCTGAGAATGATTTTATTTGTTCTTCCCATTTAAAAGACAATCTTGCTGGCTATTGTACTCGGTTAAAAGTATCTTTTAATGTTTTGTATATGTCTTTTCATTCTTTCCATGCTTGCATTGTTTCAGTTGAAAGGTCTGATGTTAGCCTAATAGGATAAGCTTTGTAAGTAACTTGATGTTTCTGTCTTTCCATTTTTAGAATATTATCTCTGATTCTGACCAATATAGCTATGATATACCGGGGGGTGGGGGGGCTTTTTATGTTGATTCCATTTGGAGTTCTTTTTATTTCTTGGGTATGAATTTCTTCATGTTTCTCTAGTTTTGGAGAATTTTCAGATATTATTTCATGGAGAAGGTTTTTCATGCCTTTAACAGCTTCATCACCTTCTGGAATACCCATTATATGTGTATTTGATTGTTTCATAGTGTCTAGAATTTTCTGTATGTTATCCTCATTTTTCGTTTGCTTTTTCATTCTTTTTGGTGGTTTAATCTCTGTTGGAAACTTTGTCTTAAAGGTCAGAAATCCTTTCTTCTGTGTGGTCCAATCTGCTGCTAATGCTTTTGAGAGAGATTTTAATTTTTTATATTTATTCTTTATTTCCAGAAATTTTGTTTGATTATATTTTAGGGTATCTATCCCTTTATAAAATTCCTCCTTCATTGCTCTGGAATGCTTTCATTTCCTGGAATTGATCTCCTATTCTCTCTTCCATCTCTTTGAGCTTTGTAACAATAAATGTTTGGAATTCTTTTTCTGAAATTTTTGTGAATTCTTTGGTTTTGTCCATTGTTAATGAGTGGGTCACTTTATTCCCTTAGGAGAGAGTTATTTCCTTGCATTCTCATATTTTTTCTATCTCTGCACTGATTTCTGGTCATGTGATGCAGTATTCGCTTCTTCCAATTTATTGGCGAAGATTTAGTAGTACCAGAGGAGGGAATATCAGTCTTAGATTCCAGATGTATTTCTATTATAGGGCTGTGTGTTCTAGATTAGACCAGATAAAGTTTATATAGGTAGCTTCTGATAGTTCGCTCTTATACCAACCTTTCAACTTGCGATGAGCTAAAAAGACATGACTTAGTGAAGAGGCTCAAATTGCTGGGAAGGTTGGGAGACCCCATGTTGGAAAGACAAACAAAGGGTGTGAGGCTGCACTCACAAGGCGAGGCGTGCTGAGACCCTAGTGGAGGGCAGGGCCCAGAAAGCAAGCTATAGCAGTACAGCACATGTGCACAAGTTCAGAAGGCAAATCCGGGTCTGCTGCGCTCCTGAGGAGAAGCTGTCTGAGACCAGAGCCAACATCTCCCCCCTCTTTTTGTGGCCTCAGGTACATGAAATAACAATGTATATAGAACAAGTAAGTGACTCTTTACAAAAATGCTTTTTCTCACTGGAGATTTCCATGTGATGAACAAGGGGCTCTACCACCAATTATTTTTAACCAGGTTACTACCCACAAGAGGATTTGAAGAGATGACTCTGAATGAAATCAGAACTGGAAGCTTGAGACTCTCCAAGCTGCTATATCTGCACAATTTCCAGAATGGCTTAAGTAACCCAAAATTCCCTGTGGCTCTTTGGCACTAGGAACTGTGGACAGTACAAAATGGTTTTTTGTTTGTTTGTTTGTTTGTTTACTGAGAGAGAGACTCCTGACAGGGTCTTACCACACCACAATCCTTCCTCAGTCTTCTAGCCTGCCAGGATTATGGATGCACTCAGTGTGTACAGGTAAACCTGGAATCCAAACCCAAGGCCTGGCTCCAGCATCATATAACAACACCTCAGCACCTGAACCAACCCAGTCATCTCAACCATTCTTTAAATCCTAATTTCTTTCTTCTTCTTCTTCTTCTTCTTCTTCTTCTTCTTCTTCTTCTTCTTCTTCTTCTTCTTCTTCTTTTCCTTCTTCTTCTTTTTTTTTTTTTTCTTTCTGAAGAGGTTTTTGTTATAGGGCACATGTACTCGTCAGAAAGGCAGAGAGAGACAGAGAGACAGAAATCAAGAAATCGCCCCCAAGGAGGAATGGCCATGCCGCAATCCCTTCTCCTCCATTCTCCTCTCAGGATCTTGGGCATGCACACACATGTGCCCAACGTGGGTTTAAGCCACTGGGTCTAGGACTCGAACCACAATCTACTATATGAGAGTCCAGCGACATAGCCATTATGCCAACTGCTAGTCCCAAATCCTAATTTCTTAAGTACAACTGAACAAAAACAATGGCAGAGAGCCACTGGTTGCATTTTTTTAATGAATAATTTGGTCTTACTATTAGGTAAAGATAGAATAAACTAATTATGGACTTTGTCCTATAGTCACAGCATCTTAAGTTGGGAAGATTCATATACTCCAATAATTTAGGGGTAAGAGGTCTAAGAAAATATCTGAGAACACTAGTTTACAAATCACAGTGCATAGGCTGCATTCTTCACATGTACTTATTCAGGTTCTTATTTCCTGACCTCCGTTTTTCATCCAAACTTAGAAGTGTTTTTTTTTTTGTTGTTGTTTTCTGTTTTGTTTTTTTTTTTTAATGCACTTTTCAAACAAGGTTTTTTTTATTTATGTCAGTAATTTTCTCAAAGTGAAAAAAATCAATAATACATACCCACTTTAATTTCCCACAAATCCCTCTTCTCTCCTAATATCTTATCAGCTTTCAACTACTTGATCAACACTTTCCATAAACAAGATCTTAAGATAAATTTATTATGATTACTTAAAATGAGAATTCTAGTGTGAAACCATTTGATTCTTTATCAAAAATTCCTAAAATGTCACCAGATGCAAAATAAACTGACTTTAACTAGGATTTCATACTAAATAAGAGTGAACTTCTCATAAGAGTTTTTTGTTGTTTTGTTTTGTTTTGTTTTACATAGGAATGAGTGAAAATAAACTTACTGATATATTGTAAACTACATTTCGCTTTGTGTGGATGGTTGTGGAACTATTTAGGAATACAGAACCACTATCTGAAAAGTAATTTGAATTGATAACTACAAAAATCATTGCTTTATAATTGTATTTGAAAGTATGATCATGTTTTAGTCTTTAGGCAAACTTACACCTTTCCCTGAATTGCCATTTTTCTGAAAGTGTTGATTACTACCGCTGTCAGGAAATTCAACTTTCACTCCCGGAGACCTGGAATCCAAACCCAAGGCCTTGGATTCATAAGCTACCCATGGGGCAGGTGATGTATAGTCACTGCATAGGCTTTTTCTTGAGCCAACTTTGCCATGTACTAGCTGGACAGCCATTGGCACACTTCTTAACCTCTTTAACATCAATTCATCATCTGTAAAATGTCTAAAAAACAATTATTTCAGAGTCACCAGTGGTGTAGTGGTTAAGGCACTGGACTCCCACATGTCCAACCATGAGTTGAGTCTCAGACCCAGAGGCTTGAAACTCATACTGCACATGTGTGCGTGTGTGCCCAAAATCCCAAGAGGAGAATGGAGAAGGGATTGCAGCATGGCCATTCCCCTGGGGGTTGATTTCTCTCTTTTTGCCTCTCTGTCTCTCCAGCAAGTGCATGTGCCCTATATTTAAAAACTCTCTATAATAAGATTATTATTATTATTATTTAATTTATATTAGATATAATTATGTAATATTATTATAATTAATATAATATAATTATATTTATTTTTTATTATTATTATTATCTCAGCCCAGCACAGCATAATAGGCTGGGACCACATGGGAAGTCTGGATTTGATTCTTGGTCCACCCTAAAAAGCCAGATGCAGTGGTGCATGCTTATAACTCCTGCTACACAGGAGACAGGGACTGGCAGTATCATGACACAATGAGATCCTGACCCTGTCAAACACCACACACACTACACATAAACTAACTATCTCAGTAAGTTGCCATAGGAGTAAATGAGAAAATCAAGCACCTAATCTATAGTAGGTAATAAGTGTTAGCTTCCCTCTTCATTGCAGTTTAGATGAAGGGACTTCAAAAAGTTCCTTGAATTAAAGTTTGTTACAAAAATATTAAATCCATGTGGTTTTTTTTTCATAATATGCATTTTTCCATGAGCTTTTTGAAGACCCTTCATATATTAGCAAGGTCACTAGCAGATGTGTAAGTAAGACTAAATTTTCCAGTTGTAATTTATAGATCTCAACTCACGCTCAGTAAATAGAACTAATATACAGGAATGATTGGAAAATAAAATATCTTTTGCACACAGCCAGTTGTCTCACACATTAATCCTTTAAATTTTTTAAAATGTTCTTAGACTTTCTCATTATCTTGACTCCTGTATTTTTTTATTCTCCCTTTTCCCCTAAATGAGATTAAGAAGATGATACACAATTCATACTTTAATTGTAAAACAAGAAAAGAAATAAAAAGAAATAGAAAATTATTTGTCGATAATAACATGTATGGTAATATCCTTGATTAAGCCAATATACAATGTATACTGGATGGAAAAATCTCATTTTGTATGCTGTATTGATGTACAGTGAATGACAATAAATAAATAAATAAATAATGTAAAAAAAAGAAGAAGAAGAAGATACACCTCTACAGACCCTTTGACCACCTATGTACCATTTGGCAGTCTCATCACATCTTTCTCTCCAAGGACCTCTATGGTTGACTCCACAAGTTACTGGGTCTATGGCTCCTAGGAATGCTAGGAGGCTTTCTCTCTGTCTAAATATGTCCATAAGCAAACTACAAGAGAGCTCCTGGTATAAGCCTAGGAGAATTAAATGTCTATTTATAACCATTACCCAATCTCTCTTAGATGTATAAGATAATGTCTATGAACATTTCTTTACATCAGATTGTAACATCATGTGTTGTTGACACTCATGACACTCATCATGTGATAGTGGGATTGCATTTGGTATTCAGGTTTTCAAAGCCTTGAAAGACAGAAAATTCCTGGGACCCGCAGTTAGCGTAATCGCTATGTCGTTGGACTCCCATGTAGTCGACCATGGTTCATGTCCCAAACCCAGTAGCTTAAAACTCACGCCGGGAGCGTGTGCGTGCATGCCCAAGATCCCGAGAGGAGAATGGAGGAGATGGGATTGCGACATGGCCATTCCCCCTGGGGGGTGATTTCTCGCTTTCCGTCTCTCTGTCTCTCTCTCTCTGTCTGGCGAGCGCACGCGCCCTACAGTAAAAACCTCTCCAACAACAACAAAAAAAAGAAAGACAAAGATTTCTACAATTCTCCAACAAGAGATATAAATTCTATGGTAGAGATTAAAATCTTTGGCATCTTGGGAGCAGAAGTTAGCATAATGGCTGTCGCTGGACTCCCATGCAGTTGACCGCAATTCAAGTCCTGGACCCGGCGGCTTAAACTCACGCAGATCTTGTGTGCATGTGTGCCCAAGATCCTGAGAGGAGAATGGAGGAGCAGGGATTGCGGTATGACCATCCCCACTACCGGGTGATTTTTCGCTTTCAGTCTCTCTGTCTCTCTCTGTGTGCCCAAAGAAAGAAAAAAGTAAAGAAAAAAGATAAAGAAGAAAATGAAAAAGGAAGGAAGGAAGGAAGGAAGGAAGGAAGGAAGGAAGGAAGGAAGGAAGGAGAGAGAGAACGAAAGAAAAGAAAGAAAAGGAAAGGAAAGGAAAGGAAAGGAAAGGAAAGGAAAAGAAAAGAAAAGAAAAGAAAAGAAAAGAAAAGAAAAGAAAAGAAAAGAAAAGAAAAGAAAAGAAAAGAAAAGAAAAGAAAAAGGAGAAGAGAAGAGAAAAGAAAAAGGAGAAGAGAAGAGAAAGAAGCAAAGAAAGAAAATCACTCTTGCACACACAAGAAAATAGTCTCGGGAAATGGAATTTGTAAAGATGTCATTGGAACATAAAAACAGAACCTTAAAAAATTATCTTTAGAAGGGTTAACTTTTTTATTAATTAAAAATTTCTCTCAACTTTAGATATTTAACTTTTTTATTAACTAGAATTTTCTCTCAGCTTTTGAAATTATTTTGGAATTGAAGGCCACTCTCATGGAGAATAAAATATGACTCTTAATCCAGTTCCCAGCATTTTGAGATGTTCACATTAATTACAACTCTAAATATTTATATATACATTTGTATGGACACACAGAGATAATATTCTGTTTTCATGTATTTATAAATGGAATATTTCTTATATTTTTACATAATGTATATCCACATGTAGACATAGATAAATATTCCATTTACAGTCAAGCCAACTATTTAAAAAAATTAACCCCAAGACAAATATTCACTCAAGAAGAGAATAAAATACAGTAAATTTTCCATAATATTCATTAGTAAAGTTAAGGCACAGATATGGATGCCTTTTTTTATTTCAGATTTCGCTTTAATATGCAAAATGTGAAGATTTTTCTACATGTTTATTTGTGCTAAAACTTTCCACCCAGAACAGATGGAGAGTAGCTAATTCAGGAGCTATGAGAAGTGTCCCAGGGTGAGTCAGTGAAAAAATTTACCAGGTGGGTGGGATTTTTAAGAGCTTAAAAACTATGACATCCTCATTTTCCAGGGGAGAAAATTGAGATTAAAGAAACTGTAGTGTTAAAGAAAGACTTATTCATGCCATCTATTAAAGAAAGTAAAGACTTTATTCAACAGGGTACCATTGTAATAAGTAAAGGGGCCACTGTGGTAGAATTGTGCAGTGACAGAGAGAGAGTGAAATTAACTCTAAATACAGCATGGGCATCTGGACATTTATAGCTAAGCAGCAGGTTGGGGGTTGAGGAATGGAAAATTACCAAGAGGAAATATCAGAAAAAAAGGAATTCCAGTTAAACCAATCTTACGGGATTCTTACTAAAGGCAGACCAGGGTGATCAGACATGACCTGAGAAATGGAGGAGGAAAAGGAACCTGATCAGGTATGCAGGGTGATTAGATATCAATGGAGGAGATTCTGATTAATTTCACTTATAACAGTTCTTCCCAAAATTAGACAATGCAGAGGCAAACAAGGAAGTCTACAAGTCAAAGCCTAATCAAGCAAAGACCAGAAGGTGAGACTCTTTGTCAGTGGTCTCTACCATACCAAAGCCTACACTAATGTTTCTCTGGTTCTTTTTTATATAACAAGCAATTAACTTAGTGTTCTCATGCACTATGCTCTGTCATAAAAGGTTTTTACATATATTAACTCATTTAACTATCCCTTTGGAACCTATGAAGCAGGTATTATGTTTAGATTCATATAGGTGAGGAAACTTGGGCCAGAGAGCTTAAGAACTTGTCAAAGGTTGCATAGCTAGTAGGTGGTGGAGGAAGGAAGGCATGAATCCAGTTTTTGTGGGACCTGAAACTTATACAACGTGGCACTCTCTAAGAAAAACAAGATGAAATTATAAATACAAAACTGGGTATAAGGAAAAAAAAAAAAAAAAAAAACAACTGGGTATGAATGGAAAAACAATCATAACAAATCTCTGGCATCTTGGAGATCCAGGGCCTTACTGTTGAACTCTCAAGTCAGTTGACTAGAAATGCTGACTTCCTCATCTCTAGAACATTCTGTAGCTTCCAGCACTCTCAGCATTCATATAGGCCCCTGGGGGGCAAAGGCCTAAAGACAGAGCTTTCTGATCTTCCATTGATGCCAACTTTTCTAACAATTCCAGAACTGGCCAGAGGGCATCTGCCAGCTGTTTCATAGGTTGCCCCAGAATATTCCATCCGCATTTCCAATGTATCTTGTTTACATGGTATGTTTTTACTTGTCCTTTCCTTGTCCTCTGACTTCTAATCTTACTCAGCCCTGATCAAGTCCCACAGTATCCTTGAGGCCATCCTTAGTCATTCCTCCATTTCTAGTCTCCCAGAAAAGCGTTTTCCATCTTAGGGCTGTGACTCATCAGCAAAAACTGATAGAATTAAATTGATGAAATAACTAGATTTTTTAAACCAGCATTGGAAGTTTTATGTAACATTGTCAAACAATTTGACTTGTTCTGCTACAATAGCCACAAAGATTCAAAATATAAATTCTTTCAGATGCACATGAAACATTCACCAAGAGAAGCATTTGCTGAGTCATAAATTGTATCTCAGTAACCTCTGGGAAAAGAGTACATTCTCTCATGACAAGGGAATTAAATTATAAACCAAAAGCATTAAGATATCTAGAAAGTCTCCAAGTATTTGGAAATGAATAATACACTGATAAATAACCCGTGGGTCAAAAAGGAAGTCAAAAATTAGAAAATGTTTAGAGAACCTATGATCCTTTGTTACAACACACCATATATATTTTTCCATTATATGTGTAGATGTGGAGAGAGAATATTGTCTTAAGGTTTTCCTCATTAATGCTATGTTCTATGATCAATTAAATCTCAAGTTACTAAATTCATAACTTCCACTTAACTCACATCTCTTGTGATTTTAAAGAATTAAGAAGAAAGAATAGAACCTTGCCTTTTGAAAAACAGAAAACATGCAAAGTATAAAAATAGCATGGGAGGAGTGAGTCACTTCTCATGTAGTGACTTCTGAACTGACCTCTCTGTAATCTCTATTCTTATCCTGGACCTTCAGAAAACTCATTTGAATTTAGCTGCACACAAAATCAAAAATTTGAAATCTGAACACACAATTTACTATTGGTCTATTTTCTTCTTCAGAAGACAGGGACCTCATTCACATAATTGTTACACAGTTTCTCACGCAATATCTTATACAGTCGGGGACAATGGAGAGGTTGGCAGGGTGGTCTAATAGACAGCAGTGGTGTCTCTGGATTATCTAGCATTGAGCAAGTTGGACTGGTGGCTCTCCTTGCCCAGTAGGAAGGGCTAAGTATAGTCTTGACTTCTCCAGATGCTAATGGCACTAGACAGCCCATGTTCCCAGACAATGTTTTCAACTTCCCTAAGCAAGTAGCACTTAGCTTATTTTGCTTTACTTTCCACACCGATGAGTGGCTTTTTCAAGAACTCTATAGAAAAGAAGAACAGAAGAACAGCAATCAGGGTTCTTCTCCAGGAACACATCCTATGATGTGTCAAACCATAATTGGCTTCAGCACATTTATTTTTCCATAGGATCTAAGAAGCAGATGTCCATGTTAATCTACTGTCCTCCCTCTTGAGAGTGTGACATTCAACATGTGCTTTCTGAAGCCCTTTGCTGGACAGAAATTAATGTTTATGTGATGACAGCTGAATGTTAACAGATTCTACTGTCTAGAGTAACATTTTACTGTCTTCAGTAACTCTACACAGAAAATCATATTGGAGTCACTTAAACCCATAAGCTCAAAAATACCTCTTTTAAAACATCTCAAAGTAACATTTATGGGATAAAGTCAATAATTTACACTTTTAAACATTTATCTTTTGTACATTCAAATTTATAATTATGTTTTTCATTGAAAGACAGTTAATTACCCCAGAAAACTTCAATCAGTTTTCTAAGTTAAATTCTGCATACAAACATATTCTCCAAAAAAGTAAAAATTAATTAATTAATTTTAAAAATGCCTTGTGTGTAAACAAAGCAGTTTATAATTTTTGTATAGAGAATATTTTTAGTGTATATTCCAAAGACTTTCTCTTTTGCTTTTTTTTCTTTAAAAAAAAAAGAAAAAAAGGAAAGTTTTAATATCCACTCACTACTGATACTGGTATTATTCTTGAAAACTAGCAAAGATTACAATGCAATGCTCAGAGAGGTTAAAATTTCAGAAAGAAGTTCAGAAGACTTTCAATGATAAAACATTAAGTGTATTGTTGTAATAAAATTTATTTCTGCAGGAATCTGCATTTTATTTTATGTTTTATTATTATTATTTTTAAACATCTCATTGTTATACATCATTTGGCTTGTAAAGAGACGTTACCCAACATGAAATACACCTCAAACCAGTCCAATTGAGAATGCTATACATGTCATCATAAACAGGTAATAAACCATTTCTGTGTACTGCAAATGTCTTGCCTCTCTATTTTTCTCCCTGATTTCCTTCCCTATACTCTTCCCTTCTCCCACCATCCTTCCACACTGTCTCCAGTGTCTATAACTATTTTTAATGCTTTTATGTCCTCCAATCTTTTCATCTCTACCGTAGAGTGTGGACAATCGGTATGTATTAAATGAAGACACACAGTATCTCTCTTTCATAGGCTAGTTTGCTTCACTCAGCAATAAATTTTCCATATTTGACCACTTTCTATCAAATGCCAGGGTCTTTTTATTTTTTATGGCTGAATAGTATTCTATAGAGTATATGTGCCACACTTTTTCAGTCCATTCTTCTGTTTCTGGACATTTGGGTCAGTTACATGTCTTAGCAATCATGAATAATGCTGTAATAAATATTGATGTGCAAGTGTTTTTCTGACAGCATTCTCCTGTCCTTTGGGTAGATACCAAGGAGTGGAATTGCTGGATCATATGTCAGTTCTATTTGTAGGACTTTGAGGAAACTTTGTATTGTTTTCCACAGTGGCTGGACCAATTTGCATTCCCACTAACAGGTGGAGGGTTCCCTTGTCACCCAACCACACAATACTTATTATTTTCTGTATTTTAATCTTTGCCATTCTTACAGGGATTAGGTGGTATCTCATTGTGGTTTTAATCAGCATCTCCTTTATGATGAGGGATGTTGGACATTTCTTCAGATGCTTTTTGGATGTTCATATGTCTTCCTTACAGAGTTGTTTGTTCAGCTCATTTTCCCATCTTTTAATTGGGTTATTCTTTTTTTTTTTCAGGTAAGCTATTTGAGTTCCCTGTGTATTCTGGTTATCAGTCTATTATCTGAGGCATAGTTTACAAAACTATTCTCCCATTCCAAGGGTTCTTGATTCACACTAATTACTGCGTCCTTTGCTGTGCAGAAACTTCTTAATCTGATGTAATCCCATTTATCTATTTTGGAGATTATTGCTTTTGCTTTGGTGGTCTTATTTAAGAAATCCTTGCCTGCCCCAATGTCTCCCAGAGTTCTACAGTGTTTTCCACCAGTAGTTTTATAGTTTGAGGTCTTAGGTTTAGATCTTTGATCCACTTTGAGTTCATTTTTGTTAACAGTGAAAGATGAGGGAAAAGTTTTATCTTCCTGCTGTTGGATACCCAGTTTTTCCAGCACCATTTGATAAAGAGATTTTCCTTTCCCCAATGGACTGACTGGTATCCTTTGTCAAAAATTAGTTGGTTGTAATATTCGGGGTTTATTTCTGGGGTCTCTATTCTATTCCATTGGTCCACCTGTCTGTTTTTGTGCCAATACCATGCTATTTTGATTATCACAGCTTTGGGCTATATTTTGGAGTCAGAGAGTGATATGTCGCTCACTCCACTCTTCTTGTGCAGGATTGCTTTGGCAATATGAGGTCTTTTATGATTCTAGACAAATGCTATGATTGTCTTTTCTAGATCTGTGAAGAATATCTCTGGTATTTTGATTGAAATGCATTAAGTATATAGATTAACTTTGGTAGAATTGCCATTTTGGTTATATTAATTCGTCCAATCCAGGAATATCAGATCTCCTTCCTCTTTTTATGTTCTTTTACAATTTCCATAGTTTTCTTTGTAAAGGTCTTTGACTTCCTTAGTTAGGTTTATCCCTATGTATCCTATACATTTTCTGGCTATGGTAAAAGGGATTCTTTTTTCACATCTACCGCATTCAACTTGTTCACATATAGAAATGCTATAGATTTTTTGATACTGATATTGTATCCTGCTACTTTACTGTATTCATTTGTTATTTTGAGAAGCTTTGTCATGAAAACCTTTGGGTCTTCTAAGTTTACCATTATGTCATTTGCAGATAAAGATATTTTCAACTCTTTTTTGCCTATTTGAATGCCTTTATATTATACTCTTTTCTGATTCCATTGGCTAAGACTTCTAGCACTATATTGAAAAGAAGTGGAGAAAGTGGGCAACCTTGTCTACTACCATAAAGGGCTGACCATCTGAACCTAGTTCAGAGGTTCCTGTTGCTGGAGGGGAAAAACTGGCAAGAGGGCCGAGGCCCTTTGGGACATGCCGTTCCCCCTTAGCTGGTTTCTTGCTCACAGAGAAGTCCTTAGGTCCTGGTCCATAAGTAGATCTAGATCAAGTATGGGAAGGACTGAAAGGGTCATCTCCCTGGGCAAGAGGCACAGTTTCTGGTTTACTTGGGGCTTCCTCTTCAGTTGCAGAGAGGTGAACTAAATACCTATTCTATGGTGACTCACTCAAGGGCCTCGGAGACTATTGTCCTGTCATCTGGTAATGGCCACTATATGTGGGCCAGTTTTTCTTCCTCTTGAGTATAGGAGGGCGAGAATGGGAGGACAGAGTCTGGGACAGCTAGTTGTTAGTTGTTGATATGACTGTACTTTTAGTTGTTGGTATGACTGTACTTTCAAAAATAACCTTAACCTCTGATTTAGACAGAAATTAATCTTAGTAACTTTAAGGCTTGTCCAATGTGATTGTCAGATGTCCACGGGGAGCCCTAGGGGTCTTGGGCCCAATCAATCCTCAGTTTCAAAGGCCAACATGGACTTTAGAAGTCCCGAGCTCCCTTCAGATCTCAGTGTATTTTGTCTTGAGTGACCAGTTCCACACTTGAGGACAAGGTCCCAGTGGGAAACATGAGAATGCCAGTCATGGGCATTGTTTAATGCCTGGGCTGCCCACTTTGGAAACAGTTTCTTTCAAGGCAGAGGCTCTGATCTGAGCTGTGTCCAAATCCTGTCCTCAAAGAAGTTCCCAGCCTTCATGATTATCACAAGTGACTACTGGGTGCCATTTAAGTGACAGTTAAATCAAAGGTTAAGGTGCCTTGCCAATTTTTTATAACATTTTTTGAATTATCTGAGAACTAAAAAAAAAAAAAAAAAAAAAAAAAAAAAAGTATTTGTTCTGAATTTTAAGAGCTCCTATACTGAGAGGCGAAACTAAATTCCAACAGATCCTGCAAGGAGTTGAGTACTGCCAAAGGGCGGAGCCCAGTTTACAGGTTTTACAGGGCATCTGCCTTATTGACTATACAGAAACCCTAGCTGGAGAATGTAGTCTTAATCTAAATTTTTATTTTTCTAGTTAGACCTCTTGATCACTTAACTAAGGGGAATGTCCAGTGCAGAAGAGGCCTAACTAAAGAGAAACAGAAGTACAAGAAGTAAGTGAGGAGGAGGCAGATAGGAGCTCTAGCCGTAACTTGTCTCACCCCATTTCCTGAGACTTCTACCCTATTAAGTTCTAGGATAGGAATTTTTAGCTTTTGTCTCTGATACATAGGCCCAATTTTATTAATCATCCATGTTTATCTTTTCTATTTTACCTTGGGAAGTTTGATATCTTCTGGAGGAGTTATTAAGCTTGTAAAAATAGAATTACATATATCCACATATACTGACTAGTAGCTTATGAACATGTACAAACAAACAACAATAGCAACAAAACTTGTTTTAACAACTTTTTCAATGTAAAACTGAACAACCTTACTAACAGACTCTCCCAATTTTTTAAAATTTAAAGACCAACAATAAGAATAACTAAAGCATATTAACTTAATAACAAGAATTATAAGGATGACTCAGAGACAATGTCAATGTTCCCATGAGTCCATGGTTAACTTTAGATTTATATTTCTTTATATCAATTTTACCTTTATAACTCAGGTATATTGTACTGGCTACTTAACATGTAATTTGTCAAACTTTTTTTACTTTTTTTGGTTAATGTTGGCTTAAAAGTTTAGAAAACCAATCAGTTTACATAGAAAATGAAAATTTTACCCAGTTAAATAATTAGATTTTTAGAAACCGGTACTTATAAGAGTACATTCCCTTTCTACTCTCTCTGTGAATTTCCTTAAGGACATGACGTTAGTATTATAGCCATAGTTAATGTTCTGACAAAAATTCATAACTGACAAAGAAATTTGGCTAGATATCAGTTTAACATAATAACTTACCACATGACTGATAAATATTCCATCATAAATTCCTGGGAATCTCAAATTATTTTGGAACACAGTGCATATATAGACATACAAGTACATAACATATTTTCACATATAACTTAAATACAATGTCAAGAAAATTAGAATTACTTAATTCGACAATGTTTTCCGTCTTTTTTTTTTTTTTTTTTTTTTTTGAGAGGTTTTTGCTATAGGGCGCGTGAGCTCGCCAGACAGACAGAGTGAGACAGAAAGACAGAAAGCGAGAAATCACCCCCCCAGGGGAGATGGCCATGCCACAATCCCTTCTCCTCCATTCTCCTCTCGGAATCTTGGGCACGTACGCACATGCGCCCGGCGTGAGTGTTAAGCCACCGGCTCCAGGACATGAACCGTGGTCGACTACATGGGAATCCAGCGACATAGCCATTACGCTAACTGCTGGTCCCTTCCATCTTTATCTTACATATAATGAATTAGCCTGATCAGTTTAACATCTCCCTTTTGGATGTTTCAGGATCCCTCTGTAAACATCCAAGAGTTACTCTGAGATCAAAGATTCTCTGTTAGCACTGAAACTAAAAACAGAAAAAGCAACATACAACACATAAATACTAGCTGTTTTATTAAACAAACCATATTAAGATAAATATGATGCTGCTTGATTAATAAAAACCTAGACAAAATAAATGTTGGAAATTGTGAAGACTTTCATTTATTAATCTTTTTCTTTTATTACATTTGATACCAGATCGTTTGCTAAAGTTGTATGAACTTGAAAAGCATTAAACCAATTTTTATGAGCACTCTTTTTATAAACCAAATTGAATAGAATTGTTTAAGGCCTTTTTCACACAGACATACAACATATAGTACGTAACATGACATATTGCATGTATGGATGCACATACACATCAGGACTATAATAGCCAATTTCCCTGGGGTTACTTTGACACTAATAAGGCAATTCACAAAGATTACACCGTAACCCTCGGCCCAGTGTCGAAACTCCTGAAAGCAATCTAGAAAACAGTTAAGGGGGGCACATTTTGACGAACTGACTGACAACTGGCCCTGTCCCATTTTGACAAAGACAAAGGTCACAAAGACAAGACAAAGCAAGACAGTGTACCCAGAAATAGCTGTCACCAGGGACCCAAAGTGCTGTCGCACTTGGGGCCAGGGACCTGGAGGTTCTGCTACGTCCAGCCCTCCTAAAATCCCAACAGGAAAGTTCTCAAACTGAGATAACTAGAATCTTACCAGATTCAGGCACCACCAGTGACTCCAATTTCTTTTTTTATTTTTTGGAGAGATTTTTTTCGCTATAGGGCGCGTGCGCTCGCCAGACAGACAGAGAGAGACATAGAGACAGAAAGCGAGAAATCACCCCCCAGGGGGGATGGTCACGCCGCAATCCCTTCTCCTCCATTCTCCTCTCGGGATCTTGGGCACGCACACACACGCGCCCGGTGTGAGTTTTAAGCCACTGGGTCCGGGACGCGAACCACGGTTGACTACGTGGGAGTCCAGCGACATAGCTATTACGCTAACTGCTGGTTCCCGTGACTCCAATTTCTGAGCAATGTGAAGCTTCCTCACCCCTCTTGGGACCTGGGACAGGGTGTAAGGAGCATCCTCATTGGGGCGTTATTCAGCCACTCTAAGGTTCTCAGATCTCACTGGGGCCTCCAAATGTTATAGAGTGCCACCAAACAGATGACGACCAAAGCCAGATTAAGTTTATAGGGAGTCTTTATTAGCTGGCCAGCAACTACAGCTGAGGCTCGGGAGCCAAGAGTCAGAACTGTAGCTCCTACTGAAGTTTGAATAGTCTTTTTAGAAGTGGTAAGTTATCAAGGGTTTCTATGCAAGCAGTTACATTGCTAAACAAAAGGGTTTCAGGCTAGTTAGCAAAGACAGTAGCAGGTATAGGATGTCATCCCGGATGTGGTTTTCTGTATGGCTACCACAAGCCATTTTCTCATGGATAGAGCAAGCAGGTTTATAGGAGCAGACAGCCATGTCAGGGTAAGGGAATGAAATGGACAAACAGTTGTTCATGTGCAAGATCTAATATGTGGCCTTCCACAGAACCATCCTTGCCTCCCTGGAATAAAGCCTACCTGGTAGTGATGAGTAATCCTTTTTATATGTTCTTGGATATGATTTGCAAGTATCTTGTTGAGAATTTTTGCATCTATATTCATCAGAGATATTGGTCTGTAGTTTTCTGTCATGTCCTTACCTGTTTGGGAATAAGGATGATGGAGGTTTCATAAAATAATTTTAGAATGTTTCCCTTTTCTTTGGATCTTTAGAAATAATTTTAGTGTAATTGGAGTTAACTAGTCCTTAAAATTTTTGTAGAATTCAGAAGTGAAGCTATCAGGACCTGGGCTTTTCTTTGTTAGGAGGTTATTTATTACTGATTCAATCTCCTGGCTTGTTATGGGTCTATTCAGGTTCTCTATGTCCTCCTGATTTAATTTTGGTAGATTATATGGATCCAGAAATTTGCTCATCTCCTCCATGTTCTCTTGTTTGTTGGCATATAGTCGCTCATAGTATCCTCTAATGATGCTTTGTATTTCTGTTGTGTCTTTGTAATGTTGCCCGTTTCATTATGTATTTTATTTATCTGGTTAGCTAATGATGTGTCGATCTCGTTAATCTTTACAAAGAACCAGGTTTTGCTTTCATTTATTTTCCATATAGTTCTTTATTTTCTATTTCATTGATTTCTGCTTGAATCTTTTTTCAATTTCTTTTCTCCTGGCATTTTGTTGTCGTTGTTGTTGTTTTTCGAATTCTCTAAGGCAAGATGTTAGGTTGTCTACTTGCCACCTTTCCATCTTTTTTTTATGCACACTAAAAATTCTTATGAAATTTCTTCTTATGACTGCTTTTGCCATATTCCATAGATTATGGAAACTCATTTACTCATTATCATTTGTTTCCATTAATCTTTTTATTTCAAACTTAATTTCTTCTGTAGTTAAGAAGTCATTTAGAAGTAAATTGTTTAGTTTCCATATGTTTGTGTATTTTCGAGGATTTTTCTTGAAATAATATCAAGTTTAATTCCATCATGGTCAGAGAAGATGCTAGATATAGTTTCTATCCTTTTGAATCTGTAAAGGCTTGATTTGTACCCCATTATATGGTCAGTCTTTAAAAATGTTCCATGTGGGGATGAGAACAAAATGTATATATTGTGGTCTTGGGTTGGAAAGTTCTATAGATGTCTGTCAAGTCTATTTGATTTATAGTATCATTTAGGTCCTGTATCTCTCTGCTCATTTTTTGTCTAGAAGATCTGTCTGAAGGAGATAATGGAGTGTTGAGATCCCCAATAATTATAGAGTTGCAACCTATCACTCCTTTTAGCTCTAGCAGTCTTTCCTTCACATACTTAGGTGCTCCTGAGTTCGGTGCATTCATATTTATAAGCATTATGTCTTCTTGATTAATTGCCTTTGTACTACTAAATAATGCCCTTCTTTGTCTCTTCTTATAATTTTTGTTATAAAGCCTATTTTGTCTGAAATTAGTATCAGGACTCCAGACCTTTATTGATTTCTGGTTGCATGGAATACCTTTTTCCAGCCCTTCACTTTTAGTCTACGTATGTCTTCATCCATAGGCACATTTCTTGCAGGCAACAGAGTTTCTGGGTTTTTGTTTGTTTGTTTTTCAATCCATTCAGCCAGATTGTGTCTCTTGATTAGAGAATTTAATCTATTAATGTTCAACATTATTATTGATATTTCCAGACATATCCCTATCATTAAATGAGCCATTTTCTTGGGTGTTTTTGTTCTCTTATATCTGTCTGTCTGACTTTAGTTTTCTTGGTATAGTACTCCCTTCAGAACTTCTTAAAGAGCCGATCTGGAGCTAGTAAATTCTTTCAGATTTTGTTTATCTGAGAATGTTTTTATCTTCTTTACCCATATGGAGGATAATCTTGCCGGGTGTATTATTCTTGGTTCAAATCATTTTTCATTTAACATTTTGAATATATTTCCCCATTCTTTCCTTGTCTGCATTCTTTCCGATGACAGTTCTGATTTTAACCAGATAGAATAACCTTTGAAAGTAACTTGATGTTTCCCTTTTGCCAATTTTAGTACCTTGTCTTTGTCTGTGGTTTGGGCCTATTTGGCTATGATATGCCTTGGAGAAGATCTTCTTGGGCTCATTCTATTTGTGGTCCTTTGTATTTCTTGGGGCTGGACTTTTAAATGACTCTCTAGGTATGGAAAGTTTTCTTCTGGGATTTCATGGAATAAATTATCAATGCCCTTATTATTTTCTTCACCTTTTGGGATACTATTTATCTAGATGTCTGGGTGCTTAATGTTATTTTGTATATTACCTTCATTTTTCTTGGTGTGTTTTTTGTTTTTATTTATTATTTATTATCATCATAATCTTGTTTATATTACATTGAATTGCATATAACTTTGCAGTGTATTACATTGCTTTTTCAAAAGGAAATGGCAGGCATGCCAGTCAATACCGAGACATTAAAATTCCCACTTCATCATTCAATATCTTTTCATTATTTTTCCCGTTCATTATTATTATTATTCCAATTATTTTTTAACCAGTCAATCACTACTTCTCATTTTGATTGTAAAAAGACTTTACCCATCATGAAATACTTCTTAGACCCATCCAGTTGAGAATACTATACATGTCATTATCAACAGGTAATAAGCCCTATCTACGTCCCACTAATGTCGTGCCTCTCTATTTGTTCTCTTGCTATCTTTCTCTATCCTCTTCCCTTCACCCCCCATTCCACACTGTCTTATTCTCCTTAACTATTTTCAGTGCTTTTATGTCCTCCAATATTTCGCTCTCTACAATAGAGTGCGGATAGTCAGTATATATTAAGTGGATACATACAATATCTTTCTTTCATAGCCTGGCTTACTTCACTCAGCAATAGATCTTCCATATCTAACAACTTTCTATCAAATGCCAGGATCTTGTTATTTTTTATGGCTGAGTAGTATTCCATAGAGTATATATGCCACACTTTTCCAATCCATTCATTGGTTTGTGGACATTTAGGTTGGTTCTATGTCTTGGCAATCGTGAAAAATGTTGCAATAAACATTGATGTGCAAGCACTTTTCTGACTGAGAGATCCGATGTTAGCCTGATGGGGTGACCTTTGTAAGTAACTTGATGTTCCCTCTTGCCAACTTTAGTATCTTGTCTTTATCTGTTGTTTTTGCCAGTCTGGCTATGATGTGCCTTGGAGAGGATCTTCTTAGGTTGATTCTACTCAGGGTCCTGTGTATTTCTTGGGTCTGAATAGTTGAATACCTTTCTAGGTTTGGAAAGTTTTCTTTCAGGATTTCATGGAATAAATTATCTAGGCTCTTATTATTTTATTCCTCTTCTGGGAAACCAATTATCTGTATGTTGGGGCGCTTGATGGTATCCAGTATTCCTCGTATATTTCCTCACTTTTCATGGTTGTTTTCTCAATCTTCTTGATACTTTTTTCCAGGTCAGATGTTTTGTCTTCTACATTAGAGATTAAATCTTCTGCCTGATCTAACCTACTTTTAATACATTCAAGGGAGGTTTTGGTTTCCTGTATCACATTCTTCAACTCTAGAAGTTCCATCTGGTTCTTGTTTAACGAATCTATTTCTTCTTTCAAATCATGAAAGGACTTCCTCATCTCCTGGAGCTCCTTGTCTCTTTTCTCTTCCATCTCAGTTAGTTTGATCACTACAAATATTCTGAATTCTTTATCAGACATGTCCACAACATCCATTGCATTGACTGTGGGTGATGTAGGCTTGATGATTTCCCTTGGGGGAGAGCCTTTTGTTGGTTGCTCATACTTCTTGAGCCTCTGCGATTGTTCCTAGTCATCAGGTGATCTATATGTTGCTTCCTGACATATTTAAGGTGTCTCTGAGTGTTAAAAGTTGTACAGGATTAGAAAATTGATGATTTCTCTTATGGTTGCCTACCTGTTGCTCAACAGTACCATGTACTGTTGTCACTGGTCCTGGGTGACCTAAAGTCCTCCCTTGTTCTAAGAAGTGGTGAACCTCCAACTGACCTGATAAGCAACACCTCAAGAACAAGGAAAAACAAAACAAAATAAAACTGCACAGTGTGTGGCATGCAATGTGCACCATGTGCTGTTCAAAACACTAAAATTCACAGTGTCCAAAGGCAAGTGGGGGAGGGCCAGAGGATGAGTGACGGGTCCTGGGTGGAAAGGCCTACACCCACAGGCTCCCTGGTGTCTAGAACTGCTGGCCGGCTCAATCTGGTTTGCAGATGTGGTGTGGGGGGCTGCAAGTTCGTCCTAAATTCCCACAAGACAAGCCTGAAGTCAGAGAGGAGCAGGGGTGGGGACGCGTGAAGGACCTGGGTGGGAGGCTTGGTTTCTTGATAACTTTTTTTTGGTCCGAGGTTTTGTCTTCTACATTCAAGATTCCATCTTCTGTGAGATCTAATCTGATTTTAATAAAATATATGAAATTCTTCATGAATTTGGGTATCTTCCTTGTGCAGAGGCCATGCTAATCTTCTTTGTACCATTCCAATTTTAGTATATGTGTTATTGAAGCAAGCACTATTCCAGAGACTTTCACAAGCACCATATGCAATCAGACTTATTTTTTCATTAATAAATCTAACATGGTGCGCTGTCATTTGTTTTTTTTAGAGGTTTTAGCTATAGGACGCATGTGCTCACTGGAAAGACAGAGAGACAGAAAGGGAGAAATCACCCCCGGGGGGGATAACCATGCCACAATCCCTTCTCCTCCATTCTCCTCTAGGGATCTTGGGCATGCACGCACACGCACATGGTGTGAGTTTAAGCCACCGGGTTCGGGACTCAAACTGCGGTCGACTACATGGCAGTCCAGCGACATAGCCATTATGCTAACTGCTGGTCCCACAGTGCTCTGTAATTTTTCAGTTTCCTTTTTATTCTAATAATAGTTATGATTGATAAGCATGCTGTACCCACCACAAGTTATATGTACTGGATACATTTATGAGACATGTAATTAGTTGATTTCCACAGAATGGTCTAAAATCTAGTTTTCCCTGTGTTGCTAATTCCAATTATTTATACAGCTACCACAAGAAATATGTATTACTAGAGCAGAGTTGAGTTTTAGAACAAATCCAGCCTTCCGTTCTTTTGGCTCCCTTGCTCATGTTAGAGCAAGAATCCATATCGTGTCAATGAATCCAAATACTTCACAAATTTTCTATTTTTGTTTAGAGTTTTATTTTTAATGATAATCAGTATTCTGTGCAGTACCACTAGTCTTTACAGAAGTCTTGCAAGTCAATAATAGACTGAGAGAATTAAATGACTTAGGAAGATCTAGATGACTCCAAATCTTACACTTTTTATAAACCTCTAGCCACTCAAACTAACATCTCTCTCATAAGTTGGCTTTTCTAGAGCTGGGGACTCATTCTCTTCTTTCAGCAGTTTTCATTGATACCTATAAAGAGCTGTGTTCTCTCATCCTCAGTATCTTCCTACTGATAAGCCATGTAGAGCACCAGTAGCCACAAAGTGTGACAACTACTAATGGAAAAACAGGAAGAATGATCTTAAATTTATGGGCGTTTTTAAAAAAAAAAAAAAAAAAAAAAAAAAAAAAAAAACAAAAAAAAAAAAACAAAAAAAAAACACTAAAGACCTGAATGTGTTCCTGAACTATAAATTACAAATTTATTGGTTTACAAAATGCAATAGCAATAATTGCTGAAAGGGGAGTATATTGTGTTATGATGTTAGGTTATGTCAGTTCTATTGAGTTGTTGGAAAAATCATGACACATTTTTGCATAGAAAAATACATCATGACTTTTCTGACAACCCAATATGAAACAGTTGCTTCATATTTTTCCCTGTCAACTTCTAGGATTAGATATCTCTATCTTCAAAATAGAAATTCAAGCACCACAGAAGCAAAGTCCTGGAATTCAAAAGGCACATGTTGCTCAACCATAAAGATTATTAAATGTATAAATAATAATAATAATAATAAATAAATAAATAAGACAGTGCCAGTCTCATCCCTTATACTCCATGTTCCAACACAACCCAGAGAATATATTTGTCATATACACCAAAACCAAAACCAAGCATTTATGAAACTTAGTCCCAATAATTTGTTGTAAGAAGCAGAGTCTGAACTTGTAAACCTGTTTTTTGGATCTCTTTGTTACAGTTATGTAACTCTGAAGAAATTAGTAATATGTACCATATACCCCAACATGGGGAAAACAACATTCAGTGGGGATTAGGTCACAAGACAAAATAACATTAGGGAAATTCCAATTGTGTAAAAATAAAACTCTTAACAATGGTTTTGACATTTTTTAAAAGGCATTTTTTTTTTTACTTTACCCCATATCACACATTTCTTAAACATCTTCCATATGTCTAACTCCACATCAGTCTAGCCCTCACTGAGTGCAAAGACCCTCATACCTTGGCCATATGTGAGACATGAGACACAGTCAAGAGGTCTCTGCTGACTGAATGTGTCCACTACTATATGGGGGATGCAGGTTGGAGGGTCATCAAGTAGATCTATTACCGATCTGCCCTCATGGAGAGGAAGAGAGAAAGAAGCAGAAGAAAGGGAGGAGATAGAAAGAGGAGGAGGAGGACAAGGAAGAAGAAAAGGAGAAAGAGAAAGGGAAGGAGAAGGAAAAGAAATAAGAAAGAAAAAAGGAGGACTGGAGTGTGTCTTGTGTTTCTGTTACATCAAAATATTTGAATCCATAGTGAAAAAGTCATTTACTCAGACAATAGGTGGATAGTTTTGTTTGCTCAGAATTTTTGCCCCAGGGTACATGCGTTCACAGGGGGAGAGAGAGTAAGTGAGAATTCACTCCCGGCGGAGGGGGGTGATGGTCATGCTGCAATCCCCTTTCCTCCATTCTCCTTTTTGGATTTTTGGCATGCATGCACACCCAGCTGGCATGTTTCAAGCTTCTGGGTCTGGGACTCAAACCATGGAGTCAGCCATGTGGGATCCAGTGCCTTATTCACAACAGCATCTGCCGACTCTCTACCTATATTTTACCTCTACCTATAAAAAACTGTATATTTAACAAGATATAGTACACAGCTTAGGAAAGATAAGAAAATGTTACCAGATAATTTCTGTTTTTAAGACTTTCAATGTTGGGACTAGCAGATGACATAATAGTTACATTACTGGACTCCCACATACATAGTCAACTAGACCTGACAGCTTAAATCTCATGCCGGACACATGTGCGTGAATGCATGCCCAAGGGATTGCAGCCTGGCCATACCCCAACAGGGGTGACTTTTTGCTTTCTATCTCTTTCTATTTCTCTGGCAACCACATGCACCCTATAGCAAAAATATCTCTTTAAAAAAAAAAAAAAAAAAAGACTTTCAATGTTTTGTTCCATATTCACAGAAGTACTATCACAGAAGTAATAGTAATGTTTCCTTTTGCTATAGAGTATGTGCACTCACCTGAGAGACACAGACAGAAGAAAAATGATAAATCACCCCCCAGGGAGATAGTCTCCCCATTCTCCTCCTGGGATTTTGGGTACACATTCACAAGCACCTGGCATGATTTTCAAGTTATCAGGTCTGAGATTCAAGCCATGATAGACCATGTAGGAATCCAGCACCTTAACCATCATACTACTTCCTGATCCCCCCAAAGTAAGCCTTTAGCCAGAGAGAAAAACAGAAGACAATGCATATGCCTATATCCTTGATCTGATTATTACACACATTATATGCATGGTTTGAAAAGCCATACTATATCCCACAAAGATGTACAATGATTATTTATAGACCAGGACTCATCATCTCAAAATAAAAAGATAACAATAACAAAAAAAAATAAAGAAAAGAAAAACAGAATACAGGCCATCCAATGGAATGGTGGTTAAAGCAGCTGCACATTTTGAGTCCTAGACCTGGCAGTTTGAAGAACATGTTGGGCACATTTGCAAACATGTCCAAAGTCCCAAGAGGAGAATGGAGGAGAGGGGATTGCTGTGTGACTATCCCTGGAAGGTGATTTCTTACTCTTACTCTCTCTCTCTCTCTGTCTTTGTCTCTGTCTCTTTCTGGTAAGTACACGTGTCCTAAAGCAAGCAAACGAACAAGGAGAGCAAGCAGAATCATCCTGCTGTTTCTTATTCTACTGTTTATTACAAAGTACTACCCAGTGGAATCATAACCAGGTCTTTGTCATCTGTCTCCTGCTAGCTTTCCCACCTTATCTGTATGAGTTGCCTTACCCAAGTCTATAGAAGACACACCCAGGCTGTAACTGTCACAAGAGTAGTACCTAACTAATGCCCCACTCAGGCTGCGGAGCAGTGGACTCATAGAAATTTTATGGGAGAACCTCATCAAGGCCACAGTCTTAGGTTGGAGTGATGGTTTTTAAGGCTGGGTTCGCTTTGAAAGAAGTGCATTCAGCTCTTTCCTTCTACCATGAGAATCTTCTCGTAGGCCCCCACAACTTTATGTGCTTCAGTACCATGCATGTACAGAAAGCACCAACTCAGTCATTACAAGGATCCTTACCCTGATCACCCAAAGAAAAGACATCAAGTGTTTTCACAAGGATAAATGCCTATCCGTTTAAAATCAGAAAGGGTCTAAAAAACCCAAGCATGGAAAGAAAAATTAGCCCAAAGATAAACAGCAACACTTTTATTGCCAAGTGCAATTGGTAGCACCTAAAAATAATACTGTGTTGTTTTTGTTTTTGTTTTTTTTTTTTCCTGGGGGAAAGAGGTTTTTGCTATAAGGCACGTGCGCTAGCCAGACAGAGAGAGACGGAGAGATAGAAAGCAAGAAATCACCCCCCAGGGGGGATGGCCACGCCGCAATCCCTTCTCCTCCATTCTCCTCTTGGGATCTTGGGCATGCACACACACGTGCCCAGCGTGAGTCTCAAGCCACCAGGTCCAGGACACGAACCGCGGTCGACTACGTGGGAGTCCAGCGACATAGCCATTATGCTAACTGCTGGTCCCAAAATAATATTGTTTTTAAGAAGTGTTTCAGATGACTCCAAAATTTAAAAAAAAAAATACTAAAATTTATAAATTTATAAGAAAGCAATTTTTAGATTAAAATAAATAAAATTCTCTGACCCCCTTGGTCTATGCATCGGATACATTCCTTGATAATACACATTCATAAATACACTGAGAACTATATAGCTGTGGTTAACTGTATTGTTCCTTGGGTAAGTAATCATGGTTTTGTTTAAATCCTTTAAAAAATACATTTAAGCATATCTTTCATTTTTAAAATATGTTCTCTATTTCTTGTCTTTCAAATACTTTGAAATATTGGCCTAAAAATCTACATGGAAGATCCTGTGAAAGGGATAGGTTAATATGCTATTAAGAATCAGATACATTGAGGACAATCAAAGACCTTCTGCCCAGACTTCACCCTCCTGACCCCTAGATCTAGCCAGGAGCCAGGACAAGTCAATCAGCAGCCATTCATATCAGAGTTCTGAGAAGCCCCATTCAGGTATTTAGGACCACTGAAGACCTTCTGCCCAAACTTCACCCTCCTGTCCCCCAGATCTAGCCAGGAGCTAGGACAAGCCAATCAGCAGTCATTTATATCAGACAAATACTGATTTAGAGATTTCAGGTCACCTCCTCCTGCATTCCTCTGAATGCTCAGATTTAACTACAAATACTAAAGAAAACCTTACAATTCATCAGGTGACCAGAAACCATGGCAGAGGCATAAGAAATATGAGAAAGCAAGAAAATATCTGTCCTCTAAGGGAAAAGAATAATTCCTTTTTCTCCACTAACAATACAAGGGAACTTGTGGAAATGTCAGATAAAGAATTTAAAATATTCATAGTGACAAAGCTAACAAAAATGGAAGAGAACAGAGACAACAAACTCCAGAAAATGCAGGAGAAAAGAGACAATGAGTTCAAGGAAGTGAGAAAGTTCTTGCATGATCTGAAAGAGGAGATACATATCATAAAAAAAGAATCAAACAGAATTGTTAGAGAAGAAGGCTGTAATACAAGAAATCAAAACCTCCCCTGAAAATATCAAAAGCAGATAAGATCATGCAGAATATCAAATCTCAGCTGTAGAAGGTAGAACCTCTGACCTAGAAAATTTCACCAAAAAGACTGAGAAAATAACCCAAACAAATGAGAATAACATGAATAATATTATATGCCATTAAATGCCCAAACATCCAAATCATCTACACCCCAGAAGATGAAGAAACTAATAAGGTATTGACAATCTATTCCATGAAATCCTGGAAGAAAACTTTCCAAACCTAGAGAGGCACTCAAATATCCAGACTCTAGAAATACAAAGGACTCCACATAGAATTAACACAAGAAGATCTTCCCCAACGTACATCATAGCCAGATTGACCCAAAACACAGACAGAGACAAGATAATAAATCTGACAAGAGAAATATCAAGTTACTTTCAAAGGATATCCCATCAGGCTAACATCAGTCCTCTCATCAAAAGCAATGCAAGCAAGGAAAGAATAGGAAAATATATTTAAAGTGTTAAGTGAAAACAATTTCAACCAAGAATACTATACCCAGCAGAATTATCTTTCATATGTGGAGGGGGGGGGAGACAAAAACATTCTCAGATAAGCAAAACCTAAAAGAATTTACTAACACCAGAGCAGCTCTCCAAGAATTGCTAAAGAGAGTGCTATATCAGGAAAACTAAAGTTTTATACAGAAATAAGAGCACAAAAAACAACCAAGAAAATGACTAGTCTAATGGTAGGGAAAAGTCCAGAGTTAAATGTTAACTTCTAGAGTTTAAATGGAAAGATCAGATCACAGTAACACTGCAAATTCAGTAGAAGGGAGATTAAATACATGAGAGTAAGCCAGTGAAAAATATTTTTTTTTTTACTATAGAATAAAATATTACTGATTTTCTTTGTTGCTTTGATTTCTATATTTAAGGATTTTTGTAGTCTCTTGAACTGTTTCTTGGTTCATCAATCTATTACTTGAACTGAATCCTAACCTTTTTCCTGACTTTAAGTTTTAAGTAGATTTCTCTTAACATTTTTTGATTTTGATCTATTAAAACTAAAACTGTTTTTCTTGAAATTAAAAAATACCTATTAATACCTATTTAGTGACTGTGGTAAGCTATATAGCCCCAGCAAGGTGCTACTTTATAGTATGTTCACTGTACTCACTGAGATTTATGCCGGAAGTCAGACAAATGTTCATAAATGTGTATTTATCAGCTTTCCTTGCTATTAAAAGTTTTAAAATTAATTAAGATATTTAGTGAATCAGTAAAATTTGGAAAAAAATAAAGACATGGAAAACAACTGTAGATACCAGAGACAGTGTGGGAAGAGGGGTGGAATTGGTAGAGCATAAGAGGTAGGGAACCAAGGGGGGGAAAAGCAAAATATATAAGAAACAAGAAATTGATAATTATTTGTTGATGATAACATATACAGTAATATCCTTGGTTGAGCCAATATACAATGTATTTTGGATGAAAAATCTCATTTTGTATACTGTATTGATGTACAGTGAATGAATGTAAATAAGTGTATTTTTAATTAAATGAAAAAATAAAATTTTAAAAATTAAAAAAAATCAGACATGTTATTCTGGCTAAATTTTAAATGTTATTTTGTAATGTATACTGTTCAGAAACCATAAAATCATTAAAAATAAAATATTTTGTTAGAGAAAAAAATACCTACATCAACATCACTTAAAAAATGAATTTGTGAAAAAACAGAATTGATTCCATATGGGATAAGGTTCCAACCCTAAATATTCTATGACTTCATGCTTCTTTTATTTTTAAGAGAGATTTTTGCTATAGGGTGTGTGTGCTCACCAGAAAGAGAGAGAGAAACAGAGAGATAGAAAGTGAGAAATCATGGGGGGGGGGGGTGGCCATGCCACAATCCCTTTTCCGCCATTCTCTTCTTGGGATCTTCTGCACACACACACCTGCACCTGGCATGAGTTTCAAGCCACTGGGTCCGGGACTCGAGCCACGGTTGACTAAGTGGGAGTCCAGCAACATAACTGTTATGCCATCTGCTGGTCCCCAATCCATGCTTTATTTTTTAAAAATGTAACTTCTGCTCTCTTGGACCTGTCACTGGAAGATGTGTGAATGATCCTAAAGGCAACAGACCCTGTTAGAATTTGGATAATTCTCTCTCAGTTTACAAGTACTAGCCTTGAAGATCTGTGACAATTTACTTTCATAGGAATAATTATTTTCCCCATAGCAGACAGACCCAAAATGCCTTTAAAGTAAATTATTTTATGCACTGTACAATCCATGACAAAAAAGTTCTCAGTTGGTTTACATTCTGACTTTCAAATATTAAAAATTTGAAAAAATGTCACTACCTTTAGAATAGGGTAAATATTTTACCCAAAAAATTCAGCAGAAATTTTCACCTCTCCTTTTACGTTCTCAATTTATTTCTCCAACTCTGAGAATGTCGTGATTGAGATATTAATTATTTTTAAACATTTAATTACTGTCTGTGTGTCATGTTTTATGTTTGGAGCCATTTCTCAAAAGGCTAGAACAAACGCAATGTAGCATCGTTAAAACTATGCACAAATAACAGGTTTGCTGCAGCAAAATACTTTTCAGCAGCATCAATAAAACCTCTCCAGCAAACACAGGGAGTCAATGGTCAGAGTCTCAGGGGGCCTTCCACACAGGATACGCATCTTGTTACAGAATTCCTCAATGCCTTTTTGCTGTCTCCCTAATGACCAGTTAAATGGGCTCCCTAAATGGGCTCCCTCGAGGATGCTTGAGTCAGCGCCAGTTTGAAAACTGCTGAGGAAACATCCTCTTTTACTGGAAATGATTTCCATCAAACTGCCATGTGCCATATTTAGACTCACGGCTTAGTAACACCCAACAGAAGAGGCTAAGTTTGCAGGATAGGAGGCCCTGTGCTATGAGAAAAGAACTTGCTTTTGTCTGGCCCAAGTAACCGCAGGGTATGGAGCTGGTGAGTCTGTGGTGGTCTGTAACCCTAGGGACAGAAATACTCCATTCTCTCTGGACAGACAGGCCTCCCTTCCCTAGAGGCAGCTGACTCTTCCTTCCCATCTGGCTTGTCCCACAAATCAGAGATCTGGATGGGAGGTGTTGATTCAAGTCTAGCCCACGTCTGGCTGGCAATAGAACATCTAATCCCAATGACTCTGCTTGCTTGAGTTCAACGAGGAGACTGCAGGCAAATGTATCTTCACTTCCACTTAAAATTAAATCATGTAAAAAATATATTAAAGTAGCTTGAGTCAGAAAGTACAATTCTGCTGAAAAACAGAGTCACCAAAGTATAGAACTTCAAAGTCCTGCTGCAGTGGCTCAGGCCAGCAGTGTGCTGCCCTGTGGTGCGGGGACATGACACAGATGACTGAGGGTTTAGATCCTGAGTTGACCTGAAACATTCCAGGCACTCACATGTACCCAGGATCCTGCTGACTAGCTGCTGAGGGCTGGGGAAAGAAGCTCATGGTGTGAGGAGACTCCGTCAAAGCTTGCTTTCTCTCTTTCTCATGTGCATGTACTCTTTCACTCTTTCATAAAAGAAATATACTAAAAACCTTAGAAATAAATGTATACACACACACACACACACACACACACACACGTATACTTATACATATTCACAAGCAAATAATTTGACATAAATATTTAAGTGATCTTATGTAGACATGGGACTTTCTCCCTAATTTTTCCTTGCCTTCTCCCTTCCCACCTACCTACCTGCCCACAGCAACTCATATGAATGACACAGTTAATGTCCTGCCTTTTTTTTTTTTTTTTTTTTTTTTTTTTTTTTCTTTTTTTTTTTTTTTTTGCTATAGGGCGCGTGCGCTCGCCAGACAGACAGAGAGAGACAGAGAGATAGAAAGTGAGAAATCACCCCCCAGGGGGGATGGCCCCGCCGCAATCCCTTCTCCTCCATTCTCCTCCTGGGATCTTGGGCACGCACGCACACGCGCCCGGCGTGAGTTTAAGCCACCGGGTCCGGGACTCAAACCGCGGTCGACTACGTGGGAGTCCAGCGACATAGCCATTACGCTAACTGCTGGTCCCCTGCCTTGTCTTTCTTCATGCAGACATGTTGTTGCTGACACACATATATATATCTATATAGATACCTCCTCATGTCTGTCATTGTTTTCTACTAAAATAGAATCATATTACAAGTACTTTTCTATGTCTTATTTTTTCTCTCTAAAAAAGAATGTAGGAAAATTCCTCCACATCAGCCCCTGTAGCTCTGACTCACTTTCCTATGTCATTGCATATTATTCCAAGGTCCAGACATTTCATAATCTTTAAAACCATTCACCTATGAATAGGCAAAACTTCTTAAACTTCATTCTGCTCTATTTCTATAACTTTCTATTGGAAAGCAAGACAAAAAAAATGGTCACCAAAGACTTTAATCTATTTTCTTTAAAAAAAAAAAAAAAAAAAAAAACAGATCTCATACTGGCACAAACACAAGCTTAATCTTAAATTCAGTGTAAAGACCAATGCAGTCTTTTATTATTATTCAAATGCAAAGAGGACAACACATCAGGAGACAACTGCCGAAGAAAAGACTGTCTCTTATTCACAATTCCTAAGAATAGGGAGCAGGGCCACTGGAAAGCCCCGGGTTTGGTCAGGAGGCAGAGGATGTGTAGGGAAAGGATGAGGAATGCCTTTGTGATGGATTTCACAAGAAGGAAGAGGAGTGGTTGGGTCAGCAAGCTAAGAAGGTTCAAGACTGGTCATATGAATGATTATAGAGGGCTCTGGTGTTTAGAGGCTGTCCTAGTTGTCTGGTATCTGACCCTGGAAGGATTATAGCAGGTGGATAGCGGCTCAGAATGTAAGAACCTGATAAAAGAGGTGGTTGAGGGGTACAATCTTTACATTTACTGTTTATATATGAAAGGCACACTCCTAGAAGAGTTGCTTATTATCTCTGGTAAGAAGCTACCTCTCAGAGGGGTGGTCCCTCTTAGTCAGCAAGGTCTAAATGCTAAAGCTTCAAGGAAATTTAAAAAACAAAACAAACAAACAAGAAAGAAAACAGAAAATAGAATGTCTACACATTCAAGCAATTTTCAGTGAATGATGGGCCCATTAATCAAGGAAACACAGCATACTCTGCCTCCTACCCACAGATTCATCCATGTTATTGCACAGAGCTCTGAGGGTGCATAGGTGCTCATTCCAGTGGTGAGGGGAGAAGGGAGGGATCCTACTGGCTGAGAAGGCTGACAGCTAACAGGATAGTGTAAAGCCATGCTAAGCTAGCTGGGACAGAGAGGATGACCATAGCTACTATTCGATGGACACAGCCCACAGGCCACTAGGGCCCCCCAGCTAACCCCCATTTCTTTGCTGCTTTGGGAAATTGGTGCAGATTCTGGAGCAGCAACAAGCAGAGCAGAAACCTCCTTTCCCAGGTCGAGAGTCTGCTGCCAGGCAGTTCTCTGACCATTACTTTTCCTCCATCTAAGAATCCTTACCCATTGTAATTCCATCATCCCTACTTTCCCTATTCCTGGGAAACAATGGAATTCTCCCTGCCAGTGATAAGGGAAAATCTCCTTAGACCTTAGACCAGGGCTTTTTTTTTGCTAGTTATGCCCCTATCTTCACACACTTTGAAGTACAATTACTTCGTATCGCGTGCATTGATTGATTGTCATTTTGTAATGCACGTCTGAAGAGGCTATAGGATTAGAGATATTTCACTTATGAAAATTAGTATCTGTAAAAGGGAACATGGTATTTGAGCTTTTCCTCTCCTCGACCATCAGCCTAGCATCCTATACCCTCCCTCTTCACTGACTAACCCTAATGTAGGTGCTGTTGAGTTTGAATGAATAGAAGAAAAAACTGAGCTGAAGACTAGCCAACCAAGTCTCCTTACGTTTAATAAGCATGTTCTATGAGTCCATTCTGCACTAGAATTAGAGATGTTAACATAAACAAGGTCCTGGGGACCAGCAGTTAGCGTAATGGCTATGTCACTAGACTCCCACGTAGTCAACTGCGGTTCGTGTCCCGGACCCGGTGGCTTAAAACTCACGCCGGGCGTGTGTGCGTGCGTGCCCAAGATCCTGAGAGGAGAATGGAGGAGAAGGGATTGCGACGTGGCCATCCCCCTGGGGGGTGATTTCTCACTTTCTGTCTTTCTGTCTCTCTCTGTCTGTCTGGCAAGCACACGCGCCCTATAGCAAAAACCTCTCAAAAAAAAAAAAAAAAAAACATAAACAAGGTTCCTGCCTTCAAAAAGTGGGAGGGGAAAAGTGGTTATGTATTGAGCATTGTCAAGAGCTATGAAGGGTCTGAAATTGTATCCTACTTGCAAGCTAACAAATTGACCTGCCATAATTTCATGAATACTGGCAGAAGACAAGAGACTTGTGGGTCAACAACAAAGGACTTTATTGCTCACAGCATAGCACAGTACAGCAACACCATGATTTGATATTCCTGAGGGATCCCTCAGCCCCTCACATCCTTAAGATATGATGAAGGGCCCACATAGGTGCTGCCCACAGAGTGGGTTTGTCACAGGCGAGGCACCTCAAGAAACCCAATTCTTCCTAAAGGAAACAGGCAAACCTACCCAATCCTTTTCCCCATATGCAAAAGCAAGAGAGAGCTGTGGGGAAGTGTCCCCCAAACTCATTTATCCTCTGCCAGGAATTTTCCTTTCAACATCCCAAGCACTGCAGTTGCCCAGGAACTGCAGTCTGGCCTCACCCTTCCCATCTTGCAGTTTAAGAAATTGATCTAAGGGCCAGACGGTGGTGTGATGACAAAACTCCGTGTTCTTTGAGACAATCCCAAATAAGAATGGGATTCATCTCCAGAGATGTTCCTGAATAGGCAGGCACATAGTTTGCCCATGATCTGGGGCTGGCTGAAGCCTAGGAGTAGATCATGGGGTTAAGAACTTGCTGGGGTGATATTCTCTCTCTCTCTCTCTCTCTCTCTCTCTCTCTCTCTCTCTCTCTCCTCTCTTCTCCTCTTCTCTCTTCTCTCTCCTCTCTCCCCTTCCTCTCTCTCTCCTCTCTCTCCCCTCCCTCCCTCTCTCTCTCTCTCTCCTCTCTCTCTCCCTCTCCCTCTCCTTCTCTCCTTCTCCCTTTCTCTCTCTCTCTCTCTCTCTCTCTCTCTCTCTCTCTCTCTCTCTCTCTCTCTCCCCCCCCCCTCTCTTCCTCTCAATCTGGGAATAAATAAATAAATAAACTAAAATGAATTTAAAAAGTGAATATAAAAGTCAACTTCGGGCTCAAAACTAAAAGTGGCCAAAGAAATCGGATTCAGTCTGATTCTGAGGCTTGTGCTTTCCATCCTCCCGGGGTTTTTCCATCTTCCTTGGGAATAGACAGTCAGCTATCTATTCAAGGCGCTGACTATGTTCTCAGAAGTCATGCCCAAGCACAGGTCAGACGCATTGTGCTAAACTCACAGGCAGCTGCTTTCTTCCATGAAGGTCTCTGTCCTGGTCTAAACAAAATGACCACAGCATAACTCTGGGATTTACCTGCTTGGGTAGACTAATACCTAGAAGTATGCAGCAGTTCTAAGTATGCAGACATAGGCAATTATGATGTTTTGCTTGCTTTTCTCCATTCCCAAAATATTAACTTGTAACCCACTAAGGGTCAAACTGGCTCACTCTTAACAATGTGGGCATTTTCTATTCATCATCAGATCTTCAAAGAGCTGAGTAACTGAGTGTTTTAACTTTGAGTTTCTTTTTTCAAAGTCCTGTACATTTAAAAAAAAAAAAAGTTTAACAAAATATTAGTAGCTTCGACTCTGATACCTTCCTAAACCTGTGTATTTTTATCTCATCTATCTAATCTGGGAAATGGGGCCTCGTTTATTGGATGTGCTATTTTTATGTTTTGTATTAATGTGACCTAAGCTAAATAAATTGAGTTTTACACTAATTTCTCCTTATAAAAATCACTTAAATCTTCCTTTTTAACTCTCTCTCTCTCTCTCTCTCTCTCTCAAGAAAAAAATATTATGATTCTGTGCAAGGAGTAGCAAGTAGGGTATGTGCTTGAATTTAGACTGGGTGCTGCCACTGGACACCAGGAATACTTGGATGCAGGGATGTATTTACAGACTCCCACACCATCACTACTCTCCACCAAATAATAAAAACAAAAATTAAACCTTTCCTTTTTCGATTACCAAGTATGTGTGAATTGAATAGCCTGTTTGTGTTGTATGACTAGCATGCTAGCCTTGATTTCTATGCTCAGTTCCTTGCCTAACCCCCACCTCAAGTCTAAAGAACCTTACGTAAAGTCCTATCACAACCCTTTGGCAAGACTAAGTGTTGTTACGGCTTGAACTGCGTCCTCCCAAAACTCACTAGGCCCTAACTAACTAGGACCTCAGAATGTGATCTTACTTGGAAATAGGGTCATTGCAGATATAATTAGTGAGGTTAAGAGGAGACCTTTAGAGAGTGGATCCCTAATGGTGTGTGACTGATATACTTACAAAAAGGGGAAATTTGGACACAGAGTCATATGCATGGGGAGAAGGCCAAGTGAACATGCAGTGAGAGACCTTAATTTTAGTTTCAAAGAAAAACTTAGTTCTGATCAGGCAATAGTAAGTGGAATTATCAGTAACAGTTTTAAATTTGGAAACATAAATAAATTTTACATATCATATCCAAATTGAAAATATTACCAATATTTTAACTTCCTCCTATAGATTATCATTACTTATATTGTTATTTCTAACATTTCTTAACGCAGTATCTAAGAAATATGTAAATATCTGAATGGAAGAGTTTTTCCCTGGGACCTGAAAAATCAGTGTCGTGTTTTATACATGTTACATCAAACCTACTTCTATGCAAAATTAAGAATAACAGCAATTATGTAGTGTTGCAAAATATTTCTCAGGTAACATGAGCAACTGCTGAGAAGACTAAACTAATTCACTGATTCATGAGTACCCCTGAAACCATGTTGGCACACAAAGAGAAGCTAGAATGTGGACATTTGGAGGTACTGGAAAATGATCATTAATTATCCAAGAATCGATTGTCATCATGATCTCTGAAAGGATGGACAAGTTCGTGAGTGTATTCTTTCTCTTCTTTTAGGTTTGTTCATTAATTTCACAAGAAAGAGAGAGAAGTACTTTTTGTTTATTTAGATTTTGTTTTTTTGTGTTTTTTTTGTCAAACAGCATGTATGCTTGCCAGAGAGAGAGGGAAAGAGATAGTAAGAGGGAAAGTGAGCACTCACCCAACAGGGGAATAGCCACACTTGGGGATACTCATGCACTTACCTAGCGTGATTTTCAAGCCACTAGGTCCAGAACTAAACTGCTATTGGGCATGTGGGAGTCCAGGGCCTTAACCACTCTGCAACCTGCTGGCTTCAAGAGGTACTTTTGGCCAGGTTTCACCATGCTGCGATCCCCCCCTTCAACCTCAGTCAGCCAGGATTTCAGGTGTGCACAAGGGTACCCAATGTGTTCAGGTTGATCCAGGTTCTAATTCCAGGCCCTCTGTGTGGCTCTAGTATTTTCTCACTTTTTAGTGCTCACTGCTTCTAAACTGCACCCATACCCAACGATAAGAGTAGTAAGACACACAGAGTTGACATAAATAGACAAGTTCTTGGGACATATTTGCTATTAAAAACATTATCGTTTATTGAAATTCCAATTTTACTGGATGTTCCATATTTTTATTTGTCAGTAATACACCCACACTCCTTCATGGCATTTGGACTTAGTTATCTTTTGCCTTAAGCAGAAGAAGAAAAGTGGAAAATTATTTTCCTGGAAAGTGAATTGTGTTGATCACTAGAATGGATGTTTTAACATTGCAAGGCTATATTTCTATGCCACATGCTGGAGCCCCAAAAACAGAGGTGCTCATCTGTTTTTTATGCCAGCGTCTTTTTGTCACTGCAGGGAATACATATTATGCATATCCTTACAGCCCTCAGTAAGCCAATCCCTTCTCTTTTCATCTACTATTTTATTTACGAGTATCTATTGTGTACACGCTATCAGCCAACCACTTCATCAGGCTCAAAAAGGGTGAGAAGAAAGAAAGCAATACACCCAAAGATGAACAAGAGGAGAATCTATTACATCAGAAGTAAGGTACATCTTGAAAGCAAGAACATGAACCAATGGTGGTGTATGTGGAGACCAGGGGACGTTTTATTCAAAGGAGGCAACATTTAAATTCACCTTAGATGCAGATGTGTTTGATAGAGACAGAAGAAAAGAAAAGGAGGGTGAATGTCACATGGTAAGACATACTGGGCAAGTGTCATGTGGCAAAATTCCAATCTTAGAAATTTTGGCAATTCTATTTAAGTTATTCCTTTTCTTTTTCTCCAGTAACAGAAAAGTTAGTCATTTTTTTCTTGTGGAGCAACTGACCACAATTATACTGCGGAGAAACTCACACTAGTCAAGCAGTAGGTTAGTCCCATTCAGGGAGTAGAGTTCGGGCAGCTCTATTTTTCTAGCATCCATCTCCCCGAACACTTCCAGTTAGAGGTGCTCTGCAGAGATCTCTCCCGCACTGTGCCGCAGATGGCGTTGTGCTTTTGGCTATTAAGCTGGAAATGCAAACCACTTTTTGTGGTTCAAACAATCTCCAGGAGATAGTTTCCTGGAAGTTTTAAGTCCTATTTCTCATATCACCTCCATCTAAATTGATGATTTCTATGACCTTTCCATCTAATTACGCTAGTATTTTGTACCTATTTTTATTAAATGGCTCCATTACATAAACCATTATGTGATTGCTCCATCTTGCTAACTAATGAGCCCACTCTGCTATTTCTCCTCACTTTCACATCAAGGACAACATTCTTAAAGATGAAATTTTTTTCTAATGTTGTCTGCGATGTTTCTAAGATTTTCACAGATGATTTCACTAACACTTAAATAAAAGAGATAGACACCCACAATTCTTCCAAAATGCTCTGTACCCACACACATAGTGGTACATAGATTAGAATATAAGACCAAAAAAAAAAAAAAAAAAAAAAGTGCTACATTACAAAAAGAAAGTCAACATTACAAAGGAGAATTGGAAAAAGGAAAAATGGCTGAAGACTGGGGAACAGCGAGGAAAAGGCTAGGAAATATCCCTTCATGCCACTAGTCATGGAGAGACAAAGCTGTAATAGTCATCGCCGGCAGTGTGAATCAGCCCCCACTCCACTTTGAACCACTGAAAGGTTTACAGTGTAAAAAAATTCAACCTTCCTCAGGTATTTTGGAAATCTCTATCAGGCCCTAGTCAAAGGCAGAAATGAAGAAAATAAACAGATATTTGTGAGAACAGCATAAGGAAGACCTTGATTCCTTGCTATATAGTTGCATAAGTGAATTGCCCGTTATAATAATTAACATGTTAACACTGCATGGACTTTTCACTAGTTTCTACTCCACTTTATTTGCTATTTTTGAATTCTAAAGCACTACTGTTATTTTATTTTTCTCCTGTCTGGTAGTTGACATTCACCTTGTTGGTTGGAAACAATTGCTATATTCATGAGAATTATGTAGGAGTTATAAAACAGAACCATATAGCAGCATGTAGCAGTTACATTTGATTAGATGTTACTAAACGCAAGGCAGGAGATTCAACTCGAAATGTTCACACACTGTGTTTCCAAGAGGCATGCAGACTTTTTCACTGACAGCAGTAGGCTAGTAACAATATGCCTAAGCATATTAATAGCAATTGCATTGCTAATTTCATTAGCATTTGAATTATCATTATGTATTAATTACTATAGTTAGGCCACCAAAGGCTAATATTCAAATCTGACAGCACCAATTCCCTGGACGCATTTTGTGGTTGCTGAATGATTATTGTTCAACAGTTTGCTGCTTTTGACAAATACAAAGCAACACTTGCTTCCTGGGCCTGACAGGGCAATTGCACAGGCCTTACTGAGGACAAACCAAAAATGCCTGGAAGGATGATGGAATGACTGAAAGAATATAAAGCATATAATGAGACAGCATCTACACATCGTGGCTCCTGGTGCTCACATACAAAATAGCCTTTACACATAGCTCTATGTCCCAGGGCTATGCCTGTTAGTGTGTTCTATCTGAAAAGGTGCCAGTGGTCAACTAAGTATAGGAAGCACTGGGCTAAACAAAACCATGGTTCCTACTGCAGACCTTCTCAGAGCCTTCAGTATGTTATGGTATGTTGTCACTAAGAACTGATGGCGTTTGCAGTGCTTCTTAAAATTCACTTGGGACCAGCAGTTAGCATAATGGCTATGTCACTGGACTCCCACGTAGTCGACCGCAGTTCGTGTCCCAGACCCGGTGGCTTAAAACTCATGCCGGGCGCGTGTGCGTGCGTGCCCAAGATCCCAAGAGGAGAATGGAGGAGAAGAGATTGCGGTGTGACCATCCCCCCTGGGTGGTGATTTCTCGCTTTCTGTCTCTCTGTCTCTGTCTGTCTGGCGAGTACACGCGCCCTATAGCGAAAACCTCTCCAAAAAAAAAAAAAAAAAATCACTTGACCATATAACCTTTTTTTTTTTTTCACTTCAAATCTCCTAGAATTATTATTTCCAGGAATTCACTTTTGAAAAAGTTGAATTTGTGGAACACAGCTGTAGACTGAAGAGTAAACATCAAAGCATATATTAGAAATATTCAATTGAACTGAAAAGAACTAATTGTCACCAGAAGATCCATGATATCCAGGTTAATCCCCAGTCTATATCATGAGAAGTTGAATGTCATTCCTCATATTTTTGCAAATGATTGGGGCTTTATATTCTCCTGGACACTTCTAGTCCTAAGCCCCAAGTTCTCCACAAACTATAAACCTTTGAGCTAATCTTGCTTCTTGTGCAAGCTATCTCTTGACAACCCATGTTAGCCCAAAGTGGATAGATCTCCACTAAAACACCAACAAACCACATTGCCCTCTCATGAGGTCTGTCATCATCAGTGGGCTTTGTTCCAATCTGGAGAGGTATTTGGAGGCTACACTGCAGTAATGCAAGCAATTCAAAGTGAAGTAGTAAACACACCAATGCTTTCTAAGCTTTATTAAGTATTACATACTCTGTAGCCCTCAAATTCAATTTCCTCCTTTTGCAATTCTTTGGTTTTCTTGTCTGCAGCCAAACCCATACCCTGCGAATTTCATCTTTCAACACACATTAAACAGCACATTATGATAACTTCCTAAAGACAGAACTCAGAGAGACAGATTCTAATATTTTTTAAAAAGTAAAAAACAAAGATAAAAATAAAGACTTTCATGCACAACCCCTTCCCTACAAAAGGCACCTGATGAATCCTACCAGATGACTTAGGCTGTCACAGGCTGGTGCTGTGGAGGGGTTCTCTGATTGCTGCTTGCCCTTGCTCAGTCTCCTCCGTGAGGGATTTAATATTGTGTGACCTGGTCGTAAGGTAGCAGTATGGCTGTATCTCACTGCCCGGCATGCCTACACTATCCTCCCCACCTCTATCCAGTTATCATCCCTCAGATAAACCTTCTTTAAGACCCAGCTAGAAAGCATGGTTCAAACTCCAACATGACATCCCCCCTGCCCCTAACTCAACAAGCAGGGAAAATGCCATCCACTATCAGTCACTGGTAGCCAATTCAATAGAACAGACAAGTTCAGTATTTCTGTTTGGTTAAACGCCTAGCCTATCAACAGCCATGGCCCAGACCTATTTTAAACAATGGAGGAAAAGAAAGAAACTAGAGGAGAAATAGTCCTGGGTTTCAGAATGCTGTACAGTAGGTTTGAGGCAGGCCATGTTAGGTGTGTGAAGAAGGTAAAAGGAGACCCACAAACCCCTCCAATAGCAACACGGGCTGGATCAAGCACAGGGAGGCCTGCCCATCATCTCCACCTCCACCCTCATTCCTAGGAAATTTCCATTGATAAAGAAAAAACAGTTCAATTTCATGATGTGTTTATGAATTATTCAGGGAAGACACAGAATTCTTTTTAGATACCCAGCCCTGGCCTGCTTTTATCACTTAGTAATTATTGCAGTTATACATCATGGCCTCACATCTCTGCAAATGACAATAAAGTAAATAATCTACACCACTTAGAAACTAAAGCCAGCCTAGGCATGGCAGATGGAAAGACACCTGTAATGTGGTGTCCAGCACCCATCTACTTTCTCCAATGCAAAACCATTTGCAGATACACCTTCGGGGTCCAGAAAACAAATACATTTCCTTCTTTGTAGCTGGGTGGCTAATTTACAAATAGACCTTTGTGGCTACAAATAAGGAAATGGATTAGGAATTTGAATCTCACCTCAATATCATGCTGCCATAAAACCTAAGTATTTGACTCTCAATTTCTGTGCTTATCTGGGTACTGATGATCTCACAGGACGTGAAGAGATGGAATGTACGTGCCCTGAAAGGCACAGGCCATAATGTCCCATGCTTGTCCTTACTCTCCACTGGCTTGAATTCATCTGGGCCTGAACCAACATTTTCCACATTTGTGAGGACAATGGACAAACAAGACAGGAGGAGCTTGGGCTCTACTGCCTTCACCGAGCAGAATGGCCGTACGTGTTCAAACTTTTGCACTTCTATCTGGTTTAGTAAACTGTTACTTTGGTCCCAGTGGCAAATATAATTCCTTGTCACTACATAGACCGAAGTACTTAATGGAACATCTTTACTCATAAGATGTCTGAGTATACACAAACAGATGTTAAAATATATCAAGTCCTTTCTATCTGAACATTTGGGCAACGCACTTTTGAAATCCCTATTAATTTGATTTCTTAGTTCCTGGATTGAGAGAATTAATATAATTAAATGTCAATTTTACCCACATTAATTTACACATTTAATAAAATCCCAATTCGATTATCAGAGACATTCTTCAAAGAATTAGACAAAAACATCATGAAATTTGTCTGGAATCATAAAAGGCCCCATATTGCCAAAGCAATATTGAACAAAAAGAATGAAGTAGGAGGCATCTCACTCTCTGACCCTAAAATATATTGCAAAGCTATGATAATCAGAACAGTATTGGCACAAGAACAGGCAGGCAGATCAATGGAACAGAACAGAGACCCTGAAATAAACCCCCAAACATACAGCCAACTGATTTTTTTTTTTACCAAGGGCACCATAAAAGCCAGTGTGGGGAAAAGAAAATCTTTCTAGCAAATGGTGCTAGAAAAATTGGATATTCACCTGTAGAAAAAATGAAACTAGACCCCTATCTCTCACCATTAATGAAAATCAACTCGAAATGGATCAAAGATCAAAGCATAAAATCTCAAACTATGAAACTACTGGTGGAAAACACAGAGGAAACTCTTGGAGATATTGGAATAAGCAAAGACTTCTTAAATAAGATCCCCCTCAAGGCAAAAGCAATAATCCCAAAAATAGACAAATGGGATTACATCAGGTTTAAAAAGCTTCTGCACAGCAAAAGAAACATTAATTAGACTGAAATTACAACTCTAATAACAGGAGAATATATTTGTAAACAATGTTTCAGATAAGGGCTGGCAACCAGAATATACAGGGAACTCACACAGCTTAACCAACAATAATAAATAGCCAATCCAATTAAAATATGTGCAAATAGGTTGAACAGTCAATTTTCCAAGAAAGACAAACAGCCAAAAAGCATACAAAACATGTTCAACATCTCTTATCATAAAGGAAATGGAAATCAAAACCACCTAACCCTTGCAGAATGACTAAGATTAAAAAATAAAGAACAATAAGTGCTGGTGAGGATGTGGTGAAAAGAGAACTCTCCTACACTGTTGGTGAGAATGTAAATTAGTCCGACCACTGTAGAGAACAATATGGAGGTTCCTCAGAACCTCCTGGGTTCCCAAATGATAGCAATATACTCAGTTGGAAAAAAATCACTTGCTCATTGATATTTATTGGAGCATTATTCACATTGCTAATACATGGAAACAACCCAAATGTCTACAAACAGATGAGCATTGACAGTGTGGTACACATTCCACTGCGGAATACTACTCAGTCGTAAAAAAATGAGAACCTGGCATTTAATAGAAAGTGGACAAATATGGAAGATTTAATGCTGAGTGACATAAGCCAAACGATGAAAGACAGGCATTCTATGTCCCCTCTTAATATATACTGAATATCTGCATTCTGTGTCAGAAACTGAAAGATTGAAAGGTATAAAAACATGGAGAGCAAATGTGGATACGAAAGACAGTTTGGGAGGAGGGTAGGCAATGGGATACAAGAGGGGGATAATTAAGGGGAAAGGAGAAGAAAACATTTAAGGGACATAAAAATGGAAAATTATCTGTTGATAATATGTTTAGCAATATCTTTCAGTGGACTAATATGCAATATATTTATGCTGAAAAATTTCATTTTGTATTCTGTAAAGATGTACAGTGATTACATATAAAAAGAAAAAAAAAAAAAAAAAAAAAGAAGCTGGAGTCCTCAGGCCAGCAGGTGATGTCATGGTTAAGGCAGTGGATGCCACATGGTCAACTATGTGGTTTAAGTCCTGGATCTGGTGGCTTGAAAAACATACCAGGTGCAAGTGTGTGTGTGTGTGTGTGTGTGTGTGTGTGTGTCCAAAATTCTGAGAGTAGAATGGAGGAGAAGGAATTGTGGTGTGGCCATCCCCCCAAGAGATGTGGTTCACTCTTTCTCTGTCTCTTTTGGGTATACATAGGTGTCCTATGGCAAAAAAAAAAAAAAAAAATAAATAAATAAATAAATAAATAAATCTAAAAATAAATAAAAGTAAGAGATAGATCTCCTTTTTGTTTTTTTTTGTTTTGTTTTGTTTTGTTTTGTTGAGAGGTTTTTGCTATAGGGCACGTGCACTTGCCAGAAAGACAAAGACAGAGAGACAGAAAGCAAGAAATCACCCTCCAAGCAGGATGGCCATACCGCAATCCCTCTCCTCCATTCTCCTCTTGGGATCTTGGGCACACACGCACATACGCCCACAGTGAGTTTAAGTTACCAGGTCTGGGACTCGAATCGTGGTCGACTACATGGGAGTCCAGCGACATAGCCATTACACCAACTGCTGGTCCCCAGACCTCCTTCTTCTTATGGGGACAAGCTAACATCTCCCTGATCTTTGTCATCCATTGCACAAAAATATACCTTGTTATAAAAAATATCTTATATAGGGGCTGGCAAGTGGCATGGTGGTTAAAGGTGCTGGACTTCCACATGGCTAACCATGATTTGACTCCCAGACCTGCTGGCTTGCTTTCTCACTTTCTCTCTCTTTCTTTCTCTGTCTCTCTCTGATCAAAACTGGAAAATAATAATAAATAAAGTTAAATTAAAAAAAAAATTTAAAAATCAGGGACCGGCAGCTGGCATCATGGCTATGTTGCCGTACTCCCGTATAGTCAACTGCAGTTCGAGCCCCAAACCTGGTGGCTTAAACTCACACTGGGCACATGCGCATGTGTGCCCAAGATCCCGAGAGGAGAATGGAGAAGAAGGGACTGCTGCATGGCTATGCCCCCTGGGGGGTGATTTCTCACTTTCTGGCTCTCTGTCTCTCTCTGTCTTTCTGGTGAGCACACACACCCTATAGCAAAAATCTCTCCAAAAATTTTTTTTAATCTTATATAATTTGGGATTTATTTAGTCCTGTCACCATATTCCTTTGCCCTTAGATATGTCAATATGTTCTTAAAGAATTCATGGGGCCCAAAGTTTCCAGACAATGAATCTTCTTTCATACCTACTCCAAACTTAGGAGAAAAATAGCTGGACACATCCAGTATGTGCTTCTCCCCACCACGAAGGGAATGCATGCAGGAGTCCCACCTGAAATTAAGCCCAAATAAGGCCCCTCTGATCCAGATAAAAACCCTTTGCCCTAGTTCCTCCTTGATAACCCATTTTCCAGGACCCCTCCCTTCTTTTTTAGAGCTCTGTTTTTCCGTTTCTCTCCTTCAATAAACACTCCACTTTGCTATACCCACCCCAAAACATACTTTTATATAATTTTATATATCCCAGAAAATAATGTTTAATAACACAATGGTATAATGATGTATATAGATTTTAATAGGGATTTAGAAATAGTTTGATCAATTTTTTTGTGCTAAATGTTGACACAAGTTTACAGCAGTTTTTTTAAAAATGTTCTAATTATCTGCACATTTACTACTGCCAGGATTCAAGAAAGGCATCAGAGGAGGTCTAGACAAACAATGAAGTCAATTTAAAAGTACTTTTCCCATGTTCCAGAGTTGTTTTTTCAAATAGTTTTTTTTTTTCTTTTTTTTTTTTTTGGAGAGGTTTTTCGCTATAGGGCGCGTGCGCTCGCCAGACAGACAGAGAGAGACATAGAGACAGAATGCGAGAAATCACCCCCCAGGGGGGATGGTCACGCCGCAATCCCTTCTCCTCCATTCTCCTCTTGGGATCTTGGGCACGCACGCACACACGCCCGGCGTGAGTTGTAAGCCACCGGGTCCGAGACACGAACCGCGGTCGACTACGTGGGAGTCCAGCGACATAGCCATTACGCTAACTGCTGGTTCCCTCAAATAGTTTTTTTAAAAGTAAGTTGACAATAAAGAAATAGTCTTATTTATTTATAATTGGTTATTTTTTCTGATATTTAAAAAAATAATATCTAATTTATTTTATGCCCAGAGTATAGCAGTGTCTCCATTTGAGCTGTCCAGGTTGGAGCTATGAAAAGAAGGGCCTATGTCCGGTGTGGTCTGGGAACTTTTATTTTATTTTATTTTGAGAGAGATTTTTGCTATAAAGCACATGCACTCACCAGAGAGACAGAAAGTGAGAAATCACCCACCAAGGGAGATGGCCACACCACAATCCCTTCTCCTTCATTCTCGTCTAGGGATTTTGGGAATGCACGCACACGTACCTGGCATGAGTTTTAAGCCGCCGGGTCTGGGACTCAAACTGAGTTGACTACGGGAGAGTCCAACAACATAACCATTACACAATCTGCTAGTCCCTGGGAGCTATTTTTAACCAGTCTGTGCTGAAATAAGCACAGAGATTTGGAAGCACTTAGAAAATGTTATGGCTATGTGAAATTGCCATGAGATCCAAACACATGATCTTCTTTCTAACCATTAATTGTTACTGTATTTTTAAAAAGCATCAGTTATGAACAGATTCAGAATTTTTAAAAAATGGCCTTTCAGCACAGACAACAATAAGTCTACAGTCTTGCAGATATAAAGGCCCATTTGCAAAGCAAAATTTACTCACATATTCCTGCCACCTGGTCATAGAACAAGACTGTTATCGAGGCACGTTTGCAAAGGGCAGTTTTATAACAACATAAGAATTAGGAAGTGGTTTGTTTTACAGAGAAAACAAGTTATCTGTGTGTGTGTGTGTGTCTGTGTTTATCCATTATAAAAGTAAAAGCAGTTACTTCCATATCTTCACCGTTTTGTTTTTAATCCTAAAGCTAGTTCTTTGAATTTGCCCCAAGTATTGGTAGCTATGCCTCTGGAAATAGTCTTGTTAGTAACAAAAACATTTGGACTTATTTCTTTGGGGGGGAAAGAAAAAAAAAAAAAAAAAAAAGAAGTGAAAGCACACACTTCTTTCAACTGGAAGGCTTTATTTTGCCCCTGGAGAAAAACAGCCCTGGTTAAATGTCTGAACTTATCATTATTATTATTTTATTGAGCAGTAAACTAAAGTGTGATTGAGTTGCCAGTGACTCAAAGATATTGTTAAGCCTGGAATCACATGGTTGAATGACTGGCTGGCCCAGAACCTGAGCAAGTCAAATGATCCAGAAGACAAATGAGCCAGGAGCAAGAATGTCGCACACCAATGCAAAACCAATTAACGTCAACAAAATCCTGTGAAATTTATCGTCACTTGGCCTCTGAAAATAGTGGAATCAACCCTTTTCCTGTGCCCGCAGGGCAGGGCAAATTCATTAGATGGAAAACAGCATTTTGTTAACCATGAAGCTCAGCAACTTAAAAAAGGGGGTTGATACCATAGTGTTTGAGCCACATACAAAGTCAGTCATGAGGCAGGGAAAAAAAGCAGACAAGTATAGAGATTTAGGCCTTCTTTTATATACCTAATTAGTGTCACATAGTATGTGCTTAAATACAGAGGAAAGCAATACATCAAACTGTCACTCTATTCATAAAATAAATGTCTGTATCTATATCTAGAGAGACAGAAAGAAGAAACAGCATTGAGATTATTCCTGTCAATTCGCCAAAGACTCTCACTTTGTTTTTACTTGGTTTTTGTTTCAACTTTTTAAATAAGGATGACTTATCTGATTCAACTTCAACCATATTCACACGAAATGCTCTTAGGCCGATGGTTGACAAATCTAAGAGTGGATTTGGAACAAAGCAGAACTCACTGGTCCCCAAAGCCATCAAGCCTACCATTTTGACTCCCACACTATGTGCCCACACAACTAGGAACACAACTGCTAAACTCATCCAACCCTAAGCATCCTCAATGCTCCATCATTGTGCTATTTGGCAGTAATATGGCGCCACTTCTGAGAGAACTCATATTCCAAAACTCAACAATGCTCTACTTGTTCAAACTAAAGATGATGGGTGCTGAAAGAGCCATGTCACTGGAGGCCTTTATGAACAGATGTATTATTCTCACAGGGTAATGGGAGTATAGCCTGAAGAGTGGTTTGGCTGGGTAAGACTGAAGGGGCTGGGGAGTACCAAACAACCAAAAAGCATAATTGTGTATTATCAGAGATATTTTCCCGGCTACATCTATTTCTGAACTCAATCAAACCCTTCATGACTAATATAAAGATGTCAAGGTATACTATCAAATATCTATTGAAAAAGACTTGAAGTACAGCATAGTATCAAAGAGACATATTATCAGCGTCAGAAAAATTATCTCAAGTACATTTTATCTTATAAAGAAAGTATTTGTTGGTTAAGGTAACAATGCTTCATGTAGCACATTATGAAAGTAGAAAATAAATTATTTATTTAGTATTGGATCAACACTTACAATGTAGCCTGCATTGCTCAAGGTCTGTGTGATAGTATTTATTTCTCTGTGCTCTGTTACATTTTCTGTTTCTGTTTTTTAATAGATATTAGTGCCATGAAAAAAGCCTGGAAGGGTAATAAGAAATGATTGGAACAGTCTATTTGAGAAGCAGTCATATGAAATCTAAGACATGGTGTCTAAGCTGCCATAGTTACCAGTGTTTTCTATTTTGTGTGTTTTTATCTTCAAGACCCATGAGAGAAATAAAAATTCATAGGTGACTGATGACACTGGGTTTTGGGGGATAAAAGGGACTAATAAGTAATTAATTTTCAAAAGAAAACTAGATTCTGGTTGCCCTTAACATGCCATGAAAAGAGGTTTCTGGGATACAGAGCTGCGATCTCTGAGGAGTAGAGGAAAAGATGGGAAAGGGGGTTAAAAAAATCATTAGAACCCAGAAGTAGTGAGGTTCATGCACAAGAGAACAGAGGGACAAAGAACTGACATCCAACCTCCTAGAAGCAATTCAAGTGCAAAATTAAGGACATTGGGGGAATATCTGTATATCAACTCCTGCCTGGAGTTTTTTTCCATATTTTTCTGGACTCCTTATTCTTTATTTTGCTACTTCTTTTTTTCTTTGCTGATTTAGATGTTACCAAAAAATATAGTTTCACTGCTGAATTTTCTCTAGACTATTTGTCCATTCTTGCTCTGGGCACCCTAATCCATAATTATTGTCAGCTAAGACGAAGCTAGCTGCTTAACTACTTACCAATTTATGCAGTCTCCATTGCATCGATTTCAGCAGAAATGTAGATCAGCTTTTCCAGGACAAGTCTCCCTCCTGAAGAAGTGAGTCTAGGCCAGTAACCACCACCCAGAGGAATCTCAGAGTGTGCAACTGGGAGTGCCCCAGAGGAGGGTCTCAGGAGGATCTCACAGCACATTCAACACATACAGGCGGGAGTCTATAACCTGCTGCTCCCAAGCAGTAAGATGATGGAGTCTTGATTCCTCTTCTCTTCCTCTGGCCTACGAGGATTCACTTGAGTACTAGAAAATGAAAAAAGAAGGCTAGAGATCAGTTTCCTAGTTATCCACTATCACCCACCACCACCTGGGCAGAGTGGGGCCCTGTAGCTATGTCAAGAGTGAGGTGCACATTAGTTCTAACTGAAGCACTGCCATTAAGATCAGCCAATGGTCAAGTGCACTGATCTAAGTGTGAGAGAGGGAACAAGGGTTGATGGGCCCAGGGCATGTGTCCAGATGCTGTAGACACTGAAAGGGTCCAAGCTCGGCTACATAAAGTGAACTTTCTCTTCTATAATTTGTTCTCCTTAAATCAGCTTTGGCAATAGTCCCCAAGACAAGAGGGAGCCTTGCTGGGTACTGCAAATTCATGAGGCAAGGGAGACATACAAACTGGGCATATGCATGATTATTACAGGAAGAAAGAACGTTTGAACTATTTAGCATCGCAGGGTTCGCAGGGGCTATTGCCGACTGAGACACTGGTGGGGAAGAGACAAATGGGGTGGGGAAAATTTTCTAATCTTCATAAAATCTGGTTGCCTTTTCCAGTAAATAAAAGATTGACTGATTACATGTCTGGCCTTGCTTTAATATCATCAACAGGAATGAGAAAGACCTGAAAGCAAATATTTTTAAAAAGAGAGTCCATATTATGCCTTGCCTGTGTCATGCCTTAATATATTCTTTCATTAGCAAGAAGCCAATTCTATAAAAACAATTTTCTCTCGGCAGACAAGAGCGAGTTAATAAAATACTCTTAATAGTCATTAAAGCTCACATGCTTCAAGAACATACTTAAAGGAATACTGTGGCTTGTTTGGTGTTCAGTACATATTTCAGTGGGAAATAACTGAGTACAAGCTATGCAGCAAAGAGCAAGTCTCCTCAACAAGTTCTCTCTTTCTTTTGCATTGCTCAATAACAGAGGAGGTGTAAGCAGAGCAATCATTTGGACTAGACCTGGAAAAACAAAAAGATCATACATCTAAAATTGGATAGAATGCACACCACAAAGGTGAATTCATATTTTTTTAAAAGACTAGTTTTTTAAATCCAGGAAGAAGTTAAATTTTTATTATAAACAGAGTCACTTTTGAAGCAACCAAATAAGTCACCAAAGTTTAGAAGTCAAGTCATTATTAATTGACTTTAGTTATCAAAGAAAGTTTCTTCAAAGATATGCTGACTTATCAAACCATAAAGCGGACATCCCTCAAAATCCTAGGAGGAGGGACTAGCAGTTAGCGTAATGGCTATGTCGCTGGACTCCCACGTAGTTGACGTGGTTCAAGTACCGGACCCGGGACTTAAACTCACACCGGGCGCGTGTGCGTGTGTGCTAAGATCCCGAGAAAAGAGTGGAATATATTTCACATATTAAAAATTACTTTGATGTCTAATAAAAATAAAATAAATGCTAGTTTTAATAAAAACGTTTTTTTTCTATTTTAAGCATTGTTTCCCTCTTTCTTTCATTTTACATTACATCTCAATATCTTACAGCTTCAATAGCCTCCTAGTATCATATTTATTTTTAATTTGAAGAAAATTAGAACACATTTTAAGAGTTGAAATTCACAGCCCTCTCTCAGAAAATTCAGTATGTTTCAGTGTATCACAAAAGCAAGATTGACTGCCACTGATTTAGGGACCAAATTATTTGATATCCAAATTAGGATTTCTCATCTTTCTTTCCAAAAGAAAGAAACACATTTTCTTTATGTTTTCTACACTTTCTATATCCTGAAGATTTTGCTAGGAAAAATCATATTTGTATGAGTATAGCTGTGATAATTAAATAATTTTAGGACCAGAGGAATACTTTAATTCAAACTTACTATTACAAAGATTAAAAAAATGAAGCTCCAGTATATATTATTTATTATGTGACAAACAAGCCAAATGAAATATTGAATTAAGTGATGTTCAATTAATTCACTAGAAATAGTCCTTGAGTAATAAAAATATTAACAACTGTAAACAGCCTCAGTGTCATTATGTTGTTATTAATAAATTTAAAACAGCAAGCACAGTGGATAGAATTTTAAAAGAAAGCACATTTAATTTTACATATTACTCTAAGATGCAGGTTCTCTGACTGTACCACATATGTTATAACTGAGACCTGAAACAGGGGCATTTAACATCATTTTTTAAAAGTTGCAGATACATTGCATTGACATTTAAGCTATCAATTAGTCAAAGGAATTAAAAGTTTTGTTTTTAACTACTTAAAAGAGAGCATTCAGGACTGGCCCTACAGCACAGTGGTTAAGTTCAGTGCATCTGGAGTTGGGTCCCACATGGCCAACTGCAGTTCTAATCCCAGCCTGGCATCTTGAAAATCATGCCAGGTTCATATGCATGCATGCCCCAAATCCTGGCAAGATGGAGAAATGGAGGAAAAAGAGTTGTGACATAACCACCCCCCAATGAGAGGTTCCTCTCTCTCTCTCTTGCTCTCTCTCTCTCTCACACACTCTTTCTGCCTCTCATATGCACATACCCTCTAGCAATAACAAAAGGGAGGGCCAGCAGGTGGCATGGAAGTAAAGGTGCTGGATCCCACATGACCAGTTGTGCTATTCGAGTCCTGGACCCAGTTGCTTGAAAATCATGTGACACATCAGTGTATGCATGCCCAAAATCCTGAGAGGAGGATGGAGAAGAGATTTCAGTGTAGCCATTTCCCTTGGGGAGTAATTTCTCATTTTCTCTCTCTCTGGTGAGTATACACACCCTATAGCAAAAACTACTTAAAAAAAATAAAAGAAGAAGGGAAAAGTAAGGAAGTAAGATCATTGTTTTGTCAGTAATTTTATGGTCATGTAGTTTATTTAATTGAGCAGTAGTGCAGAATACATATTGATATTAATCCCAGGTGTGTCACTACCTGGTTATGTGACTTTGAGTTTGGCCTCTCTTTGCCTCAACTAACTCATCTGAAAATGGGGACACAATAACAATGACATAGGATTGCTCTGAGGGAGATGGGTGATAAATGTACTTAAAGGCATTGCCTAGCATATTGTAAATGCTCAAGAAATAGTAGCTATTATGAAAGACAAAGTCAGACTGCAAAAAGCTATAGAATTATATGAATTTTGTCTCAGAACTTACTAGAAAAAAAAACATGTTAATTAAAAGAAATTAGAAAATGAAAAACATAGTCATAAATGTTAATACAAGTTAAGACAGTAAGCACTTTTTCAACATGACCAGGGCTTTCCTGGAATAGAGCCTGTGTACGAATAGGCATGACAGTAAGCCCTTCTTATCCCACTAAAATACTCAGCAGCTCTTTCGAGTGGGAACGTACTACAAAACTTAAATGAACCCATCAATTCTACATCCAGGTTACCTGTGAATTCTTAGTTGTGAAAAACATGATCATAGGTTCTGGACCATATAGTCTGGTTCATGTCTTCCCTACTTTACTGTACTGTTTTTTTGTTTTTTTTTTTTTTTTTCTGAGTTATTCATGCTCTTTTACTTTTCCAACATGTATAACTATGTTTATTTTACTCCTTCAGTGGGTGTGCCATGCCATAGGATCTGCTGGTAAGTTCCATATTTTGCATAGTACCAATGAAAAGAATTTTCTGCTCATCTGTCTTCCAGGTTTAAGTTTCCTTCTTAGTTACCCATCAAGCAGGAATATTTGGTATATCCCAAGTTTTGGAACTAGGTGATTAGTTCCTTTATTTATTTGCAATACTTGTTTCATGTCTACTTCACAATAAATCATTAGTAACTGTTTTTTAGTGTCCATTATGTGGGCAAACCAAAAGAAAAAAGAGAGAAAAGAATGATCATATTGTAAGGTTTTTATGGTTAAAAAGTAAAGTGGACTTCTGAATTTACCATAGAGGCAGGCTGGGCAGAAAGTTTGATCATCCATCTCCGTGGGTAAGTTCCTTGACTGTTCATAAAATTTGCCAAGTTTTCCTCACATCGCTAAGATAGGGTTCAAATTCTGACCCAAGAAATAATTTGTTTTCACCTCAATAATTTTATTTTGACTTTTATTTATAAGCATGTGAACCTACCCAGTCTGAGTCTCTCCTAAGCCAGACCAAAAAGGAAAGCTAAATATAAATTTAAAGATCCCTTTCATTGCTTCTCTTCACAAAAAATAACTCATAAAGTTTACTGTCTATAAATAATAGAAAAGGCAAATTAGTAGATAAGTCTGGAAAGGGAACAAGAAGCAACTCTATATATCACAGAATAAGTTTTTGATGTGCTTTATTTTAGCAGAACCCAGGCCAAAGTGGAAATTTTCCAAGCACTCTCTTAAGAAAGTTTCATGTTGGCAAAGTTTAATGTAAAGAGTCATGTTTACTCTGTCAGTAGATTTTTTTTTAAGGCTAAACTAAATTAATAACATCATGCATGATTTACAATAAAACCTTAATGAAATGCTCAGAACTGTTTAAAAAGCTGCAACAGGTTTTTAAGGAAATTGGTTGTCTGTATTTACTCTTTGAATTAAGTGTTAAAGGAAAACAGAATAATAATATATAAAACCCAAGTTTCCTGTAACAACAATAATTATGATAACGAACATCTGTATATGGCTTTATAGTTTGCAAAGTGCTTTCTTATACATTACTTCATTTAGTGGAGTGGAAATGTTTCATGATCCCAGTACTAAACTGCATTTCATTAATAGTATGAATATATATATATATATATATATATATATATATATATATGTATATACACACACACACACACACACACACACATACATATATTAAGCACATTTAGAAGAAACTACCTTCATAAGCACTCTGCACTAAGCACGAACAAAAGGTAGATAGGGAAATGTTGAAGCCCAATATCAGCCCCATTAATCAAATAAACATCAAATAAAATCTGTCAAACACTTCATAATGTTATGTACGTGTCATCAAACTCAAGTAGAATCCTGCTGTGTCACCTCAGGATGATGAAGAGACCTGAGGTGTGAAAGCATGCTGTTAGAAGTTTCATTAAAGCCTTATTTACTAGTTCAGAACGAATTTACATTGATCTTTTAAACTATTGCTAACCACAAATGCATTAAACCTAAACAGTCTTCATTTACCGAGGAATAAATGTGTCAGCAGAACCATGACTTTTGTCCAATGTTGTTCCGGCATTTAAGGCATTTAATTCACAAAGGCTCAGTGTTAAGCTTTTTATTGCTTGTTGTGCTAAAGCATGTTCGTTTAATTGCAAATATATTTCCTTCCTGCATCATTATCAAAATTGTTATCTTAAGGAAATATTGTTTTTAAATAATCTGTTGGAAAACCAGAACAGTACATGGGCTTATTCAGAATAATTGTTTCCTGCTACAGATGGGTTAGCAATTAAGTGGTAACATAGCTTAAACAATTTTAAAAGGAGGTGAGGATAAAAGGAATTGGATTGTGCTTATCCAAGTTATAAGAAGCTTTGGCATTTTTGTGGAGTCAACAAGCATTCATGGCTGATTTAATCAATACCTCACTGTTTACATTTTTAAAGAACTTTGTTAATGGTTTCAGGGCCTAGTCTAATAAATAAATAATTGTGATGTATGTTATAATTTAGTGAGAGATAAATTGTGTCAAAAGTGTCCATATTCTTTCTGTCTTTGAAATGGAGACAAATGTCCTGGATTTGACTTTGACCTTGACCTTTCCCTATGTAAATTTGGGGAATAGACTTGCATTCTGGTCTTAAATTGAAGAACAATAGGGAACCAGCAGTTAGCGTAATGGCTATGTCGCTGGACTCCCACGTAGTCGACCACAGTTCGCGTCCCGGATCCGGTGGCTTAAAACTCACGCTGGGCGCGTGTGCGTGCGTGCCCAAGATCCCGAGAGGAGAATGGAGGAGAAGGAATTGCAGCGTGACCAGCCCCCCTGGGGGGTGATTTCTTGCTTTCTGTCTCTATGTCTCTCTCTGTCTGTCTGGTGAGCACACGCGCCCTACAGTGAAAAAATCTCTCCAAAAAAAAAAAAAAAAATAAAAGAAGAACAATAGTAACACTATTGTGAGGATGATGAATGTGGATAACTAAGGACACTATGGTAAAATAAGAAAAGAAAAGACAAGGCTTGACTCCAGATATTCCAAAATTTACATGCAATTTTCACTTGCTTTCTAGTAGCTAAGTACAACAGGCATGATGTTTCCACTTCAAGTGAATGAAAATGTATTGACAGCATTCCTAATTCTTCATTAGCTAAACCCACACTAAATAGGTTCCATCATATTTTCCATTAAATGAGACTTAAGATAAAATGCTCACTAAATTGAAGAAAAGAGTTTTTTGTTTGTTGGGTTTGGTTTTGTTTTGTTTTAATGCAAGAGATGATTATGGAAAACACTTTTGGGAGTGGAAGTATTCATTATTTCTGGGATTAGTTATACTTACAAAAATGGAGAAAGAAAAAAAATGGAGAAAGATACAATTTCTAGAAAATAAACCACAGTGAGCAAAGCTTCCAAAGAAAGCAAGTAAGATAACCCAAAGTTGCAATACCAACTGTCCAGTTTAAAATAATGCCTCTGACTGACTAGTTAATGCTCTAATTTCAAAAGAAGTGAGGAATCTCTTCCATGTCTATTACGGCCATAGAATTATTTCCATTTATTTCAGAGGAGAAACAATAAGAAAATTAATGGCAGCAATGGAGAAGAAATGGGTGGACCCCTGCAGCCAGCTGGTGAGCAATTAGCTGCACAGCTAAGACCGGGAAGTGACACAGACACCATTCAGCAGTAAGCAGGGACTAAGACACTTGCAGCCTACCTCTGGTCTGTCCTCTCTGGGAAACACCCTCCCCGCCATTGAGGACCAGAAACACTGGCAAGGGGCAGGTATTTCGAAGGGATGGTTGGTGCTGCAATAATCCATCTAAACCCAACTGCTGTGTAGCCAAGGACAACAGACTTGTCAAGGGTATTTTCTATGCTTCTCTTGTATTGCTCACAAAGTCCAGGACTCCAGCAACATGATGAAAATGGGTAGTAGCCATTAAGGATAGGAAAAATGGCTCCGAGGGGAAGTGGAGGTCCATTTTCAAAAGCATTGTTCTCAAAGAATGGTGTTACCTTGACGAGCTATGGACATCCTCCCAATTCTTTGCGTATGAATCTTTTAACACGTTCTTCTCTTGCGTCAACCTTTTCTCCATTGTCACCCTCCTCCTCACAGGTCGCTTTTGTTATAAATATTGCAGTTCTTGAGCACTTGTGTGCCCTTCCACTAGCTTCAGCACTGTTCTCTTTTTCCCTTGCTCACCTTCCCACACCTCTCACCACTTTCTCTCTGACCAAATGCTACCTGCGGTTTTCTCATAGTTTCCACCATCCATTTAGGTACTTGAAAGTGTTGGATCATGGTCTTAAATGCCTTCTTAAAATCAAGACCAAATTCCTTTCTGAGGTCAAAGTTCAGCTCTCTTCTTGCCCACAGTGACCTACTATTCAGCAATCTTCTGTCCTCCATAAAAGCAAACCGCATGCACTAAAGTATGCTGCGAGGTAATAACCCTTTGCTGCTTCAGAGTTGCAGAAATGCTCAGCTAGGACTTACCTTCTCCTGGTCCTACCATAGCTTTCACAAGACACTGAGTAAATACATTTCTTACATTTCCATGCCCTGAAAATCCAGATAAATCTCATTAGTACCACCATCTACCTAGTTCCTCTTTAAGAAAATATATGTTCAACAAAAATTCAGGATCTCCTGGGAAGTAAAAATGAAGGAAACACCTTATTATTTTCAAAATGGAGTAGAGATTAATTTAAAAACCTGAAACATGGTATACATTTTTATTATAAAAGAAGACATGAACTTCGATGTTCAAGTTCCTGCCTTGTCATCAACACACGTCTAAAACTGGTAGCTGGCAAAGCAAATCAGACTGGGAAAAACACGTATTTTGTTTAACCCACACAGGATGGGATTTTTTTTTAAGTAGATTGGATTGGCAATACTTAAAAATTCGGTGATCTGGGCCAGGTGATGGTAAGGCAACTGGACCTACCTGGGAAAGGTCCTGGGACCTCCCCCCGAGTGCACAGGACACCTGTGCCTATGCCCATGATGGAAGCTGGTTGAGACTGGAGTTGTATCAAAGGGTGAGGACCCTGTTGGAGTGCCTCTCTCTCTCTCAGGATAAATAAATCAATCATAAATTCTAAAACATTTTGATAGCCAGACAACAACACCCACTTCCCCCCCGAGTGACTGAATAGTCATTACTCTCCAGGTACGGTGTTTGAGTTTCCAGGTGTTTGGCACCCCAGCCTACTTCTCTTGAATACATAACCAATATGGCCTCTCAGGGGATTTAAGTTCAATAAACTTTTCCAAAAATCAATACTTTTTTTGATGAATAAAGCAATCAGTGAATGTTTACTCATGAAGTGTTTTAGTAGTAAAGATTAATTTACAAACCTGAAACATGCTATAAATTCTTATTAAATCTTATTCTAACTTTTCAATGCACTTCTATGTACATTCTCTTTGTAGTCTTATTCCAACCAATGACAATACCTATTTCTTTTTATAGATGTTCAAACACGGTTTGCCTATCAAGGGCATTGAATGCTAATCTCATTTGTGCTTTATGAGTCAAAGACCATAGGCTCACGGGCCAATACAACCATGGATTCACTAACAGTGCCTTCATCCCAAAGATTATGAAGTGTGGTTAAGCTGAAGAAATCACCAGCAGCAACATTTTGAAATATTTGCAAGTCTCTGATATACGTATATGTCTATGTCTTGGTCAGTCGCTCTAACTGGTGGGGTTCAGTCCTTATGATGCTTCAACTCACGGAGTTTTATTCATATCTGAAATGTCAGTATATGTACTTCCAGATATAACCTTATTCAGCATCTTAAGATATTAGTAGTAACAATTTCAAAAATACTTGAGCAAGAGTGAAACATTCCACCAAAACAAAACCTAAAATAATAGTAAGACCATTATAACATATAAAAGCATCATTTTAGAAACGTACCTAAAGAACACACCATTTGGGGCAAGCAGAGGCATAATGGTTACATTCCTGGACTCCCACATAGTCGACCAAGATTTGAGTCTCAGACCCAGCAGCTTAATATTCATGCCAGGCACGTGTGTGTGCTTGCTTAAGATTCCGAGAGGAAAATGGAGGAGAAAAGATTGCTGTGTGGCCATCCTCCCTGGGGAGGTGTTTTCTCACTTTCTGCCTCCCTATTTCTCTCTGGTGAGCGCACACACCCTATAGAGAAAATCTCTCTTCAACAACAAAAAAAAAAAAAAATGGGAGACACCGTTTATTACTAAGCATATACCATATTTATATATTAAGTCATTTCAATCTCCAATTGTTCTACTTTTTCTTTCAATATTTTATTTTTATATAATGCTCTTCTAGCCCTCAGCAGAATTCACTGAAAAGGTACATTCTCTGATAAAACAAGGTCAATAATAATGTCATTTTTAACTGCTATCATTTTCACAGGTCTAAGTTGAAATGAAATCAATTATGAGAACAAATAGCACCATTTTATCACTAATGAATGGATTTAGCATTGTTTTCCGTCGTCTTCCAACTTGAAATGGAAGAAATAGAGCAAATGTGGTACTGAGAAAGCTCAGAGCATCCATGCTAATGGTGGAAATACTTAAGTATGATCCATATACAGCTAATATAAACCAAAGTGGTTTATTACCACTGTTTTGTGATTTATGACTCACATTATGACTTTATTTTGAAATGGTTTCATGAAATATTAATGTGTGGTGAAAGAACACACAGCAAGGAGCAGGGATCACGTTTTACGAGATGTAAGTCTACTTGGTGATTTATTCCTTATAATACACTGAGCTCAAGCCTCAGTATCCTATTTGTTCTCTTATTGTAATCATCCCTTCATAGTCAAACTTTTCAAGGTGAGGCAGCCCCACTTTCATTCCTAGATTATAGTTTATGTACCGTTAATTTTTAAAGGGATGGAATAGTTTATAACAAATGTGAATAATTTATAGCAAATGTTCTCAGCATTGATTAGTGTTCTTTTGAAATAGAATGTTGTCTTGATATGCGCCATTCCTCTAATGCCTTATGAAAAGTCAGAACTGTTACTGCACTGCTTAATGGACAAATCGACTTTAATTTTAATCACATATAACATGAAAGATAAGTACCTACGGTTTTCCCTGTTTGGAATTTGCCAGGCATTAACACTAAGTGTTAGCTCAAAGCGATCTAAAGAGAAGTTAACAATAGGACAGAGTTGCTCTCCCCTGGAATTTATATTTAATCTGCTTTCTTCAAACTTTGGAGTCAGATAATTTCTATAGTCTTTTACCATGCTGCATTGTGGGTCATTCCACATCCCCACTTTGCAAAGCTCCAGTCTGGAGACTTGTTTAAATAACAGATTCCAGGAAAACTTAACTGCACAGTAAATTGATTTATATCAAGTTTCTTATTTTATTAATTTGACCAACTATGTTTGATGCATGAAAAACTGAATACCTTTTTGAATCATCATGAAAGTTAATATGTTTGATATTTTTGCATTGAATTCATTAAACATGAACATTCTACTATATATTTTTAAATATCAGTTGATATATTAAAAATAGTTAACACTACTTTCTATGTATATGACAGACACTGTCCAAGAGCTTTATATACATGAACTCACTTTATCCTCACAATAACCTGCAAAGTAAGCTTTATTTTAACACTTATTATGCAGGGATTACATTGAGGCACAGAATCAGTAAGAAATTTGTCCTGATAACACCACCACTAGCTGCCGAGTTGGAATAAAGAAATGAGATAATTGAGAACCAGCAGTTAGCGTAATGGCTATGTCGCTGGACTCCCACATAGTCGACCACAGTTCGCGTCCCGGACCCGGTGGCTTAAAACTCATGCCGGGTGCGTGTGCGTGCATGCCCAAGATCCCAAGAGGAGAATGGAGGAGAAGGGATTGAGGTGTGACCATCCTCCCTGGGGGGTGATTTCTCGCTTTCTGTCTCTATGTCTCTCTCTGTCTGTCTGGCGAGCACACACGCCCTATAGCGATAAAACCTCTCCAAAAAAAAAAGAAAAGAAAAAAAAAGAAAGAAAGAAATGAGACAATTTGGCTTCATAATCTATGCTCTTACCACTACACTCTATTTCCTATTATCTTTTGCTCAAAAACATTGGGTTCCATAGTTCTTTGTATAAAAATATAAAGCTCTGCTCATTTGGGCATTAAGAGTACACAACATCACTTTCTGAAGGATCAGTGTCGTCCTTGAATACCTGCAGTCACTCAAGGGGAAATATGGCTCCCTGAAGCAAATCTTCTTGGGGATGGCTCCCTGAAATGAACCTTTCTCCAAGTTCTCTAGAGACAGAAAAATGAAAGCAAAAAGCGTTTAGTCAAGGAGAACTTGGATATAAACCCAAACTCAACAAATTCCTTACCTGGGTAATTCTAAGGTACTGAGCTCCTCTGAGCCAAGATTTCTAAACTGAGAAAGTAACACCCACCAGTAGTACAGTGGTCATAGAGAGGAATGTTTATAAAATGTTTGGCATAGAGTAGACATTCTCTGTACATTGTAATAGCTGCTATCATTGTGTCTTTTCTATCATTGTTATTCTTTTTTTTTTTTTTTTTGAGAGGTTTTCATTATAGGGCGCATGTGCCCATCAGAAAGACAGAGAGAGACAGAGAGACAGAAAGCGAGAAATCACCCCCTTGAACGGGGGGGTGGGGGGATGGCCACACAGCAATCCCTTCTCCTCCATTCTCCTCTCAGGATCTTGGGCATGCATGCACACGCGCCCGGTGTGAGTTTAAGCCACTGAGTCCGGAGCTCAAACCACGGTCGACTACATGGGAGTCCAGCGACATAGTCATTGCGCTAACTGCTGGTCCCTATCATTGTTATTCTTTCAGCAAGCCTGTCCTAAGAATAGGTCACTGCATGACAGCAGAGAACTCAGCCTTTTATGAATCCTTCAGAACTACAGATAACTAGCACTCCCTTGCTCTGGCTTCTCGAACTTATATAGGACCTTACTGAGTTAAATTTACATGTACTCTCAACTTCAACTACCCATTGAGAAAATCCAGACAAGAGACACTGAAAATGCAGGGGAGAGTACGATGGTTCCACACAAACATCACAGCTGAGGAAAAATCCTTTCTAGGAAAACACCTCACCCTCACCTGTGTGTTTTGATTTATAAATATGTGATCTCTGGTATTGTCTATTCATGATTAGTTTATTCTTAGTAAGATAAGGGCTTAAATCAATATATAGAATGAAAAGCAGAAAAAGGATAATGTTAGAATTTCTATGCTTTAGAAAAAAGTCAGATGGAAACAGAGAGGAATGAATGATGTAAGAAGAAAGAGAGGGAAAACATTTTTTCCAGAGATGCACATTTGTAGATAGTAGACATTTTGCAGATAACAATTGTCATAAAAATAGATGTTCATTTATTATTTTGGGCACCCTGTTTTGGGAAAAAAAATGCCACACTGAGTCAAAGAAAAGGTAGTTTCATGAAAGCAAAGCAATGCTATGCCTTTTTCCCTATTTTTTTCCAGTGAAATAACGTACCCATGAAGGTTTGTAACTTCATTGCCAGAAAACAAGAGGAAGAATTCTAAATGCTCCTCCAGACCTCATCAGAAGCAGATAAAAATATACGTTTAGGTGCTAGCAGGTAGCATGATATTTGAGGCCACATGACCAACCAGATGGCTTAAAAATCACACTGGGCACATGTGTGTGTATGCCCCAAATCCTAAGGGGATAATGGAGGATCCTAAGAGGATAACGGAGGAGAAGGGATTATGACATGGCCATCCCCCTGGGCGGTGATTTCTCACTTTCCTTTTCTGTCTCACTATGACAATCACATGTGCCCTATCCACCTGAAAGCATCATTCTGAAACATTTTTTTTTTAATTTATTTACTTCTCCCATGAGGAAGGGAGACAGAAAAAAAGAGAGACAGAACCCCAATAGATTCTTAATGTCACAATCCACTTTTAGTTTCAACCAGCAGAATCGTCATGGGCAGGCATACACACACTTAGCATGCACAGGGAGATCTCAAGAAGTGAACCCAAAACCTTCCCATATGGCATCAGCATTGGGGAACATTGTGTTACCACTGAGCTAACAGGGCTGGCTAAACATGATTTTCAAAGTTGTTTTCATCTCTTAAGATGTATTCATGAGGTGAGAGTTTTCCTGGTTCAAGTGATTATCAAAATGTTGCTGTATTTTTTTTCAATATTTATCATGAATATTTATACTTGTGTCACAGGGACAATGGTGCCTTTAAACTTCTGCTACCTACTTTCTCTCATCTTTCTTTCCCCGTTTTAATCCTCTCCAAGAGCAACTCAGAACTCAAGGTCTTTATTACTTCAATCAAGCTCCTTGAAGCTCTATTCTCAATGGCCTAGTATTCTGTACCAGAAGAACAAGATCTATCTAAAGAACTATGCTGTAAGGACTACCATACCAGCTAGGAGGAAAGTTCTTTCTCAACACAGTCACTTATGTGTTATCTCAAATACTAACTCACTTGAGATGTTTCACATTTTCTGGTTCTAGTGTTCTTAACCAGTAGATTGTTAAGTAAACCAAATTATTCATGGATTACCCACACATGTTAAAATGTAAAAGTTGGCAAATGTATATAATGCAATTGTTCCTTTCAAGGCGATTTTTAGACTACTGCTTTATGGTTATTAAAAATAGAAATTGACTTTCATACAAGGGGAAAATTCCCCAGGAACTTGGAATATCGTGCATTCCAGATTCTGAAAGAAATTAGAAAGAAGTTATAAAATTGTAACCTTTGAGCAAGCTCCTACCAGAGAATTTTTTTAACTACATTGAAAAACTGAAGTATGGACTCCACCTTAATGCCACCTATAGTTTAACTATGATTTTCTTACACAAAAACAAATCGAAAGCTGGGAGTGGGGGGGGGGGGGGTGACTTACACTATAGCTCAAGTCATTCTGTTTTCCTGAAAAAAAAAAAAAAAAAAAAAAAAAAAAAAACCTCTGGGCCTACACCTCATATGAAAATAAAAAATGACATATTGTCATATTCTCATTCAGAGATAACTGATTTATCTTCCCCAAAAATTTCCTTTAAAATAAATTTTCAAAGATTCTTCATGCTGTGAATAAAAAGAGCATCCCCATTTATTCTCTGCTGTATTCAACAAGTACTTTTGGAAAGCTTGCTATGTACCAGGCACTGTGCAAGGTCCTGAGATCCAGCAATGAACATGAGATGGCCTTCTTGGAGTCTACAACTAGCAGGGACGGAGAATATTTTTATACCATTTGCAATATATTTAAGTTTTATACTTTCATGTGTATGTGCTATACTCCACATTTTGAAAAATATTTAAGAAATAATTAAGGCTTCAGATAAAGAAAGTATTTTTGTTGCTGTTTTTAAGGAAGTACAACAGTGAGAATTTAAGAGAAGTCCAGAAGGACAAGCGAGCTAAACTAAATAATTAGCCAATGCAAATAAGCTAAGAAAAGAACAATGTGGGTGTGCATTGCTTTTGTCAGGTGACCTGCAAGCATTTTCAGGATAGTCTTAGACCAATAGCTCTCATATTTTTTTTCTAATCTTAAGAAGTGATCTTTGTAATGGGAAGCTCAGTCTCAAAATAAAACCCATGAGAAATTTTGGAAAGATAGTTCTCAGAGATGATAAACTTTTATAAAATTAAGCTGATATTGCATTTCTTCTGGTGCAGTTGGTGGCAAAAACTAAAGCGAAGAGCAAGTGATGGAGAAAACAGTCTTGGAGGGACTTGAAGGCTACACCAGGAATGTATTCACCTAACTACATGACATCTGATTCAACTGTAGAATTTTTCATTTACATTTCCCTTATGATAAGAGATGTTGAACAGTTTCCATATGCTTTTTGGCCATTCATATGTCTTCCTTAGAAAGTTGTCTGTTCAGCTCATTTGCCTATCTTTTAACTGGGTTGATAATTTTGGGGTGAAATAAACTGTTTGAGTTCGCTGTATATCCTGGTTATCAGTACCTTATCTGAAGCATAGTTAGCAAATATATTCTCCCATTCTGAGGGTTGTCAGTTCACTCTAATTATTGTTACTTTTGCTATGCAGAAGCTTTTTATCTGATGTAATCCTGCTGCTTGCTAATACTTGAGATTATTGCCTGTGCTCTGAGTGTCTTATTCAAGAAGTTTTTGCCTACTCTTATATCTCTAAGAGTTTCCCCTATGCTTTCACCAGTAATTTCATAGTCTGAGGTCTCAGGTTTTGATCTTTGATCCATTTTGAGTTGATTTTTATTAATAGTGAGATAGAGGAGTCCAGTTTCATCTTTCTGTAGGTGAAAGATCTTGCAGCACTCAATTTTCCAGCACCATTTGTTAAAGAGGTTTATTCCAAGATATCTTATACTCTTTTTGGTTATTGTACATGAAATTGCTTTTTTCAGTTCTACCTCAGTCTGCATAGCAGTTTTCTTTAAGACACAATGTGTTCCTTCCTGAGACCAACGGATGGCATAACGATTGCATCACTGGACTCCCACTTATTAGACTGCAGTTCAAGTTCCAGATCTGGTGGCTTAAAACTCACACTGGACATCTGTTCATGCATGCCCAAAATCCTGAGAGAAGAATGGAAAAGAAAATATTATCGCCTGGCCATCCTCCCTGAGGGAGTGGTTTCTCACTTTCTGTTTTTGTCTCTCTCTGTCTTTCCAGTGAGCACATACACCCTATAGCAAAAATCTCTAAAAAACAAAACAAAACAAAACAAAACAAAACAAAACAAAAACAAAACAAAACAAACAAAAAAAAAAGTGTTTCTTTCTCACCTAGATGGAAATAAAGGATCTAAATTTGTTTATTCATCTGAAAGTGTAAAGAAGATTCATCAAGTTCATCCTTTGAACTAGAGCCATTGACTTTAAAAGCTATTTTTGAGGCCCAGCATTAGCATAATGGCTATGTCACTGGACTCCCACGTAGTCGACTGTGGTTCTAGTTCCGGACCCAGTGGCTTAAACTCACGCCAGGCGCGTGTGCGTGCGTGCCCAAGATCCCGAGAGGAGCATGGAGGAGAAGGAATTGCAGCGGGACCATCCCCCCAGAGGGTGATTTCTTGCTTTCTGTCTCTCTGTCTCACTCTGTCTTTCTGGCGAGCGCACACGCCCTATAGGAAAAAAACCTCTAGCCCCCACCCCCCCAAAAAAAGCTATTTTTTAAAGATTTGAGAAAAAAGAAAAAGGAACAAAAAAAGAAAATACAAGTCAACAGGAAGACCAAGGAGCAAACCAAAAGGAAAAACACCAGAAGATCACAAATAGATAAGAAACAAGTTACAGACAAGAACATAAGTTACCATTTGTAGAATCAGGGAGCAGAAGAAAACCATTACCTTGGAGAAACTTTTAACCCTCAAGCAAACTGTGGCTAGAGGATGTTTTAACTACATTTAAAAACTAAAGTATGAACACCATCTTAAGGAATCCTAGAATAAAATGAATTCTGGTGAAGATTTAGAATAACAAGATTTTGCTAGTCTTAAATACAAATATTTGGATGATGATGGATCCTTTCTCCCATTGAAGAGTCAAAGCAGAGGCTCGGGTAACAAATCTTGAGCCTGATGATAAATGTGATATCAAATTGGTAGATAGGTTTTTTTTTTTTTGGTAATAAATGATGAATTCCCAATTTCCAAGAAAATAAATACGTATTTTGAACAAGAGAATAATACTGAAGAACTGACTTTGTCTAAAAAGAGAGCATCAAAGACCAAGAACACTGGGAAGAAGACAGAATGCCCTGAAAAAGAGTCAGGAACATAAATGGCAAAGAAGGTAAAAAATACAGAAGAAAAAAGGACTTTTCATAAAAGTATACCAGCATGGGTATAAAGAAATTCTTAATTCATGAACTTTCTGAGATCATCTCTGAAAAGTTTATTAAAGAAAGTACTAGAGAGTAAGAACTAATTGAGAAAAAAATTTTAAAACTTTAAAGATCAGGATAAAGCTAAGAAGTTATACCTTAATAAATAATGAATAGAAAAAAAAAATAAGGTGATATTTTCCTTAAATACAATTCAATGTCTCCGTCTACCACCACCTGCTGAAACCACTATTACCACCACAAAAACATTTAGAGCTTGTTTCCAAAACTTGACCTAGTATAGAGAAAGAAAAGGTTATAGTGCCAGAAAGACAAAGAATCAAAAATGAATAAAATATCTGACATTACAATTTTCAAAAGCAATAGAATCTGATGTAAAATAGCCATCAGTCAAAGCCGTGTTAGTAGTCAGCTCATCAGGTTTCAAGAAGATAGACAAAAATCAATGTTACTGACATCTGAAACCACTATTGAAGGAAAAAGTGAGAGAGTTTTGCTTATGGCTTTAAAAAAGCCATTACTTGGATAAGAGTCCAACAGAAAAGTACAGCTCACTTCAGTCCTGTGAACAGTCAATCACAGAGTAAAAACCTAATAAATCTCTGGCTAGAATTAGAAAAAGTTGACCAGCGGTGATATCTGGCCAACTGGGGGGAAAAAAGAAATGCTATTGATGAGACTGTTTCCCATACAGGTGGTTTCTTTCTTTTTCTTCCCCAGCTACTCTGTCTTGTACATTCTTTATAATAGTCCTTTCTCATTATTCAATTAGCTTTCAATGAGTGAAGAGTACCTGTACACCAAGATTGCCACTTTACCAAGTACCATCACAAGAGTTCACAACCAGCTGCTTTAAAGTAATTGGCATCATGATGTGCAGAAAAATTACCTTTCTAATGGTTGCCTGGAAGATTTATGTCCCTAAAATGTAATTAAAAAGTAGATTCAGAAATATGCTCAGCAACCAAAAAGATTAAATATTAATGTGGAGTGTAATTAATAAATTATACATCTCTTGATTACTAATGGCTTATTGACTGTAAAAGCATAACATTATGGAATATTAGGGCAAACAAGGGCTTTTGGGGAATATTGCTCAGCTTCAAAGATGAAGCTGCAGCCACTGAATTTTCAGATGAAATCCTGATTTAGTTGTTCTTCCCTCACTGTCACTGGAGAAAGTCCATCCACTCTATTCTAGAAGTTGTTTTTCTCTTGCATGAGATGCTTTGCAGCTTATCCACGTTGGCTCTAAGACACAATGTTGTCCAGATCATATTGTCCCCATTCTTGTCCTAACAAAACAAAAACTGTGGGCTTTCCAATGGCTTCGTAAGACATGTTTAAGTTCAAGACTTTCATCAGAATCTTAGAACGTGAGAGTTGTAAAGTGTCTTTGAGTTGCATAGCCTACCAGCTTTGTTTTACATATAAAGTACAACTAAACTACAACTCTGAACAAGAAATATATATAAGGAGAAAAAAAAATAGGCCAGAATTTTCTAGGATAGCTTAAAAAATTCAAGCATTTAACAGATATACATGTCTCTATTAATTTCACATGCATTTACTTTACAAGTCATAAATTTGGGTTTATGGAATTCTCTTTGCCTGCTTATGAAAGATATTACTCACATATGCTTGGATATGTCTCTCTACAGGATTCCTTTGTTGAATTTTTAAAATTTCAACACGAATCCAAAGGTGTCAGATTAAAAGAAAAGAAAAGAACTTTAACATTTTGACCGCACTGTCGGTCTTGAATGAAGATTCATCTCAGTTCCCTCCATTTACTCTTGTCACATCTCTTCTTTCACCATCAATTCAACAGCTGAGAGTAACACCACCTAGAAAGTATATTATCAGATTAACATGGACTCAACACCTGCAAGATACAAACTCACCCGATCAGCTGTAATAGAAATTATATCACAGAAATTTAATTACAAATACTAATAAAATCAATAAACCTTAATGACAGTGCATTTCTTCAAGCAAACAATGTTGTCACCAACAATTCTACCTATTTAACAAATAAATTTTAAAAACTATTAACAAATCATCAGTGCCTGAGAAATTTCATAAAATTTAAGGTCTAAGCTTGAGCAATTTTCAAGTACATAATACATTATTACTACCTATAGTCAAATGTCACATATTTCCAAAAATTATCCATCTTAACTGAAATTTTGTAGTCTTTGACATACATTACTACAATCGCAGCAATCATCATTCTACTCTCCCGTCTATGAGTTAGGTTTTGTTTGTTCAATTTGTCATAGTTTATTTAATTATTTGTGTCATACATTCAATCAAATGTTTACTTTTACAGTTTGAGTCCTGTACCTGGCAGCATGAAAATCACACTGTGCATGCATGACCAAAATTCCGAGAGGAATATGATGGAGAATGGAGAAAAAGTGATGGGTTAGACTCTTTTATAATTACACATATGAGGGTATTTCACAAAGCTCATGGAAAAAAAGAATTGAAGTATAGGTTTATCATGGTGTAAAACACATTGGAAATCCATGCAGAGGTTTTCTATAATACACATTTTCATTAACATTTTGAAGACCCCCTTGTGTAAGTGAAATCATGCAATATTTTTGTTTATGTGTCCAGCTTATCTCACTTAGCATAATGTATTCTAGATTCATCAATGGTGCACATGACAAATTTCCCTCTTTTTAAAGGCTGAATAGTATTATGTTGTATATATGTGTACTATATATAGATGTATGCATATATGTATGTATATATATATGTATATATATTTGCATGTATATGCATGCACATATGTATACACCACATGTTGTTTGTGTGTGTGTGTATATTTCACATTTCCTTTATCCTTTAATCTGTCAATGGACACGTGAGTTGACTACAAATCTTGGCTATTGTGAATAATGCTAAAATGAACAAGGAGTGCAGATATCTCTTTATCATATTATGTTCTATTTCTCTCCAGTATTACTAATTGCATACATCCAATTGATAAGAAGAAATGAATGTACAGAGCTCCTTCTTTATTTGACTACCTGTTATGCTTATGCCACTTACGGGGATTTTTTGTTTTTTTGTTTTGTATTGTTTTTGGAGAGGTTTTTGCTACAGGGCACATGTGCTTGCCAGAAAGACAGAGAGAGACAAAGAGACAGAAAGCAAGAAATAACTCCCCAGGGGGAATGGCCAGGCTGCAATCCCTTCTCCATTCTCCTCTCGGGATCTTGGGCATGCACGCACATGTGCCTGGCATGAGTTTAAGCCACCGGGTCCAGGACTTGAACCAAGGTTGACTACATGCGAGTCCAGCAACATAGCCATTATGCCAGCTGCTGGTCCCATATGCCACCGTATGTTAATGAAATTTACTGGCCAATAAATGAAGGCTAAGCTTTTGACTGGTAACTGTCATTAAAAAAATGCAAAGGTTATTAACAGATTTTTTCACTGAAGAATATCTAACATATAAAAAAATCAGATTCTTAGGGATCAGCAGGTGGCGTGGTGGTTAAAGTGCTGGACATTCCCAAACAGCAGTTCAAGTCCCAGACCTGGTAGATTGCTTTCTCACTTTCTCACTCTGTCTGTGTGTCTGTTTCTGGTCAAATAAAAATAAATGAACGAATAAATAAATAAATAATTCTCTTTTTTTTTTTTTTTTTTTTTTTTTTGAGAGTTTTTTGCTATAGGGCGCATGCGCTCGCCAGAAAGACAGAGAGAGACAGAGAGACAGAAAGCGAGAAATCACCCCCTGGGGGATGGCCACGCTGCAATCCCTTCTCCTCTGTTTTCCTCTCGGGATCTTGGGCATGCATACACACGTGCCCAGCATGAGTTTAAGCCACCGGGTCCAGGACTCGAACCACGGTCGACTATGTGGGAGTCCAGCGCTATAGCCATTACACTATCTGCTGGTCCCAATAAACAATTCTCTTTTTAAGAAATCAGATTTTCTAGTCACCGATAACTTTTGAATTGTTTTGTACAATCTATACCAAAATCAAAATAATTATAGATAAAATTTAAATATAAAGGGATAGTTTGTCGGCAAAAATTAAGAAATGGGACATGGTATGAAATATAGAATAATTATGAGATAACCTTAAATATTAAAAAGATGGTTTGGATTGAAAACAAATAAGTAGTAAATACAGAAGATTAGAAAATAATAGTTTGAGGAAATAACATCATGGGCTGTGAGATCTGGGATATGGTTCTAAATGTAGGCAGTGGAGCTCTGGCAGCACACCAGGAACTAAACTGAACCTATTCAGAAAGAAAACATGAACCACTGTTTTGACATCTGGTGCCCCTTTGGTCATGACAGTAGCTATAAAACATAGTAATCATTTTTGTCATTCAGAATCTTCACTTTGGAAATTTTCTTGCTATATAATTGTGAAAGTTGAATATCAGCTTCATGCTTGGAAGCTAAAATGGCAAAAATAATTGGATTTTCCATACAGGCCAGGTAAAGATTTGGGACCAGCAGAAGGCATAATAGTTACATCGCCGGACTCCCACATAGTGGACCACAGTTTGAGTTCCAAACCCAGTGGCTTAAAACTCATGCCAGTGCATGTATGTGCATGTCCAAATTCCCACGAGCAGAATGGAAGGGAAGGGAGTGTGGCTTGGCTATCTCCTCAAGAGGTGATTTCCCACTTTCTGTCTCTCTGTCCCTTTGGTGAGCACACACACTCTCTAGCAAAAATCTCTCTTTTAAGAGAAAAGGATTTGTAGCTCTTTTTTCTCCCAGTCACCCATGCTCATGACAAAACTGGAATAAAGGGACAACTTTTCTGAATTTTTGTCCATACACACTGCCCTTTTTCTTGTTTCCATGAATTAACTGTTCAGGATCTTACCAAAGGCCTACACTTCTGTTACTGTATTAGACCCCAGCTCCTGTTGTCAATACAAGGCTATTGCTCCAGCAGTACTACATTGCTCCCCTGCGCTATCAATTTTTATTTTAGGATTAGATCATTACTGTGATTTCTTCCACTTGAAAAGGAAAGGGTTTCTTAATTCCATTTTTTTTCTTAAACTTCTAGTTTTGGTCTCTCCTGCCCTTCAAAGAAAATTGTTGATAATTTTCCTGTACACAATGACAGTGAATTCTCTCCTCCAGTGTATCTTGAATCTACTCCAATGATGATTTTCTTCATACTCTTCTATTGGCACTGCTCTTGTCAACATCACCAAACATTTAACTATGTTAATTCTCATTGTTCTGTGTACAGCATTTTAAAGGGTCAGTTACTTTACTTAAAAAAAAAAAAAAAAAAAAAAAAAAAAAAATTTTCAAAAGACCTGCAGAAGCACAGTGGTTATGGAACTGGACTCCCACATGGCCGACAACAGTTCAAATCTCAGACCCAGCAACTTGAAAATCACATCAGGCACATGTGTGTGAGTGCTCAAAGCCCCAGGAGAAGAACGGAGGAGAAAGGATTGTGGAGTGGTCATCTCCTATGTGTGTGGGGGGAGGAGGTGATTTCTCGCTTTCTGTCACACTGTCTCTCCCTATGGCAAAAACCTTAAAAATCAAAATTCATTTCACAAATTAGAAAACCAAGTTCTTACAAAGTTTTATGACTTGTTTAAGGTCCTCTAGTCAGGTGTTAATAAGTAGTTACCTAAAGCGATATTCATTTTGATGACATTATTTTATTTTATAAGACTGTATTTATCACAGCAGAAGTGTACCTGATTAAGAACTTGACAATTACTTCACCTATTTAATTAAGGGCTGTGTTTAACCCATGTGGCAGGGTCATTAATTTCTGTTGTTTTCTTTGTGATTTTTGTCTCCTTTTAGTGGAGTGCTATGTTAAATCTTCCCTCAGAAGAGATTGTTTAAAATGACAGTTATAAAGACCTGGCCTATGACTTAACTACTTAAGGTAACTGGATCCCACATGGCCAAACTGCAGGGCAAGTCCCAACCCCAATGCCTTAAAAAGTGTGTGTGTGTGTGTGTGTGTGTGTGTGTGTGTGTAGTATCATGAACACTTTGGACTTTATGTACACCCAAATCCCTTATGACAAAGTCAAGGCACAAAATTTTCTGAAAACTGACATTTTTGTGATAACTCATTTAGTGGCCAAAAATCTGTCCGTAAGTGATACATGGCTATTTATACTCTTTTTCCCACTGATGAGATGATAGGTACCTTTGACTGAAGAAATGGTAACGGTTTTTATCACAGATCAATGTTGTAAACTGTGCTAGGGCTGTTACATAATGCATGATATGGGTATCACATGACCTTTCAAAGCCTGAAAACCTCCAAATTTCAAAAGTTGTTGGGCTCCAGGGTTCAAGAGCGATATTGTGAACCTCTATCTCGTCTTATTGTATTATGTAATGTATCAATCTCTAATGAAAGCATCAAAATTCCTTTCTTCTGTTATCTCCATGATCACAAACCACATATACCCAAATTTGACCAGCCCTCAGTGTTAATCACCTGATAGCTTCTTAGCAAAATTCATCAAGGAAAATAATTATCTGTGGTTGCTGATGGACGACTTGTTGAAAATCTAAAAGTACGTTCAAAATCTTGGACTACGATGGTGACAGCAAGTGAAATAAGACTTATTTCATTTTCAATTGGTCTAAATACATTTCGGAATCTCTAAGGATATATGATGCTAATGTCTCCAAAATGTTTCCTATTTCTAAATGAATAACAATTGTTTCTCTGCTTTGGTTTTAAAAGAAAACTATTTTCTAGTTACCGAAGCATCAAACATGAAGAATAATATAATTTTTTAATGTTTATCCTAAAGTGTCCTGAAAGTAGAAAAATAGGAGAAACAATTAAGATGGGACTATCTCAACTTTTGACAGCTCTTTTAATGATATACGAGAGGTCAAATTCATATGGATTCATGAATGCCTGATGCACACAAGCAAATTAGTATTCAAGTTGGCTTTTCCTTGAAATGAGCAGTATTCTTCTATCATTTTAGAGCCAGCTCTTATTTCTCTTCCTGTGTACATTCATCAAGATGAAATCAAAATTACAAAATGAAATAGCATCACAAACAGAGCTTCTGAACTCTGGGTGAGTAAAGTGCTCCCTGGATTAGTCATAATTTTGGGCAACATATTAACTCTTTGGAAGCTTCTCAGGGGCCATTTAACATATTTAAATAATAAGTAAGGAAATTGACATCAATTAGTATTTTCTCTGTGCCCGCAGGGTACTTGGCACTGTCTATTGGACTCTGTGGGAAACACTGATTAACTGTCCCTGTTCTCAAAAGACATTTTCCAAACAGATGATAACACCAATCTGCTTCTTTTACCAAACCACAGAAAGCAAAGAGAAAAAATTTAATTTTAGAAAATTAAGAGACTTTGTTTTTAATAAATACTTTTCGTCAGCTGTTGTAAGCCTGTGTCTTTGAGGTGGTGAAGGAAGAACTGGAAAAAATTAAGGGACAAAAAGAAAAGAACAGAAAACTGATGAGGAGAAGAAAGAAAGTACAAGGAGTCTTCAAAGCGTCCATGGAAATGTATACTATGAAAAACACCAGGGACCAGCGGTTAGCGTAATGGCTATGTCGCTGGACTCCCACGTAGTCGACCGCAGTTCGCGTCCTGGACCCGGTGGCTTAAAACTCACGCCGGGCACATGTGCATGCATGCCCAAGATCCCAAGAGGAGAATGGAGGAGAAGAGATTGCGGCTTGGCCGTCCCCCCTGGGGGGTGATTTCTCGCTTTCTGTCTCTCTGTCTCTCTCTGTCTGGAGAGCGCACGTGCCCTATAGCAAAAACCTCTCTCTAAAAAAAAAAAAAAAAAAAAAAAAAAAAACCACACAGGACAGATTTTACTTTTAAAAATGCACCAAAATATACTCACACTTTAATTCCATTTTCCCACAAATTTTTGAAGTTCCCCATGATGGAAGAATGGAGAGAAGACATTGATTCCTTGTGCTGGGTGAATAACATTATCGTCATTGTCTAAAATGCAATATTAATAAAATTTGACTCTTCTCAGAACAGCCAAAAGACAGTCCATCTACATCTTCATTCATTCATTCAACTCTATAACCTCTATGCCAAATACCGTCTTCAATTCTGGGAACGAAAGAAGGAATAATATAGCACTTGCCCTCAAATACACAGTGGGTACTACAGTGGTTCTTACCTCACTGGGTTATTAGGAAGAATAAATGAGGTAATATATGTCATGCCATTTCAATAATGCCTGGCACCTATAAGGTGGAGCACAAATGCTAGATATACTTTTTATATATTTTAATTTTAAAAGTCTACTTTTAAAATGGACACATAAATGCACATTTTCAGTGCATTGCTAAGGGGAAGCAGAAAATGCTATGAAAGCAAAGAACCCAGACTGGAGGGGGCAGTGGTCAGAGGGATGGACAGATTAGGAAGGGTTTCAGAATCCCACTGAGTTGTCTGTGCATCATGGCTGTCTGGTCTGTAGTCGTGTACATGTACATCGAGCTGCCCCACGGAGCAGGCAGAAACCCAGCTGTGTGCCCTCACAGCCACGTGCCCTGACCTCAGGTCAGATGACCAGAATCAAGAAGCATTTGCTCTGAGGAAGGTGCTCTTCTGTGTTCTCCAGTCCCCCACGATGGTAGCCTCCCATGCTTTCAAATCAGGGTTAACACTGATTGAGTCCCTTTTTCTGAATGGTCATTGGGATGACTAATTCTGTTGTACCCAGAAGACCATGGCACTCTCTTGGGCCTAATTACTGTGCCAAAGCTCTGCTGATGGCATTTCTTTCTATTTTCATGACTATTTCAGAGATTAGGAGTTGAGCCACACTACACCCAGATCCTCACTCCACCTGTAAAACTCACCTGAGTAGAGCCCTGTAGTGGAGCTGCTGCAACTTCCTAGGTCCCAGAGTAACCAGGTGTGAACCAACCTACGGGTGAGGTGTCTTCAATAAGGAAGTAACAGTCAGAAGCCAGCTATTACCACAGAGTGCTGAATAAAACTGCTAGTTTGGGGACCGGCAGGTGGCACAGGTTAAGGCGCTGGATTTGCACATGGCTGACCATGGTTCAAGTCCCATACCTGGTGGCTTGCTTTCTCCCTCTCTAGTCAAATTGAAGAAAAATAAATAAACAAATAAATAAAATAATTACTTTTTTAAAAAAGATCTGCTAGTTTGGTTTGTGAATCATCAATTAATGCCTAGAGAGGATAAGGGGCAGAGGGTGATCCAAAACAGGTTCCCTGGGTGGAGTAGTAAGAAATATGTGGCAGGTGAGATAACAGGAGGCAGTAGAAGACAGAGGTTATGGCTGCAGTGATTTCTGCTTCTACCCAGCAAGCCTAGGAGCCTGCTGTGTGCCAGGCCTTGAGTAGGCACTAGGGGTTCAACAGTGAATAGAACACACCTCCAGAGTTCACACTCAGCTGCACCAGGCAGATGCACAAATACTCGGAGTACACAGTGTCAGTGACAGCACTATATGCAATGCATACCTGAGTTCATGCTGGCCATCGAGACGGTGGCCAATTTCATCCAGTAAATGCAAAAAAAGGATTCCTGAAGGAAGTACCCTGAAGGCTGAGTTCCAAAGCTAAGGGACAAGGATGGAATGAGGTCTAAGTGAACCCTACAGAAAAAAGGAGACTCCCGGTCACAAGTAGCCACAGAAGCAAAGACTGAGAGCCTTGAAACAGCTTTGAAGCTCCAGAGATCCAGGAATCTTAGCGTGACTGGAAGGGGACCAGGCAGAGGCTCTGCCAAGAGATGAGCAGAAGGAAGGCTGGCCAAGCAAGAGCCTCTAGGCACCAGAATGTCCAGCTAAGGGGTTTGACATCATGTGGGTAATAAGCAGGAGCCCCGAACTAAGCAGTAATAGGAGACATGGTAAAGGGAAACTTAGCAGGACTTATTGCTAAGAAGAGGTGAAGGAGCCAAGTAGGCTAAAGAGGACTTCAGATAATAGCAATGATAAAAATCCCAAGGCTATTACTGTTCTTCAGCACTTTCATTGCAGCTCATTTATGCCCAAGTACTCATGGCTAGGATTCAAAGTGATATACCCTGTGGCCTGGTGGTTAAGGAGCCAGATCTCACAAGGCCAACTGTAGGGTTCAAATCCTGGCCCCAGTGCCTTGAAAAACATACTTTGCACATGTGCATACATGTCCCAAATCCCAACAGGATTGAGAAAGGATTACCGTGTGACCACATCCCATTGGGAGGTGCTTTCTCCCCTTCTCTGTGTGTTCTCTCTGATGAGCACACATGCTCTCTGACAAAGGGAGGAAAAAAAAGTGATGTGCCCACAGGAATGTTCCCTGAGCAAGGCTGAGCCTTTCTGCATGGAGGGAGCTGGGAGCCAGGTGATGGGGATGCACACTGTAGAAGGCAGGAAGGCTTTCTTCCTGGGCTCCTTTCTATTTCCTAAGCTTCCCTTATGGCCCATTTCCTCCCATTCCCCATGAAATCACCCTGCACCCCACACTGCATCAACAGGTCAGAGTACCTGCCTTGAAATCTGCTCTTGAAAGTTCTAGGGAAACACACATTCCTACTTTCAAGAGGCATCCAAGATGAGGGACCAACACACTACTCCACCACCCAAGGACTGTGCTCCAGGACTGAAATCATTCTTTGTAGGTAGAGTTAGTAGATGGCAGACAGTATCCAACAACCTCACCAATCACTTAGAGCTTCTTCTCAACCGGAAGGTAGACTGCCCTGCAGAGTTGTCCTCCAACTACACTGCCATCAGTCCTCATCCAGCTCAACCCCTGGGTCCTCACCATACCTTTCCACGTGTCTTCCTCCATACCCCAGACTCCTGCCCCATAATATAGGGGCTAAAGGTCAAATGTGACACTTCCCCTCCAGGAATGTAGTCCTCAATTAAACTCCTGAACTCCTCCTCCCATCTGTTTCCTTCATTTTCCCCCTTCCCGAAGCTTTGGTCTGTCCACTCTTAAAACTAAAAAAAAACTAAAAAATTTAAAAATAAAAACCCATTATATAACTCAGTAGTTGAAGAAAGCTATCTTCAATGCCTTGGAGGAGTTAGAAGAAGTAAAAACAACAAAAACACAATTTAATCTGTCTGCCATTTATAAATTGTGAAAATATTCCCTTGATTCACAAAGGTGGTATGAATTAACTTTGATTTTTAATTTTCAAGGCTTAGGAAAGGCTTCAAAGTTGGAAAGGTCTTTAAGTCAAATCAAAGATCATTTTTCTATTGAAAGAAAAATTTAAGGGGACCAGCAGTTAGCGTAATGGCTATGTCGCTGGACTCCCATGTAGTCGACCGCGGTTCGCATCCCGGATCCGGTGGCTTAAAACTCACGCCGGGTGCGTGTGCGTGCGTGCCTGTGCGTGCCCAAGATCCCAAGAGGAGAACGGAGGAAAAGGGATTGTGGCGTGGCAATCTCCCCTAGGGGGGTGATTTCTCGCTCTCTGTCTCTCCGTCTCTCTCTGTCTGTCTGGAGAGCGCACGCACCCTATATCAAAAAAAAAAAAAAAAAAAAAAAAACCCTCTCAAAACAAAAAAAAAAAGAAAAAAAGAAAAATTTAAGGATCATTTGTCCTAGAATCTGTGAACTGGGAGCCTAGATAATGATGAAATATTGTGGTGTTTGTTTTAATTCCTTGTGTGTAATAAAGTAAAGAAAAATTTGAATTCATAGAAACCCGAAATAAAGAATTGGAAGATCTTCCTGGTACATGTAAGTCAACATACCTATCTCCCAGGTAAGTTAGGGACCTTCCGATTAGATTTCTAACTTCAGCTTAGCTCCTAACAAAGTGGTACAGAACTGCATCCAGCCACCAGCTTCTCTTTAATGGATAGAACATGCAGCACAGAACACTAAAAGTCAGACTTGTATACATGATGGTCTGAAAACTGCCATTTAGTGAAGTCAGAGGTCAAAGTATAAAACTAAAAAGAAAAGTCAAAAAGTCAAAATTAAGATTCAAAATCTTATAAAAAGAAAGAAAGCATCTTGGAGCTTTAGAGAATGTGTGCATTCAATCGTAGCCTATTGTCTCCCTAGTTTACTCTTCCTCTCACAGACCCCAATCTTTGAAGCTAGGACTGGCCAACATCCTAAAGATACATACAGAACAAGAATCAGGAAGTGAGGGCAGATGGAGCTAGGTCTAGTGGGGCAAGAAGAAAGGAGTGTGCATTCTCAGCAGCATCGCCAACAAGCTCACACGGGCATCAGGAAAAGAACAATCACATCATTCCCAACTGGACTCCAAAGAGAATTTGCTGAATGCCAGCTTTGGTCTAGCAGTTTGCTAAATACTCCAACTGCTTCACTTGATCTTCATTGACCCCTCACAGCAACCATGTCAGGTACTTCCAACCTACAGTCTCTAAATCAGTAAAGGGGATGTTGTCTGAGTGAATCATTGATGTAAACTGTGGTTTAAGCCTGTCTCTTTCTAAGAGTAATGATTGCTATTCTTTACCAAGCACTTACTATGTATCAGACACAGTGCCAAACTTTCTCCTTGTATTATTTCTGGTATTCTCCCCCAAGTCCTCCATGTCAGGAATGATTACTCTCATTTGACAATAAGAAAACTGACTTTCAAAAAAGTAAAGTTACTTGCTCAAAGACATAAAGCTTGTGGGATTTGAAGTCAGTTTCTCAAAAGAGAAAAATCTCTCTTCTGCCATTTTCTCATGATGAAAGGCCCACATTTTAAGAACTAATGAAGCAGGACACTGTTGAAATAACTTGAAGGTTTTGCTTTATATAGACATTGGAAATGTCTCAGGGCAGCCATTTTCTAGCCTACAGAACCCTGATTTTGTGAAGGTGGTAATGTGTCATCCTGGATGAATTCGTTGGCGTAAGTGAATCATGGCAACTCCAATTGTTTTAGCCAGTGACTAGGTTAGTGGTTGCTATGCGGTGCTGTTCTGACCAAAGAGATGACAGAAGCCTGTTCCAAACTCCTGAGAAAGACTTTCCTCCCTGGGAAATGAGACATCTGGAAGAGAAAGCCTTTTGTACCAGTTCCTCCTGCTGACTGGACACTATCCTCTACAGCTGTTAAGGCTGGAACGGGAGCAGCCATCTCCTAAACAAGAGTGGAAGGTGAGGAGTGGGGTGTATTGCTCACACTCTAAGGATGTCAGAATAAAAAAAAAGTTTGGGAGCTTGATGTCATTGTTAAACCATCAAATCTATCTTGAGGAAACCTCTTCCAAACTTTATAAAATAAGTATGTGTTCCTTGAGTCTTAAGCCTCTGTCAATAAGTTTCCTATTACTTCAACTGTATTCCAATAGACGTACTTACAAAGTCAAATCAAATGACAACTTTTTATTGATTCTGAAAATCAAATCTGAGTGTATTCAGTGGTTACATGAGTTGTTAATTCTGAATATTTCCCTAGTTCTCAAAGTCAACTGAAAGAACAACTAGTGACTTGGAAATCTGACACAATCCTGGTTCTTTCTTTACTTCTAAAGTGTAGACAATGCTTTCTTTTTATTTTGTTATTTTCGGCAACAGACCTGAAAATTAAGCAAAAGGTATATTAGAAGGAGAAAAGTGTATAGATTTTATTTGATGTTAGTATTTTCACATGACATAGTGAGTCTCACATGAAAGAAATGAAAAACCCAAAGGAGCAGTTAGACTTGGGAACTTACATAGCATTCTAACAAGGGGCAATAAATTGGTGGAGAAGTGATAAGATAAAAGAAAGTGTTTTGAGGGAACCAGCAATTAGCGTAATGGCTATGTCGCTGGACTCCCACGTAGTTGACCACGGTTCGCGTCCCGGACCCAGTGACTTAAAACTCACGCCGGGCGTGTGTGTGTGCATGCCCAAGATCCTGAGGGGAGAACGGAGGAGAGGGGATTGCAGCGTGGCCATACCCCCTGGGGGGTGATTTCTCACTTTCTGTCTCTATGTCTCTTTCTGTCTGTCTGGTGAGCGCACGCGCCCTATAGCGAAAACCTCTCCAAAAAAAAAAAACAAAGAGGGTTTTGAGCTTCTAGGGTCAGTCAGTTATGGGAAAGATATCATAAAATATAGGGGAGAAGTCAATGGAATATAGGGATTATTATAGTAAGATTTATTTGTGCAGGCTCCTCTGAGTGTCATCTCTCAATCTCTGATGATAAGAATGTTTTCTGCCTGCTACCTGGAGAACACATTTGTCACAGGAAATTCATGCTCTACTTTTAGGCAGAATGGAGGAGGACAGAGAACTCTTCCTACATTTGCTATTTCTCAGTTCCCTTCGGCTCAGAATAAATACACCAAAGAAGCATGTTTGGGGTTAGCGTATTCTGATCCCCTTCACTTCTAAATTCTATTTTTTATTTTTATAAATATAATATAAATACAATTTAAATATTTCATTTCATATTATAACATTACTACAAAGGCCACTAGCATTTTATCTCAATACGTACTTGCGTTTCACATTCAAACTTTTTAATTAATATGTTATTTTATAATTTAACTACTATGGAAATGCATAAAGCAAAAATGAAAGTTGTCCAGCATTAAAATGTACTGAAACTTTTTTTAATGGTTAAAAAGTGAATTGGAGCTTTAATTTTTATTTAAGCTTCATTCATGTTCTATATATTAACAGTTTAATCATTTTCACTAACAAGTAGTTTTCGATTGTACAGATATTTCACAATTGGATTATTGATTCTCCTGTTAACAGACATTGAGGATGTTTCCAGTTTGTGACTACTGTGAATAATGCTGTTATCGACATTTTTGTAGAAATCATTTTAATGGACTTTTGTCCCCCCTATTTTTCTGGACTAGAGAAAAAGCAAAACTAAGCTATAGGGCTGAAATCAGAAGAATGGTTGCTGCTAGGGGTGGCACAGAACTTCTGAGCTTGTGATACTGTCCAATACCGTGCCTGGTATGATAGGTACCTATCTATCTGTCTATCTGCCTACTTCTCTATCTGTAGTTAGGCTCCATTTATATAAATCATAAAAAATAAAAAGAAATAATATAGTCCAACAGAGCGTAAATTGTGGTGGGTAAAGAGAATTTTCCGTCAGCACCCATTACACCCACTCTCTTGCATGCTTCCCCAAACTGCAGGCACTAGGGGCCACGTTTCTTCACCATCCCATGTCCAGGCCCAGTTATGTGCCTGGTGAGGGATGATTAAAGCAGTCACAGGTACAGAGAAAAGCCACAAGTGTGGTTCTGTTAGTTTTGCTTTATAAATTATGAACTTCTTCCAACTTATATAATAGTTGGGAGTGTTGTATAGTTGAGTGCCCATGTGCCTACCATATAGCTTCTACCATTGTTACCATTGTATTCTATTTGACTTGCTTCTTTGGCTTATTTGTTGTTTTGAGCTGAAGACAGTTAAGAAACAGCAGATGTTAGGAGAGTTCTCTGTCCTCCCCCGCTCTGCCAATGTATGCATAGTAAATTCAACATTGCTTCATCCTATTTTGTATTTTCACTTAGCAGTTGCCTTAGTGGCATCCTAGTTTTTTTCAGAGCTGTTCCTGGAGGGAGTCCTCAACAAGCCGTCTCCTCTAGCCCTTTCAACAATTCTGTGGGTCCCTCATTCCTGGTGCACTCCGTTCTGCTACAACACGTCTTTTTTTTCTTTTTGTAGATTTATAGTTCTATTGTAATAACAAACATGTTACAGTGAGATCTACAAACATATGCAGAATAATATTTAAATTTATATAGAACAATATTTACATTTTTAAGTTACACTTTTGAAGTTAAGAGGATGAAGTACAACATAAGTTTTACAACAAAGAAAAGAATAATATACATGACAGAAATAGAGTTAACAATAAAAGTATAGCTCCTCTCTGTTCATGTTCTGAAACTCTTTAATAGCGCATGTCAAATTAGGAGTGAGGAGATGATGACACTTTAAGGTAATAATTATGTGGGTTCATACACAATTTTTCTTAGCAAAAGGAACAGAAAGAGGAAAATCTTTAGCTCAGCTACAGAGCAGGTTGCAGCTCTATATCAACAAAATTAAACATGAATATCTGCATAACTCTCCCTCTTGAAAAGACATGCCCCAAGTACCTTATTTATTTTTAGATAATACATGGTTGTATGGTTAAATCTTTGGTCCATTTGAAATTTTTTGGTATTTCTATCCAAATGGATAGTAACTTGGGCCAACATAATTTATTAATTTATTGATAACATGTTACTTTTTTTTTTTTTTTTTGGAGAGGTTTTGCTATAGGGCACGTGCGCTTGCCAGACAGACAGAGAGAGAGACAGAGAGACAGAAAGCGAGTAAACACCCCCCAGGGGGGATGACCACGCTGCAATTCCTTCTCCTCCATTCTCCTCTTGGGATCTTGAGCATGCACGCACATGCACCCGGCATGAGTTTTAAGCCACAGGGTCCAAGGACGCGAACCGCAGTCGACTACGTGGGAGTCCAGCAACATAGCCATTACGCTGACTGCTGGTCCTGGTAAGATGTTACTTCTTATGTTTAGATCTTTGTGTATTTTTGATCCCTATAATTGATGTGCCGTTTCTGGAACATTCTTTTCCATTGATATATCTGCCCTTATTTCAGGTTCAACTATTGTGATATTGTAGATAATGCAAGAAAACGTATCAATACATAGTACAAATAGACTGCCCTCCCAATCCTCTCTCCAAATATTATTGTGTTTTTTGAGAATTTTTCTAACTCTTCCTATACATTTATTTTTCCAGATGAGCATTAGTATTATTTTTCAAGTTAGGAAAGATGGCAGCAAGATGGTTAGGGAGACTGGATCCCACTTGGCCCACTGCACAATTCAAGTTCCAGACCAGCAGCTCGAAAAACACACTGGTCATGTGTGCACATGTGCCCAAATACTGAGAGGAAAATGAAGGGGAAAAGATACAGAGTGGTCATCTTTTTTTTTTTTTTTTTTCTTTTTTTTTTTTTTGGAGAGGTTTTTCGCTATAGGGCGCGTGCGCTCGCCAGACAGACAGAGAGAGACATAGAGACAGAAAGCGAGAAATCACCCCCCAGGGGGGATGGTCACGCCGCAATCCCTTCTCCTCCATTCTCCTCTCGGGATCTTGGGCATACACGCACACGCGCCTGGCGTGAGTTGTAAGCCACCGGGTCCGAGACGCGAACCGCGGTCGACTACGTGGGAGTCCAGCGACATAGCCATTACGCTAACTGCTGGTTCCCCAGAGTGGTCATCTTTTTGAAGGCTGCTTACTCACTTTATCTCTCTAGCAAGTGCATGTGCCTTATTTCAATTTTTTTTTTTTTAAAGAGGAAGAAAAAAAAAGAAATTGACTTCTTCAGACTATTCAATTTTATTGTCAAAAAAAGTATTTTTATTGTCTCCTTGTCCAATAATAGACTATGTACTCTGTTTCTCTGAGTTCTTTTTTCTTTATTCATGATAAAAAAGAATGCATATGCCTGTGAGAGACAGAGAAGCACTCTCTACAGGTTCTAGTCATGCCGTAACTCCCCTCCCTTACTCCTTTAGTCCCGTTGGATGCTGGGTACTCACTCACGTGCCTGATGTGTTTCACACTGACCAGCCAGGGATTTGGCCATGATCATCCTGTGGGACCCAGCCTCTGTTGAGCAGTGCATTATGGCAGCACCACAGCTAACCCTTCATGAGTCTTCTTTTCCCTCATATTCCATAACAAAGGTTTCTAGTTATTCTCTCACAAATATTGAACATGTCTTTAAAAGTTTATTTCTAGATAGTTATAGATTTTGCTACTGTACAAATGTTATATTTTCTCATTGTATTTCTAATGGTTTCTAATAGCTTTTGTATGGAGGCCAGCATGACCCATTTTAACGTACTTATACTTACTTACCTCTGTATGTCTGCCTACATTTCTTTTCTGATATCCTTGAGCTTGTCTATGATCCATGAGCCTATGGGTATGGTTGTCTACATTCTATCCAATTAGTGTTTCTACTCAGTAATACCACTATGCCATGCCATTTGAACTTGGAGTCAATATCCAGGTATTTACTTCCAAATATAGGTAGGAAAGAAAAAAATTTTCTTTCAGGTCTCATATGTCAAAATTATATCAGTCAGTTTAAGGATAAGTGAATATTATTATGACAATAATAAATGCTGTAAAGATTAGAATATGGGAAATTCTATTTTAAATTAAAATAATTATTGAGAATATATTAATAGTTAAATTAATAAGAAAATGTAAAGATTCATGATACAACAATTAAGTGACTGTGGTAGATAACATTTTTTTTAAGGTTTTTGCTATGGTACATATGCATTCACCACAGAGAGACAAAAAGAGACAGTAAAAGGGAAAGTGAGAAATCACCTCACATAGAGATGGCCACACCACAGTCCCTCTCCTTCATTCTCCTGAAATTTTGGACACCCCTGCACACATGCCCAGTGTGATTTTCAAGACACCAGGTCCAGGACTTGAACCATGATTGGCCATGTGGGAGTCTAGTACCTTAACTGCCACACCACTGCTGGCCCTAGCAGATAACATTTTTAAGTCAATAAATTTTTATAAAATTTTCTTAAGTAACAATGTGAGTTCAAATTATATTTTAACTATACTTTGTGTAAAACTGTTTGATATGCATAGCGCTGAGTAAAATACCTACTAAGAACTGTATTTAACTTAGTTATTCTACTCTGTCCAGGAATCTTTCACGAATAGATTAATTCAGAAATTCTTAATATCTGATCAGAATGTGTTACATCTATTTTGGTGCCTCAACATATTATAATAAGGGAGAAAAGTAATCATAACCACAGCATTTATAAATAATGATCTATTATGTAAACATTGTAAGGAATTTTAAAATATATACCAGAAGAAAATTTTGCTCTTCTATGAACCTTAATTGAAAGTTAATATCTACTTTTTTTAAAAGAATTATTTACTTACTTAAGTAATTAATTACTTTTTAATTTGACCAGAGAGAGAAAGTGAAGTGAGAAAGCAAGCCAAGTCTGAGACTTGAACCACGGTCAGCCATGTGGGAATCCAATACCTTAACTACCATGCCACCTGCTAGCCTCTATGTCTAGTTTTTTGATAAATACAAAAGGCATTCAAAATGTTCATGAAAAATGTTTATTATAAAAAACTTTGAATAGATTTCAAAGCTCTTTTGTACTAAAATAAATTCATACTTCGTTTTTTTAACAAACTTTTTAAAATTCCTTCATATATCATCAGTGCAAGCAGGAATGTGCAGCAGGTAACAATGCTGTGAGTTCGTTGTTTCTACACTACAACAAAGCTTTTCAAATATGTTTAAAACTAATATGCTTTGAGCTTTTTCATTTTGAGAAATTTTAAACCTGGAAGAGAGTTTCAAGAATACTGCAATATTGAGGCTGGTATGTGGCATGGTGGTTAAGGCACTGGACTCCCATGTGGTCAACCACAGTTCAAGTCCTAGGCATGGTGGCTTGCTTTTTTACTTTCCCTCTCTCTCTGTCTCTCTCTGGTCAAACTGAAAAGTAATAAAAATAAACCAACTTAAATAAAAAATTATTTTTTAAGAAGAGAATATTACAACATCAATATAACCTTCACCAAGGTTTTGCTTCTACCTTCCTTTCCCTCTCTCAACTTCTCTGTCTTTCTTTCCCTCCCTCTCTCTCAGCTCAATATACCATGCTTGGAATATGCATCAGTGTAGGAGTAAGGATCCATGGGTTCAGATAGCTATTATGTATTTGCCTGATATTTGCAGTAAGACTCAGGTAGGTTCTTTACCACTGTGATTTCCAGTTCTTTAGCTATAAGATTAAGACACTCAGGGCCAGTGGGTGGCATGGTGGTTGGGTGCTGGACTCCCATGTGGCTAACTTGTGATTTGAGTCCCAGACCTCGTGGCTTGCTTTTTCACTTTCCATCTCGCTCTCTGTCTCTCTCTAGTCAAGCTAAAAATAATAATAATAAATATAATTAAATAATTAATTCTCCTTTTTCAAAAAAAGACAATATACTCAAATCCCAAGTACTGTTTATTGATCACCAGATCCTGTTATTTGTGAGGACTATATAAATATTGAGAGAATAAACAAGAAAGTGGGAGCCTTGGATTCTATCAGAAGTGTATAAAGAAAGCAGACTCTAAGATGGAAGGTAATGAATGCTTAGAATAATAAGAAACGATCTTTTCAGAATAGCATTTTTTCTAAACTTTGGAAAAGTTAAGAAAACAACTCTCTCAGTCAGACCTAACTTGGAAGAAACAAAGCCTGACTGTTTGTGACTAAATATCAACATGAAGTGCAATAAACCTCATTAATTTTCCTTAATTGGGTAGAAAGTTTTGGAAAAATCTGAAGTAGAGAAACATTTTCATAAAGTTCAGCTTAATTTCAAGTTCTATGGTAATAAGGATAACAGAGTCCTAGGAAAGGAAAGAACTGAAAATTTTATTGAGACCCCAGAAATAAACCACAAAACATGCAGGTAACTGATCTTTGACAAAGGGCACCAGCCAACCCAGTGGGAAAAAGGAAACCTCTTTAGCAAACAGCACTGGAAAAACTGGGATTCCATTTGCAGAAAGATGAATCTGGACTCCTATCTCTCACCATTAACAAAAAATCAACTCAAAATGAATCAAAGATCTAAACTTAAGACATTAAACTATAAAACTACTGGTGGAGAACACTGGGAAAACTCTGGGAGACATTTCAGTAGGCAAAGACTTCTTAAGTAAGACTCCCAAAGCACAGGTAACAATCCCGAAAATAGACAAGTAGGATTGCATCGGATTAAGAAGTTTCTGCACGGCAAAAGACACAGTAATTGGTGTGAACCAACAACCCTCAGGATGGGAGAATATTTTTGTAAACTATGCCTCATATAAGGAACTGATAACCAGAATACACAGGGAACTCAAGCAGCTTACCCAAAGGAAAAAAATATATGTATCAGCTCAATTAAAAGATGGGAAAATTAGTAGAATAAATAACTCTTTAAGGAAGACAAACAGCCAAAAAGCACATGAAAAATGTTCAACATCCTTCATCATAAAGCAGATGCAAATAAAAACCACAGTGAGATACCACCTAATCCCAGTCAGAATGGCTAAGATTTAATAATACTAATAATAATAATATTAATAATTGCTGGCAGCAAGGATGTTGTGAAAGGAGAATTCTCCTACACAGTTGATGGGAATGTAAATTTGTCCAGCCACTGTGGAGAACAATATGGAGGTTTCTCAAAGATCTACGTATAAAATTGCCATGTGATCCAGTAATTCTACTTCTGGATATCTACCCAAAGGATAGAAAAACTCTTGGTCAGAAAAGTGCTGGAACATTTATCTATGTTTATTGAAGTATTATTCACAATTGCTAAGGCATGGAACCAACCCAAATGTCCACGAACAGATGAATAGATAAAAAAAAGTGTGGCACATATATGATATGGAATGTTACTCAATATAAAAACAATAAGACCCTGGCATTTGGTATAAAGTAGACAAATATGGAAGATTAACTGCTAAATGAAACAAGCCAGGCTATGAAAGAGAGACATCATATGTCTCCACTTAGTATATACTGACTGTCCGCACTCTTTGGCAGAAACTGAAAGATTAGTGTACATAGAAGCATGGAAAATGGTTGCAGATACTGGAGAAAGTGTGGGAAAAGGGGGAAAGGGGGAGAGTGAGAGGAAAGGAATCAAGAAGAAAAATAGAGAGGCAAGACATTTATGGACTGAGGTGAAGTGTATTTATGTTGGATAAATTCACTTTACAAGTTGTAGCAAAGTATAGTGATAGAATGTATAAAATAAATTTTAAAAAGAAAATATCAGAATTTTTAAAATGATAAAAAACAATAATAATAATAAAATAGATTTTAAAAGAGGAAAGATAATAGATTTTTTAAAATTAGGAATTAGAACACTCATTGTTTCACAGAAACATTTAAATACAAAATGGTTTTGCAAATGTCTGAAAACATTTGTTGGCCTTCAGCCTTAGGCAGACTATATAGTCCCCTTGTTTATATTTTTAATTTGCTAGGCAAACCTTACCCACTTCTAGCCCTAATGTAGCAATGCACTTTACAAGCATTTTAAATTTATCCCAGAATCTGAATCAGTGCATTTCTCACTGGCCAGGGTCATGCAATTCTTTTTTTAAAATCCTCAATACTTTTATGCTCCCAGGAAATGCACCTGTCAATACAGCATGTGTGTTCTCTCATTTTCTTAAAAGCAGAAACTAAGTATCATTTTTCACTCTTGATTTGAAAGCTGTTAGAAAGCTTGAAAGTAAAGAGGGCCATCCAAAGGGGAGCAAATAAATCTAATCATGGTGAATAGGTGACAAAAGACTTGTGCTTGTATTTTCTCAATTCATTCTTAACATCATCATTGACACACTCTTTGATTGAGGACCAACTCTTGATTTCTCAAGGCCAGGGCCAGAGAAATGAGGTCAAAAGACCCAGCTGTTCTGTTATTTTTTATTGTTTTTGTTGTTGTTGTTGTTGTTGTTTTCTTTTCTCCATTAAGACACAGTTATTTGAAAGCATAAATCTGATCAATTAGTTCCCACCTTTTCCTCTTAGTATTTCCAAAGATGTTCATAAGTAGCTCAATGGGCTTGTTTGAATTCTGTTTTCTGCTCCTTCCCCTTGCCCATCCTCAAAAAAGTTTTGAAGTTGGGAGCAGCAGTTGGCATAATGGCTATGTAGCAGGATTCCCATGTAGTCAACTACGGTTCGAGTCCCAGACCCGGTGCCTTAAACTCATGCCAGGCACGTGTGCATGCATGCCCAAGACCCCAAGAGGAGAATGGAGGAGAAGGGATTGCCATGTGGTCATCTCCCCTGGAGGGTGATTTCTCACTTTCTGTTTCTCTATCTCTCTCTGCCTTTCTGGCAAGCACATGCGCCCTATAGCAAAAATAAATAAATAAATAAATAAATAAATAAATAAATAAATATAAAACTCTCCAAAAAAATCAAAAAACAAAAAAACAAATAAAAAAGGTTTGAGGTTGAACAGTAAGTTGGCAAGTAGGAATGCATATGCATAAGGAAAATCTTTGAAAATATTAAGGCCAATGGATGTCTCTGAACAACTCAACCAAGAATTGAAAGGGAAAAAATAATAATAATACTGTAAGGAGGCAGGACTGAAACTGGGAAGCGTGGAAGACAGTATGCGTGTCATGCCAATATTCACAGGCCCTCACTGTCCATCTCACAGTCCATGCATGACACTATAAACACACACAACTCTCAAGCTTCTCCCCCATGCCTTTCTTACAAGTGTACTGTAGAGAGATTGAAAGTGCTAGTTACTATCCCTGGAGCAGCTATCAGTCCATAACAAGCGAGAGTGGAAGGACAAATACTCAGCTTTTCTCACCTAAAGGGTAGGATAGCTCTGAAAGCATCTTCTACTCTCTCTCAAAGATGCGTCTTGCAAATGAGTCACTGACCAGCCTTTGTTCTGGACTGCCTTTTCCAGGATGTTTACATAGCGAACAGTGTTGGAAGATGGAGACAACGTCTTCCTCTAGAGCAAAGGGTAATCATGCTTACTGCCTGTTATATAAGATTTTGGTTCCCAAAGTACAGGGTTCCAACACACTGATCGTACTGGCCAAATCTAGTTCCTGGTGCATCATCCCCATGGGACTAGAGGACAAGGAGACCAACACAGTGATGGCACAGATGAAACTGCTTCTGCTCCACAGTATAGAGTTCTCCATGTCTATTGTAGTGATCTCATGTCTTCTGGCCACATCCATGATACTGTGGCAGGCCAACCTATTAGCTTTAAATATGGCAGACGGGGGCCAGATAGTGCCACAGTGGTGATACAACTGGAGGAAGTTCCCAGGTTCACATTCTGAGTCCTCTCTGTAAATGCCAGGTGCTCACATACATACCTGTGATTCAAGGCCAAGGCTGAGGGGTGGAAAGTATAAGAGAGATCTCAGACTCCTCATGGTTCTTACCTTTCTCACTCACCTCACAGCATGGAAAATGACCCAGTACAAACAGTATTTCATTTGATCCAAACTAGGATAATCATTGTCTAAGAAAACTCATTTTAAAATTTTGCTCTGTTGTTCATATTTAAGATGGAATATTCTGTGAAATGAATCTCCAGTGTTTCTCTGCTCACAAAAATTGTTGAGGGGCTGGCAGGTGGCATGGTGGTTAAGGGCACTGGACTCCCACATGGTCGACAACAATTTGAGTCTCAGACCTAATGGATTTCTCTCTCTCTCTCTCTCTCTCTCATCAAATTAAAAGAAATTAATAAACAAATAAAATAATTTAAAAAATTGGAATTGAAAGACCCAAGAGCCCAGAACTGGCAGATATATCAGGAGCTATACAGCTAATATAACTGATTATATGAGACAGTGAAGTAATTCAGAGACCAGGTGACGGGCACAGCCCCATCACACAAGCCTAAAGAATTAAGTATCTAGGGGCTCTCAGTGTGTGTGTGTGCGTGTGTGTGTATAGAAAGAGAGAGACAGAGAGTGACAGTCGCACATGTAAGAGTACTTCAAAAAGTTTGTGGAAAAATGAATTTAAAATATGAGTTTATTTTGGTGCAAAAAGATTTTGAAATCCATGCAAAGTTTCTTCATAATGCACATTTTTCAAGAGCATTTTTGGAAACTACACATACACAGAGTACATAGTAACAGTGAAACATAATAAATTTAAAATTCTATTTAAAATCCAACTTAAATTTAAAATTCTATTTAAAATTCCTCCAATCACATTTTACTTAAGAAGCATACAGTTAAGATAACTCTGAAAAAGTTAGAGTAGTATCACTATAATAATCTTCACTTCTAACCAGGACTAAAAAGACCCAAATCAAAACAAAAAAGACCTATAGCCAGGGAAATAATTTCACCCTTGCTTAATATGCTTTTCAGATTAATCTCGGAATGACACCATAAGGCCACGATAAGAAATGCAGGCAGTGAATGCCGGCAAATGCCTTTTAAAAGAGAGTTTTAGTATTTGAAGCTAACATGTTTACGTAAGTGATAAGATGGTAGGTATTTACAATATCTTAGGATACTTTAACTTTCCACTATTTCGTTTGTTTAGTTAAAAATGTTTAGTTTTTAAGAAAACAAAATAAAAATAAACAAAAATAAAATGAGCTCTTTCCTCTGAAAGCAGAGTATTCGTTGCCTGGCCTGATTTTAACTTACACTGATTTTGTAAGTTATTTGGACAAGAACAAACATCAAATGCACAGTCACTTACTGACACACCAGGCCTTGTGCTCAATGCTGGGAATGTGAAGAGGGGTAAACAGAGCTGATGCCCTTGAGGAGCTCAGATTCTGATACAAACATTCCCCCCCCCAATCAAAAATAAATACATAACTTAGTGTTTTTCCACAGACTCTGCAAATCAGAATATTTTCCAAATTCTCTGCAAAATGAAAATCCAGGGAGAATTAAGACAAGGTTTTTTGTTTCATTTTGTTTTTGCTGTAAGACACATGTGCTTGCCAGAGAGAGGGAAAGTGAGAAAACACCCCTCTAGGGGGATGGCCACACGACAATCCCTTCTTCCCCATTCTCCTTTAGGGATTTGGGGCACATACACATTTCTCAAGCCTCTGGTCTGGAATTCAAACCATGCAGTCAGTTACATGGGATCCAGCCACCTTAACCACCATACCACTGGCTGACCCAAGACAAGGTTTTAAAACATGCTTACAACATATTCTAACTCTGATAGGAGTCTCCATTTTCCCTGCTGGGATGGAGAGATTTTAGAAGTTAAAACCTCTTCCATACATTAATACTTCTTTCAGGGTCTCTCCTACTTTAGGTGGTTTGTTTTCTGTCATTCCTTCATTCAGAGCAATGAGATGGGTTTGCTATTTGATTGGACCCAGAGGGCAGTAGAGGCCAAGGCCAATAGCATCCTCATACTAAGTGAAGGGCAGGAGTCTGTACTGCTCTTAGCCCCGTCAAACCGGAAGACAGAAGACCAGCTCCAGTTAAGGACAAGTTTCAGCTAATCATAAAACAGGTTCCTTCGAGTGTGTCCTTAATGGTAAAGACAATGTGAAGAGTCAGGTGTTTTTTCAAGTTCTACAAGTTATTCTACTTTATGCACATTATCCTGGAGAAAGTTCCCCACCTCAGTTTATGAAGTTGGTATAAACAAGTTGCCAAAAGTAGAAAAATTATTAAATGAAAAAAGATATGGTAAACCAATCTATCCTATGATTATAAATGCAAAAATTCTAAATAAAATATTGATCATCTGAATCTAAAAGACATACATCAAATAAATATATGATGGCCTTGATTGAGTTATACCAGGAATATGAGTATATTAGTATTAGAAAATCTACAAACATAATTCACAACACCTTATAGGAGAAAAGTTATATGATTACTGCAATATATACAGAAAAACATGAAAATAAAATTCAACATCTTTCAGGCTAACAAAATAAGCAAATATCCTACACAAGGTAAGGGTAGAAGAAATTCCTGTAATATGATAAGTGGAACCTATCCAAATCACAGATAATGATGAAGAATTAGCAGCATTCCTTTCAAGGGAACAAAAGAAGTCAGGAAGAAGACAAGAATGACTACTCACTGTTTTTATTTAACATTGTATCAGAGATCCTAGCCAGCACAATAAGACATGACAAAGACAAAATCAATATAAGCACCGGAAAGGAAGAAAAAAACTTATCATTTGTAGACTATGTGGTTATTTATACAGGAAATTCAAGCAAACCTGCAACTTATTAGAACAAAGAAATAAGAGGGGAAAACTATGTCAAATGAACAGATTAGAGAGATTTACAATAGTCCAACATACCTATGTGCACTTCATATGTGACAGAACTGGTAATATAAACCAGCAGGGAAATAATGAACTGTTCAAAAAATGGTTCTAGACCAACTGACTATTCATTTGAAAAAAATGCCTTTGTTTCATACTAGGTACGAAAAATAAATTCCAGATGGGTGCAAAACCTAAAAACTTTCAAAATTTAACATTTATAGAAGAAAAAAAATAGAGAACAGTTTTAGAACTTCAGTGCAAAGAATTATTTTTAAACCAAGGCACAAAAATAACGAATAATATTGTTGTGCTTCCTTGATATTAGAAAGCTCTGATGACATCACAAAGTAAAATCTATAAGCCAAATGCTAGAGAAAACATGAACAGCACAATTAACAACAAAGGAGACTTTCCTTTAGGTTCTGTTGGTCTGAAATGAGTCCAATAACCGTTAATCAATGCTCACAACAGGACCTTGGGAGAAAACCTACATTTCTTTCCTAGTGCATTTCCTCCTAACACCTCTATCAAATTGGGCAGTCTTCATAATAATAAAAGGAAGGATGGGATCAGTAAATGGCATAATGGTTGCATTGCTGAACTCCCACTTAGTCGACCACGGTTTGAGTCCCAGACCTGGTGTCTTGAAACTCAAGCCAGGCATATGTGCATACATGCCGAAGATCTTAGGAAGAAAATGGAGAAGGGATTGCAGTTTGGCCATCCCCCGGGGGGGTGATTTCTTGCTTTGTGTCTCTCTGTCTCTCCAGTGAGTGCACATACCCTATAGCAAAAGTCTCTTAAAAAGGGGGGTGGGGGGGAATGTTGGTGAGGCATCAGCGCTTATATCCTGTCATTCTGAAAGAACTGAAATTTTTTGTTCCTTTTCCATCCCTCCAGAATTTGACTTCAGTGCCTGGGGAACATCCTCCTCATTTCCTGGATGGACTTAAAGTTTTCCTATAGGGTATGTGCACTTGCTGGAGAGAGAGAGAAAGAGAGAGAAAAAGAGAAAGTGAGAAATCACCCACTGGGAGGATGGCTACTCCACAATGCCTTCTCTACCATTCTCCTCTTGTGATTTTAGGCACATACGTATACACACTCAACATATTTTTCAAGTCACTGGGTCTGGGATTTGAACTGCACATTTATCCACATGGGATCTAGCCATCTAACCTCTGTGCCACTTGCTAGCTCACCTCTACATCCTTTTAACCAATCTTTCTTCTTTCTATTTTGCTGTCTTCAAACTATTAACTGATAAACAGTAGGACTGACGTTCCCATACTTAAATACATTCGGTAGCCTTTACTCTAAAGATTGAGTTGAAATCCCAAATGGGATGACTCTTAATCAGCCTATTTCTCTCCTTGCCTCATCAATAGCACCTCTGGCAATAATCATCTTCCTACTATTTTTCTTCTCCCTAAGCACACTCATTAAGAGTTATTTCAGTTATGGTCTCTGAATAGTAAATTCATCTAGCATTTTTTTAAATAATTTTATTTTTTTGAGAAGTTTGTTTTGCTGTAGGGCGCATGCACTCGCCAGAAAGACAGAGAGACAGAAAGCAATAAATCATCCCCCAGGGGGGATGGCCATGCTACAATCCCTTCTCCATTCTCCTCTCGGGATCTTGGGCACGCACGCACATGCGCCCGGCATTAATTTAAGCCACTGGGTCCTGGAATCGAACCGTGGTCGACTACATGGGAGTCCAACGACATAGCCATTAGACCAACTTCTGATCCCCATTTTTTATTTTGCTTTCATTCTTGAATGATTGTTTATTCCAGGTTTGTGGCTATTTACCAATAGGAGGTTAATGGTCTCCTTCTAACTTCTGTCTGGGACCAGCCTTTCCTATTAAACAGACTCTACTTCAGAAAGAGAACTTCTCCACAGTTCAAGTCACCTTCTTTTCCTTGTTTACTGAAAACCACCCTAATGTTCTTCTAAGGAACCTAGCAATGGGGACAACAACCATGTCTATCATGGTAGTGTAGGTAACTCAAGAATATTCCCGCATCTCACTGCAATTTGAAATGAAACCAGATAGTTATGCCAAGTTTCCCATGATGAAAAAAAAAATCCATAAGTTAAATAAATATTTGAAGCTTTCTATGTTAATCTTACACGTAAAAGTCAAATTTCAGATTCAGTGCAAGAACACCAAGACTAACTTACTTTTGTAAATGTAATAGATTACTTCCTTTCAGCTGGCAAATAAGATAAATACGTATCATTAATTAGATTACTAATGCCTCCACATTAGCGAAAGTAGGTAATTTTTTTCTTTTAAAGTTTCTTTTTTCTTTTTCTTTCTTTTTCTTTCTTTCTTCTTCTTTCTTTCCCTTTTTCTTCTTCCTTTATTTGCTATAATTCACATAGTCTTGCCAGAAAGAGAGAAAAAGTGAGAAGATACCTGACATAGGAGATAGCTATGTTGCAATCCTTCCATATCTCCTTTTGGGATTTTGGGCATGCACACACCTGGCTTGTTTTTCAGGTCACTGGTACAGAATTTAAACAGTGCAGTCAGCTCTATGGGATCCAGCCACCATAACCACCATGCCACCATCTGACCCAATATTGGGTAATTCTTTTTCATATCTAAAACATCAATATTTGTGTTTACATAAACACTGAAAAAAATATTTTTGTGGGGCTATTTAGTGGTGTGCCGATTAAAGCAGCTTGATCCCATGTGGGGGATTATGTAATGTGAGTCCCAGACAAGGGTCACTGAGTTTATAGGTGTGTGTACCCATAAATCTGAAGAGGAGATTAGAAGAAGGTTGTGATGTGAACATCCTCTATGGGAGCGGCTTCCTCACTGCCTGTCTCTATTTCTCTCTGGCAAATTTAAAAAAAAGAACAGAAGGAGATGTTTGTAACAAATAGATTGATATTAATAAAAATGCAGATGAATTGTTTTAAGTTTATTTTATCACAAAACTATTAATTTATTATACAGAAAAGAAAGATACATTTTGAGAAAATAGAAAAAAATCCAAGAGTCCATAGGCCATAAAGAAAATATGCCAAAAAGTGACATGTACAAACAGCCATATTATTCCAAGAATAAATTTAGCTCAATTTCCTTGAGAGAGGCAGACAGTACTTCTTTTTCACAAGGGATCTATTTGATCTAAAAATCATAAAACAAAGATATCCACATTCTAAAAAGTATTAACCAATTTCTTCTATTAAATTGCATTTCCTTTGGCATTCTTATATGTGTTCTAAAATCCACCATATAACATTCGGTATAAATAAGGTCTCATTTTTTTTTCTCTTGAAATTTGAATGTATATGAGCATTGTCTCCATACAGAAATTATTTGAGGGCAAGGACGATTATTTTGTTGTGACTATTCTTATTCTTAACTAATAAATAAAAATTTGAGTACCCAAGGTGCTACCCTTCCTGCTACCATCCAGGCCTCACATTTGGTGTTCCCTCTGACTCCAACAGGTAGTTCCTGCTTCTCATCCTCCAGCAAATAGAAATAAAAATAAGAGTTAAAAGCATACTATGAGAAATTTTATGCCAATGAACTTGACAATTCAGATGAAATGAACACATTCCTTAGCAATCACATCTTACCAAAACTGACATAAGAAAAAGTAGGAAATATATAAAAAAATAGTAAAATAAATAAATAAATAAATAATTGCATCAATCCTACACAAAATGCTCCCGCTTAACCTTGATACTAAAATCTGCAATACCAGTGTAAGATAAGGAATTTATAACCGAACTCACTTATTAGAAACAAAATACTGAACAAATTACTTTCAAACTACCTTTAGTCAGGTATAGAAAAGGAAAATACATTGTGATAAATATGAGTTTATTCTAAGAATGCAGAGTTGGAATAATAACAGAAAATCAGTTAACATAATTAACCACATTCAGAGATTAAATGCGAAATCATACGATCCTTCCAGAGATGCAGAAGGAAAAAAGAGAAAAAAAAAAGATTAGATAAAGTTGCACATTCAGGGGCCAGCAAGTGGCATGGTAGTTAAGGCACTGGACTCCCAAATGGCAGATGGCAATTCGAGTCCCGGACCTGGCAACTTGCTTTCCAACCTTTCCTCTCTCTCTCTTTGGTGAGTGCACATACCCTAGAGCAAATTTTAAAAACTAGTAATAATAAATATAATGAAATAAATAACTTTTAAAATTCCACATTCATTCATGTTATTTTTTTTTTCTTAAACAAACTAAGACTAGAAAGGGCTCTCCTTAACCTATAAAGGAATATTGATAGCTTTCTTTGGGGAGTCAGGAGCAAGATTCAGATGCATGTTACTATAATTCCTATCAATATATTTTAGCGAAATTCTACTAAGTAGAAGAGAAGTAAAATACAAATAAGCTAAAAAAATACAGACTGTTATGAAAGAAACTAAGCTTTCATTATTTGAAAAAAGTGTTTTATATTATTTTAGCATCCATATTCCTAAGTAAATTTGGGTTGTAACTTTTCTTTCTCATTCCTGTAAGAACTAGAATAAAGTTCGTGCTAGCTTCATAAACTTTTTCAACACTCTGTCCAATGGCACATTTCTCAGTTCCCATCCCTGTCATTAAGTGACACGTGACCGTGTTCTAGAACTTAAATGGCAGTGACAATCTTGACTTCTACTCATAATGTATTTCTTCCAGATTTTCGATTTCCAATCACCCAGTTGTCAAAAATATGGGGTCCTCATTGATTTCTTTTTCTCCATCTTCACAGCTAACCCCCCCTCAGATCCTGTCAACTCTGCCCCACAGCACAGCCCCTGGCAGTCTACTTCTTTCCCTCTACTGTAGTCATCCTGGGCTAAACAGCCGCGTCACTCACCAGGATAACTGCTGGGGCCTCCCTCCGGATGGCTCTGCTTCTCCTTTCCTCACCCATAGCTCAACTCCACACAGCAGCCAGGATCATCAAATGTATCCCAGCACGTCCCTGCTAAGACCTCGGAATGTAACCCATCAAACCCCTTTTCACGGCCCAAAAGATCTGGGCTTTGCCTCAGGTATCTTGCATGATTTTCCCTTTCCTTTTCAGGGTTCTGCCACACAGGTCTCTTACTCTTCCTTCAGATTCCTTTGAGCCTTTTGTACCTGCACTTCTCTTGGCCTAAAATGTTTTTTGCCCAGAACTTTTCTCACTCCTTTATTACCACCTCAGACCTTTCTTAGCCATTTAGTCTAAAATGAACTCTTCCCTAACGGCCCCTTCTTTTATTATAGTACTGTTTGATTTTATTCTGTTTTACTCCATTGTACTTATTGCAAGCCCAAATTATTTTGTTTCTTTTTGTTTTCCTCTCTTATAGTCCGTTTCCACAAGAGCAAGAAATTCTGATTTTTCACTGTGTGAGCTTAGGCTAGCACGTGGCACACAGTAGGTGCTAGAGCTAATTGTCTGAATGAAGAACTAATAGATGGGCATAGGAATATACTCCAGATGCACAGTGCTAGGCGTTTGAGGAAGCAGTGAAGAGACTAGGTGCCACACAGCCAGGAGCTGTGAGGAACAGGTAGGGAGCCCTGACCACTCACCTGCTGGCAGAGTCAGACAGGTAGGACCATAAGCACCATCAACAACCTTTGCTGTCCAAGCCTGCTGTCTAAGACTCATTACCTGGCTGCAGGCCTGCAATGCATTTGCCTCTTGACAACATTTAATCACCAATATAATAATCAATGGAGAACACTAATTGTAATACTGTAACTGTGCTATTTTTATCTTTAGAGAGAGCTGAAGTGGTATACTATTTTTCTTTAAAAGAAGTCATCTTAGAAAGTGATGCATTTAAGATAAATATCACTAAGTATCAATTTGGGCATTATCTGAATTCTGACATCACAAGTAAAAAAAATTTCAACTCCACTTAAAAAGATGTCAGATTCAGGCAGTTTTACAACAGGAAATGGAAAAAGGTTAAGACTTTAGCTTGATTCAGGTGTCATTTGATATATATACATAGGAAATTAGGTCACTGAAAATAATTTTTTTCAATCAAGAAATTTACAGGTCAGAATAAAATGACATTTCAATCCATTTCAACTGGTGTTTCTAGTCATTGATGTTTCTTCACATTATATGGCATTGACCACTTAAAAGCTACCATGTACAGTTTTTAAAAGACCTCTATGCTTATTTCTCTCACTAATTTTTTAATGCCAGTACATTCAAACTACTGAGCACAGCTATTTTCACGAAAAAGAAAAAATTGGAGACTACCATCTGGTAAAATGTGGGTGACTAGAATAACACAGAAAAGATTTGTTAGCATCAAAGACACCCAGTTTATAAAACAAACTAGCTCCAGGGAAGTTAGCCAGGAAAGTGTGAATGAACCACAACTGTTTCTGCTATTTCTTCATAAATATCTATCCAAGTGTTCAGGACCCAACTCAAATTTCATGTTCTATGAGAACACTTGCTTTTTCCTCTGTGGTAGGATTAATCATTCCCTCTTCAGTTTTCCAGTGTATAAATCTCTATTCTTAAATACGCTTCATTAGACACTAGATCAGTCTCCCATGCTCCATTATTACCTTCTTTCTAAAAATGTTTACTTATTTATTTCTTCCATGAGAAAGGAACACAGAGAGCGAAGGAGACCGAGGCAACCCCAGCAGAGTCCTTACATCATGATTTCCCCTCTGTCTCCACCAGCCAAGGTCATAGGCACAGCCACCCAGTGTGCTCAGGGAGGCCCCAGGCTGTGAATCTAGGGCCTTTCCCAGGTGGGCCTAGTTGATTTATCACTGCATCACTATCTGGCCTCAACTCTTAGCTTCTTAAAAACAGAAGTCCTCCTTTAGTCAGTTTTGAATCCCAAGGCCCAACATAGTGTCAAGGTCTCAAAAAAGGTTTACTGAAAGAAATTAAAACATAAAATAAAATATTTAACTGAGGACTATCTATATTATAAGTCCTGGTCATTGACTTCTTAATAATGATTTTTTTAAAAAATACAATCTACCCCAGCCTCAAATACCTTCAGTTCTGGTTGTGGAGTCTGAAGGACAGGGAGTTGCTTTCTAACTATGACTCTGCCTCCACCCACCCAAGTTGTCAGGAGCAGAACTGCCTGTATTTTTTTTTTCCTAGCACAAGGTGCAAATCAACACATACAGGCATAATAATTTTAAAAACAGGGAATTGTGTCATATTATCTTAACACTTGGATTTTTTTTTTAAAGTTGTTGCCCTAGAGCACATGTGCTCACCAGAGAGAAAGAGACAGTAAGGGAGAAAGGGAGAAATCATTTCCCAGGGGGAATGGCCATGCCTCAATCCCTTCTCCTCTCAGGATTTTGGGCATGCATGCACACATGCCCAGTGTGATTTCTCAAGGCACCAGATCCAAGATTCAAATCACGGTCACCCCTGTGGTAGTCCAGTGCCTTAATCACAACTCCACTTCTTGGCCCCAACATTTGAAGATTCTTAAAGTCCTTTACAAAATTAAAGAAAAGGTCCATGAAATTCCCAACTCTTTTCTAAAGAAAAGCCCTGATTTAAGACATGGGTAAGAACACACTTCTATGGGCCAGTAGCGGTGATACGGTGGGAACACAACACCTAATAATGCTGGGCCTACATGGCAAGGTCCTGGGTCTGCAGCCCAAGGTTTCCCTGTGCATGCTGGGTACTCACTCATATGCCCATGATCTGGGCTAGCTGAGGCTAAGGTTAGTATTGCTGTATGAAGAGCCTATTAGAAAAGCCTCTCTCTTTTCCTCTCTCTGCCTCTCTTTTGGTCTCTTTCTCTCAAATGAAAAAGAAAAAAAAAAAACATGCTTGCAATCATTTTTAAAGAAAAGAAAATTTTAAATATAATATGTGCAAGTCACTATACCAATTTACTTATAAAATATGTCCAGTAAAGAGCAGTTCCTAAGCATAACTTATACATTTAATATGTTCAGCTATAAATCAAAACCACTCAGTATGGGAGTTTTCTATTGAAATAGTCCCAAACCATTAATTTTGCTGCTCAAAATTTCAGTTGAAGATTAAGCAGTTAATTTTTCAAGTAGTAGCTCAAGTTCTCTTTTCTTGTAACAGAAGATGGTGAAAGAACAGTGTTTTCAGCAATTCTAGCCTAAGTGTGGAGACCAGTCTTTTGACACGATTGAAAAGATAATGCTCCTATTTGCATAGGTTTTATTTATCCTCCATATATAGCATGTAGAAATTGAGACTTTTCTTATTCAAGGGAGATATAAAATACATGTTTTTTTTTAAACATGGGGAAAATTGCTACACTGAAGATATGGAAGTCATGTCATGTGAAATAATTATGAATTGAAAGATTATGTTCCATTCTCTCCATAAGTATATTCATACCTGTACTCATTGGTATACGGTCTTTGTTTGGATAAGACGGACACTGTAATGATCACCTTGTATCACCCAAAATGATACACAGTATCTGTGTGTTGTAACACAGTTGACTCGTGGGAATTACTTTCTTCCTCCTACTCTAATTTTTATAAGCAAGCTTCAGTCTATTTTTTTCTACTTTAACTCTTTCAAAAAGCTTACCATGTACTTTCCACCAAATGGTCTTAAAAATCATTTTGAGCTTATTCACAACATAAAAGTCTATGGTAGTATTCATAGCTATTTCCTAGTTCTAATAGTCAGTAAGTGTCTTTTAATTCAACACTGTTTACTAAATATTAATCTCTTGTATTTAACACTGAGTTCTCTAAACTGTCTTGCTAAATCATGTGAAAAACATTCAAAAAATGGTGCCTTGAAGAAAGAGAGCACTGATATACAGCTTACAAAGAAAAGAAGTAAGTATTTATGTTCTGCTTTCAATTTATTCCAAATATACTGTTCTCTGCTAGTTAAAGGAGAAAATGATTACATATTCAGTTATCTTAAAAATAATTAAAAGTTCATCAATTTCCTGTCAGGGATGTGATATAGTTTAATTACTTTCTATAAATGCATTGACTAGGCCATCAAGGGAGACTATCTTGCTGAGAGGTTATTATCTGAACAACAAACTGATGTCCATTGAGTGAGTGTAGGTATGCAGACAGAGACCTCTGTGTGTGTGCAAATTCAGAAGGACGGCAGTGACTGAATGACAGAGCTGATTGAAATCAAACAGACTTTAAGATCTGCTCATATTTTTCTAAGAGAAACATATTTTCCTAGGAGAAATAAAATATTTTGTCATAAACACACAGAATTTACTTATATTAATATAGTCAACCCTTGAACAGCACAGGTTTGAACTATGTGGGTCCACTTAGACATGGTTTCTTTCTCATAAATACTGTAAAAGTATTTTCTCTTCCTTATGATTTTCTTAATAACACTTTCTTTTCTGTAGTTTACTTCATTGTAAGAGTAGAGTATATAATACATATAAATACAAAATAAGTGTGAATTGCTTGTTATCAGTCAGGCTTCCAGGCTATAGTAGGACATTAGTAGTTAAATCTGGGAAGAGTCAAAAGTAGTACAGAGATTTTTGACTGCCCAGGGGTCTGGTGCCCCAAACCCTAACACTGACTAAGAGTTAACTGCATGGAGCCAGTAGATGGCATAGCAATTGCATGCCTGGACCCCCACATTGCCTACCACAGTTTGAGTCCTAGATCCGGTGGCTTGAAATTCACACCAGGTCGTGTGTGTGCATTCCCAAGATCCCGGGAGGAGAATGGAGGAGAAGGGATTGCAGTGTGGCCATCCTCCCTGGGGAGTGATTTCTCACTTTCTCTCTTACTGTCTTGTCTCTCTCACACCTGGATGTGCACACATGCCCTAAGGCAAAAGCCTCTAGATAAAAAAACAAATTTTAAAAAAAGGAGTTAATTGTATGCAAATTTTCTCTTTGCAAGAATTTTTATCCATGTCAGATTAACTATTGAAACTGGGCAAAGAACATCTCTAAAGGTAATAGTATTGGTTTTCCTCCAATTATTCTAAAGTAGTTCAAAGAAGCCAGACTCTAAGTATACTGGAAGCTAAAGAGTTTGTTCTGGTATCACCCAACATTATACCAGCTAGGAAAGCCCTGCAGAGCAGGTGACATGAGGCAGCTCTGTGGACCAGTTAGAATGTCAAAACACAGTGTATTTGCCAGAAAGCTTCATTCCAACAAGTAGCACACAGCCACCTTTCAAAATGAGGTCAATTAGAGTCTACATTTGATTATTAGCACCTGGTTAATAATTCATAATATAGGTTTTGTTGTCTCTCTCCCCAATATGAACCCATTACCATGAGACTTACTAGGGTGCTTGGACCCCTCTGTCAAAGTTGCATGGTTCTACTGGTCTGAGCCTACCCAGTGGTTGTATGTTTCTTTAGTGGTATACTCTCCCCTTTTCCATCCCCACCTGGCAAGCATCACTCCCCTCCCAGACTCAACTAAAACATCATCCCTTTCAGTAAAGCCCCAGAGTTGGGCATATTTAATACCATTAACCATATTCACCTGTAGCCCTGTCTCTTGCTGCACAAGGGAAACAACACTGGATGAGAAGTCAGCTGCCTGCTCTGCCTCTTACTGGTGTTTTGACCCTGAGGAAGCTCCTCGACCTCTCTGAGACACTGTTTCTTACCAATAAATAGGGATAATTACAAAATTCAGCAACTTTCAGGACAATTAACCCAGAATCTGTGTGAAAAGCCCTGCCCAATGTATGGTGCGTAAAGACAGTCAGCAAATGGCTTCACCCCACCCATGGCTCCACATACTATTGTTCTCCTCCATACTTCCCTCTAATGAGCCCTGCTGCCAGTCAGTATAGAGACTAAGAGGATGGTGCATTTGACTTTAGGGCAGCATGCCTCATTGGTGGCTCCTTAACGCCCTGTGCATGTATGTATAGTCATGCTCTGCATAACTACAGATTCAGTCAATAGCAGACCATATATATGACATTGTCCCCTTAAGATTTTAATGGCACTAAACATTCCTAATGCTTCATGACACTGGAGTCATTGTAAGATCCTATACAGCACATTCTTCACATGTTTGTGTTGACGCTGATGTAAACAAACCTATTGCACTGCCCCCCGTACAAAGGGTTAGCACATACAATCGTGTAGAGTACATAATGCTCGATGATGATAATAAACCCCTATGTTACTGGCTTATGTGTTTATTATATGTCCTTATCATCGCTTTAGAGTATATGTCTCCTTATTAAAAAACATTTACTATGGAACTAGCAGATGTCATAATGGCTATGTCGCTGGACTCCTAAGCAGTCGATCACAGTTCGAGTCCCGGATCCAGCAGCTTAAAACTCAAGCTGGGTGCATGTGAGTGCATACCAGTTCTGAGCGAAGAATGGAGGAGAAGGAATTGTGGAGTGGCCATCCCCCCAGGGGTAATTTCTTGCTTTCTGTCTCTGTCTTTCCTGCCCCATATAAAAAAAAAAAATCTCTAAATAATAAATATGTAAAAGTTCACTGTAAAACAGTATTTCATTACCCTGGAAGCAGTCCCTTAGATAGTGCGCTTATTGAGTCTATTGATTACATTATTTTCTCTTGTGCTTGATTTAATTTCATATTGTTTTGTTCGTATGGTCTTGCCAGTGAGACAAGAAATGGAGGTGGAAGATATTGATACTCCTGACCCTATTTAGGCTTAAACTAGTTTGTATGTGTTCACTTCTTGGTTTGAAATAAAAAACTAAATTAAAAAATAAAAAGAATAGGGGACCAGCAGTTAGCGTAATGGCTATGTCGCTGGACTCCCATGTAGTTAACCACAGTTCAAGTCCCGGACCCGATGGCTTAAACTCATGCTGGGTGCATGTCTGTGCGTGCCCAAGATCCCGAGAGGAGAATGGAGGAAAAGGGATTGCGGCGTGGCCATCCCCCCGGGGGGTGATTTCTCTCTCTCTATTTCTCTGTCTCTCTCTGTCTTTCTGGCAGGCACATGTCCCTATAGCAAAAACCTCTCCAAAAAAAAGGAAAAAGAATAGAAAAAAGCTTATAGAATAAGGATAGGAAAAGAAAGTATTTTACAGCTATATAATGTGTTCATGTTTTAAGCTACATGTTATTATAAAAGAGTCTAAACATATTTGGGATTTGTTTAAAAATTAACATTATAAGAGTTAAAAAGTAAAGAAGTTACAGTAAGTTAAGGTTAAATTATTATTGAGAAAATAAAAATATTCTATAAATCTAGTGCAACCTAAGTGTGCAGTGTTTATGAGGTCTACGGTAGTATACAGTAATGTCCTAGGCCTTCATACTCACTCACCACTCAGACTCACTCATAACTCACTGACTGACTCACTCAGAGCAATTTCTACTCCTGATAGCTCCATTCATAGGAGTGTCCTATACAGGTATACCATTTTTTTACTTTAAATTATTTTTTAATTTTATTTTATATATTTAATCACTATACCTTCTGACTAAATCTTTCTTATATTTAGAAACACAAATACTCACCATTGTGTTATAAGTGCCAATAATATTTAGTATAGTAACGTGCTGTGCAAGTATGTAGCCTAGAAACAATACCATACAGCCTAGGTGTTTAGGTTATACTATCTAGTTTGTAAGTACAACATTGTGTACATAAAATATTAGCACAACAAGGAACTTGCCTAACCACACATTCCTCAGAACACATCCACTCTGTAAAGTGATGTAGTTCTCTTTACCTATCCATTCTTATCGGATCCCCAGCAGGTTCCAGCTTCCACACAGAGACATTGTGATATGCTCATGGTTTGGAATGGCATCCACACTAGAGTGTTTCTTAAAGCTCCTAGGGATTCTTAAAAAGTACAACCAGGGCTGGGGGCCAGCAGGTTGCATGGTGGTTAGGGCACTGAACTACCACATGGCTAACGCAGTTTTAGTCTCTAACCTGGTAGCTTTAAAATCACACCAGATACGTGTGCATCCTTGCCCAGAATCCCAAGAGGAAATTGAAGGAGAAGGGATGGTGGCATGGTCATATCCCCGGGGTGTGGAGGTGTGATTTCTCCCTTTCCCTCTCACTGTCTCTCTCTGTCTCTCTCCAGCAAGCACACACACCCTTTGGCAAAAACCTTAAAAAAAAAAAAAGTACAGCAAAGGTTGAAAACCATGGCATTCAATGTTGCTGACTCGCTCTGCCAATCTCCTTTATGTGCCTTCCCCGAACTGAACCCCCCCTCTGAGTGGGCTGTAACTGTTTTCTAGCTTGTGAGTCCTGATTTCTGCCACACCCTTCACGGCCAAGATTATATCTCATGCACCTTTGGATAACCACACACTTAACACAACGCATTAACACAATGATCTTTGCAGAGCCTCAGAATTTTCATGAACTAAAAGCAAACTACTGAAAACATGGGTCCACCTTGCTATTTCTGCTTTCCCATTCACATATATTGGAAAACGTAAATTAAGCTTAAGGAAAGCATTTTTTAAAATAAATGCACATCATAAAAGCAATAGAAATGCTGAGTTCTAAGTCAGTATGTTCACATGGGCGTAGTAGAACAGTGAAGCTGCGAATAAGAATCTTTGGTGAAACTTACGTCAATTCAATCATTCAAGCCTCTCTCAAGCTCATTTCTTTTCATCTCATGACTTCCAGAAGTTTTCTTGGAAATAATGTCCATAAAGTAAACTTCTTGACTCCAGTGGTTTTGAATTCCTCTCAGAGACAGTTAAATGATGAGCTAAATTGCATTTCACTTATGAACAAAATTGGAGCACGAAGTTGTGACCTCAGAAGAAAGAAGACCCAGTGTGAAGTCAATCCTGCTCCTGGATCCTCGGCTGGCTCAGATTCTAAAAAATGGAACAAGAAGCCACTGTATTCATTCTTCAAGCAAGGCTTAGCGAACCCCAACTCAGATCCTCCTAAAAGATTTCCTCACACCATTTTCTGAAGGGTGGCTTGGTGAAGCAAGTCACTGCCTGGAGGATGTAGACAATAACAGTATTTGTTTCTGATTGCGTCTGTAACAAATGACCACAAACTTAGTGGCTCAAAAAGCTAACACATAAATACTCCACACACTTATTCTCTTATAGCTCTGGGAGTCAGACAGCCCAAATGAGTCAAGGGGCTAAAATGAACCAGCAGGGTTGGTTCCTTCTGCAGGCTCCACAATAGATTTATTTCTTGCCTTTTCCAGCTTCTGCTGACTGTGAACAATCCTTAACTCCTTGCCACGTTGCTCCAGCCTCTGCCCCTGTGGTCACATGGCCTTCTTACTGTAGACAAGTTTCTCTCTACCTTCCCCTTACAACAACTCTTAGGATTGCATTTAGAAGCCACCCAGATAATCCAGAGTAATCTCTCCATCTCAATAGCCTTAGTTTAACCACATGAACAAAGCCCCAAGTCCCTTTTCCTTGAATGATAACAGTAGAGGTTCTGGAAAGTAGAATATGGATGTCTACATAAGTAGATGAAAATATAAATGAGATTTTCCACAAATAACCATAATATAAGGCAGCAAATAATAACGTTCTAGGAGAAGGATTGATGATACCCAACAACTAAGACGACTAAGAAAAGGGATAAGTCTTTTCCACCAAGAAGGGTCCAGGAAGATTCTATGGGCTATGGGACTCGTTCTGCTTTTGAGAGGTGGAAATAATTTGGAAAGAGCAAAACTCAAAATATATCAGCAAAGGGACCGGCAAATGGTTTGGTGGTTAAGGGTGTTGGACTCCCACATGGCCTATTGCGGTTCAAGTCCCAGACGTGGTGGCTTGCTTTTGTGCACTTTCTCTCTCTCTCTCTCTCTCTCTCTCTCTCTCTCTCTCTCTCTCTCTCTTTACCTCTCTGGTCAAATTGGAATAAATAAGTGAATGAATAAATAAAGTTAAATAAAATAATTTTTAAAATACATAAGCAAAAAAAAAATCAGTAATGAATACTTTCTCCTTCATGGCACACATAAAATAAAATAAAACCCCTTTTTGTTAAAAACAATAATATTGAGAGAATCTGGGACCTGCCAACAAGTAATCAGTGGTGTAAATTGATAATAAGCAAGACATTCTAATTCTAGAACAAGAAGCTGAAAATCAACATAACAAAATAAAAAGGTATTATTTGAATATACATATATATTTATATGCGTGTATGTGTATGTATATATAAACAGTAAAAGAAACATTTCATTTTATTCATTTATTTTTAACATTTTAAGTGGATGAGAAAAAGGTAAGTCATTTCATAAATAGCCTGGGGTCAGTAGGATACTCAGGGAAAATGTATATATATAACTACCATATTTAGATTAACCCTTAAAATCGTACACAAAAGTAAATACCAAGATAATTAAAAATTAAATACAAAATATCTATGTGTATATTTTAAAGATTTTTACTTTTACGTAAAAAAACAAGAAAAATAGAAATAAATATTTATTTACCAAGAGATGTAATTTACTAAACATAAATTAGAAACATTAATATATTTAAATTTCAACAAGTTAAAAATTTAAGCTATTTATCCAAATTATGAGTAAATAAGCAGGAAAATTTTTAAATATACCATTTGGGAAAAAATAATCACAGGAAATACTTCATAGACGAAGCACTAATATCCTTAAATATAAAGAAGTTAATCAAACTGAATTTTAAAATGCTGAAGCCCCCGTGGACAAATTGACAAAGGATGTGAATAGGCAATTTCCAAAAAGGAAATATAACTAATCAACAAATGTGTGGAAAATGCTTTCCTTCACTAGTCATCAAAGAATGACACATTAGAATAACAAAGAAGTAACATTTGACCCCTATCAAATTAGCAAAGATTTTTTTTTTCTACAAAAATAATGATATCCACTGCTGATGAGGGGACTGTAAAAGAGTGCCCTCCAGGATTCCTGCAATTTCAGTATAATCCTTTTGGAAAGCCATTTGACAAAGAGCCTTGTAATGTTTAGACACTATAACTCAGTGATTCTATTTTTGAGAATGGAGCCTAAGAACATATCCCTGAATACTGAGGAGCATTGTTTATAAAAGCAAAAAAAAAAAAAAAATCAGAAGTAATTTAAATACTAGACAAAAACATAATGATCACACAAACTACATATATTCACCACACTAATTTTGATGCAACTTTTACAAATTATATTTATAAAAGATATGCAAATATGAGAAATAAGCATTATAATATTAACTTTTAAAAGGTACAAAACACTATAGATGTAATATTTATAGTTAGATTGAAAATGAATAGAATAAATACTAGAAAGGAATATCAGAAAATATTAGCAATGTCTGTCTGGATGAATAGTGGAACCATAGATGATATATATACATATTATATTTTTAAATTTTTTTAATTTAAAAATCTTCCTATGAACTAGCTTACTGTTGTTACTGTCAAACCCTTAAAGTATATTACATTGAACTTTATTAAAAATAAAAAAGAGACCAGCAGTTGGCATAATGGCTATGTCGCTGGACTCCCATGTAGTCAACCGTGGTTTGAGTCCCGGACCCAGCGGCTTAGATTCACGCCAGTTGCGTGTGCGTGCATGCCCAAGATCTCGAGAGGAGGATGGAGGAGAAGGGATTGTGGCGTGGCCATCCCCCCCAGAGATGATTTCTCGCTTTCTGTCTCTCTGTCTCTCTCTGTCTTTCTGGAGAGCACACGCACCCTATAGCAAAAGCATCTCAAAAAAAAAAAAAAAAATCGAACAAATTTTTGAGAGTTTTTTTTTTTTTTTTTTTTTTTTTTTTTTTTGTCATAGGTGAATGTGTGCTCACCAGAGAGACAGAAAGCAAGAAGTCACCCCCAGAGGGTATGAGTATGCCACAATCCTTTCTCCTCTAGTCTTCTCTTGAGATTTTGGGCATGCACACACATGTGCCTGGCAGGAGTTTTAAGGTGCTGAGTCTGGGACTTGAACCGAGGTTGACTACATTGGAATCCAGTGATATAACCATTATGCCATCTGCTGGTCCCTAAAAAGTAAATACTTTTAAGTGCCTAAAATTAAAGTGGTATTTTTTTTTTCTGTTTAGAATTTTTAGAAAATATATTTTTCCTCTTTGATAGGAGGTGGATAAATAACTGGCTTATGTTTTAAATTTTTTGTTGTTTTTGTCATGTTAATAATATAAGAATTATAGATTTGGAATTTCTCTCAGGGGAAAATCCAGAATGCTTTCCTTCTAAGACAATAGTTCTCTGAGATAGCATTTTAAATCTCTGTTGATTAAACCACAATCTCTATAAAGTATTCCCACTTGTTCTTAACTCCCCACCATAAATATCAAAATTCAAATGAGAAATAATCATGATTTTAAAAAAAAAACTAATCAAGCTTTTGACATGTACCCATCTAGAGATAAGAGCTAGATTAATCCCTTGTTTTAGAAAGTCTCCCAAATATCATCTGTGGTTCTAATTTCTTATTAGAAAATTAAGTTAGCTGGAGAACATGAAAGTATTAACAACTGTAATGGACACTAAAGACAAAGTGGAAAGAGAGTGTGGGAGGGGAAGAGCATAGGAAGGGAAATTTGGGGGGGAAATGGAGAGGTAAGACACTTGCGGGACACAGATAAGGTTTATTTTCTATTGACAAGGGTGTGTATAATAGTCTCAACTGGGCTGGACTGAGGTGTAAATCATACTGGGTAAAGTCTCTTCACAATCTAAAGGATGTATAGTGATTTAATGTATAAATAATAATATAAATAAATAAATAAAATATTTTTAAAAAGAAAAGTAAGTTAGCAATTAGCAATTAGTTTCTGAACTATTTTCCCATTGAAGAGAACATTTGCAAATCACTTTGAAAAGAGATTTTCAAATCATAGTAAGAAATTAATCAAACAACTCCCTAAAATTGGATTCAGCAAAAATGGAGTTTGAGATTAAGGGAAGGAATTAAAAAAAAAAAAAAAAAAAAAAAAAAAAAAACAGGTCCCAGGAGCCAAGCAATTTCAGGAGTCAGAAACCAATGACCCAAAATGAGCCCAGGCATGTCCCAAATCCAGGAGTCACTTGGCCCTCTGAACCAAATGGAGTGTTCTGTCTTGGAAACCAGACCTAGGATACAGCCAAGAATAGGCTTGCCTTGGGGGCTTTCAGAAAAAACAGCCAGCGTCTTGCTCATGGTGCCTTCTAGGCCTACATCTTTTTAGACGGTAGTTCTCTCCTCTGCTGGACAGAACCCACTCCTGCCCAGACTAGCAGCTCCTCCCAGTCACAGGAGGAACTATGCTCTCATGGACTAGGAAGGTTGACCAGGTCAAATAAGCAATTGCCTGTAGGTTTGGGGACGCCTTTGAATGTCTTCTTTCACTTTCCTGGTTTGTAGCTGTCTTGAGTCAGGTAAGATATTATGGCCTCCTGGACACAGTGTCTAGACACTGTGACTATTTTTCTTTATTTTTAAGACTGGGTCTCATTTGGTCATAATCCTCCTGCCTCGGTGCCCAGGAAGCAGGCACTCAGGAGCGTCTCACTGCCCTGGGTTTTTTCGGGGGACTGTCAGGAAGCTACCTGAGGAGGCTACCAAGCAGCAGCATCATGTGCACATTTCCACAGCTGGGCCTAGATAGGAAGACATTCTAAACAGCATTGGCAGACTTCATCTCATCACAAAAATTTCAACACTAGAACCAGTTCTGCACCCATAAGCTCCGTGGATCAGTTTAACTTTACATTTCAATGAATTAAAATGAAATATCGAAAGTTCAGTTTCTCAATTGCACAAGCCCTATACCAAGTTTCAGCCACAGGTGGCTGGTGGCTACCACATTGCCCTGCACAGACATGCACCATGCCCACCATCAGAGAGCATGCTCCTGGACAGCACTCTAGGGGTGACACTGGGTCTACCTGACAGTGAATGGGCCTGTCCCCCCATTTCTAAGAGAGTGAAACTTAGTGGGTCTCACTTAAAAGAGTATTTTTTAAAAACAGGAAAAATACTTGAATGCTTTAACATTTAATTAATTAAACATGCCTTCAGCCCCATATAGACTATACCACTGGCTGTGGTCAGTGGCTGTGCACAGACTTTGTCATTTTGCTTACTGACCACACATTCTCATTGATCAATTCTAAATTGGATTATTGTTAGTTCTAAAAGCGCCTGAGCAGCAGAAAGTGGCTGTGGTGGCAGGCAAAGGGGAGATTGATAGCAGAATAAGCAGGGAAAGTGACAAGATTCGCGGCTGAATTGATCACTGTCAGCGGGTCCGTGGTCAGCTGTCTGCCCTTTAGTGCCCGAAGTAAACATCAGAATAATGTTTAGACAAACACATTTGATTTTTGAGGTAATGGGTATGTCAACTAAATGACAAACCTTAGAAAGGTCAAAGGGATATCCATTTTTCAGACTTTTTCAACCATTAATCGTTGATTTTGGTAACAGTGCACTTCTCGGCAGAACACGGAGAGAAAACATCGCTGAATGGGAGTGTGAGACAGTGGCTACATGATGCTTATGACAAACCTCCTGGGGATTCATCTGGTCACCAGTATTTTTATTCACAATAATTTTCATTGTAAGTATAGTGTTCATTCCTTTAACATGGAAACTTCACTGGTTGCAGAATTTCAGTTGGCTAAAGATATTCCCATGCACAACAATCTTTATCCTTGGAAGCACCCAGCCCACACCTGCTAGAATCACAATGAAGTTGCCTGTTAGTTGTACTAAAGCAGAGAGTAGCAAGCCATCTCATGATTGGCCATTAGCCTCTGAGGAATGTATAACATTGTGGCCCAAACAGGCTCTCATTGGTGAATCACAAGTACCCCAAATTAAAATTTAGTACAATGTACTACTTACCAGGTCATTTTTTTTCTTATTCTGTAACCAATTCTCATATTTCTAAAAGCTTTTTAAAAAATTATTTGTTGGGAGCAGCAGTTGGCATAATGGCTCCCATGCAGTCAACTGCAGTTTGAGTCCCGGACCCAGTGGCTTAAACCCACACCGGGTGCATGTGCGTGCGTACCCAAGATCCAGAGAGGAGAATGGAGGAGAAGGGATTGTGGCATGGCCATCCCCCCGGGAGGTGATTTCTCACTTTCTGTCTCTCTGTCTCTCTCTGTCTTTCTGGCAAGTGCACACACCCTGTAGCAAAAACCTTTCCCCTCCAAAAAAAATTTTATTTGGTCATTTCTTTCAGAGAGACAGAAAGAATAAGAGAAAAAGAGAGAGAGAGGCATCCGCAGAAGGGTCTTCATGCTGTGATCCACTCCCAGCTGGGGTCATTTTTAATGTATTTTCACTTTCCTTAACAATTAAGCATGACTTGGGAAACCAATTAACATTGATGACAATGTACTAAGAACCGCAACATTCATCTAGTTTTTCTGATCACTTTCTTTTGCACAAAAGACACAACAGATAAAGCCAAACAGGAATGGAACGTGTCAAAGAAATGGACTTGCCTCTAGAAGGAGTTGAGCACAACTCTGCTTCTCAGAGAATGTTATGGTGCACTGGCAGCTGCTTCTTCCAAGTCACAATCTATCAATATGTTGAAGCAATGTCACTTACCACAATACAGGGTCGTTCTAAGTTATCAGTAGTACAAATGTACCCCAGGGGCAAGAGAAATGTGAAGTGCATATTATAGGTAGAACCTATAAGACATGTATGCCATGGTATAAGTTGCATATCCCTCAGGTAAAATAGTGTAATGAGAAAAAAACATAAGCTATGTGGGCATCTACTTCCTTTGCTGTGCAAAATCCCAGCAAATATACTGTGTAAGGGGATTACTCAGGAAATTAGTCTCAGAATACATTTGTAGTGTGGCAGATTTCTTAGTCATCTCAGGCTAGCATAACAAAATACCATAGAATGGGTGGCTAAAGCAACAGAAATTTGTTTTCTCACATTTCTAGAGGAAGGAGTCAAAGTGTCAGCATGGTCAGGTTCTGGTGAGAGTGCTCTTCTCCTTGGCAAGTAGCCATAGTCTCTCTGTGTCTTCTCTTAGTATAGCATGGGGGGTGGAAAGAGAAAACACTCATGCACACTTATTTAAGCTCTCCGCTGTCTCTTCTTACAAGGGCATTAGTCTCATTACAAAGGCCCCACCCTCATGACCTCATCTTTTTTTAATTACTTCCAAAAGGCCAGATCTCTAAATACCATCACTTTGGGGGCTAGAGCTTCAACCTGTGAATTGGGGTTGCTGGACATGATTCACTTCCTAGTGGGAGATATGTAATTATGTGCCTTTGGAGCTGAATGTTACCAATGTTTGCAAATTTATATTTCTTATCTATTTCTGGCGAGGTGCTGAGTGTATTTCTCCACTCCCTTGAAATTAAGCTTGAAAATGAAATGAAATATGTGACATGTCTCTTATGATGTCTTTATTGCTATTGCAAAGCTATTCTTCCATGACTCCCTTGTCAGCAAGCTCTAAAGTCCTTTGTGGAGGTGACAATGGTGTCCTAAGATAGCATTAGTTACTATTGCTACAAAAGAAATAAAAGGCACAAAATAAACATTGAACTGGGCCTTCCCAGTTCAAGTTCAGAGACCTCCTTAGGTATGCAGGACTGTGCCTTCCTATGATCCAGGTTGGGTGAAAGCTACAAGTGAGTCCTGGCCTCAGGACCCTGCTGGGGGTGCTCTCTCTCTCTCTTTTCCTGCCTATCTCCCTGTCTCTTACCCATGGAAGAAATTAATATGTAAGCTTTTAAAAAATGTTTTTAAACCATTGACTTAGGCTCACAGGAAATAGGGTTTGTAGAGAACCAAGTTCCATGACTCCTGAGTTAGCAATGGAATGTGCTTCAATTCCAAAAATTACTGTAAGAATATCAGTCAGCCAAAATGGAAAAGAAAAATAAAAAGAGAAAAGAAAGAATACTGGTACATGCCACAACATGGATGAACATGGAGAAAATTATGCTAAGCAAAAGAAAACAGACACAGAAGACAACACAATGTATGTTCACACTTGCATGAAATATCCAGAACAGACACATCCGTAGAGACCGTAAACAGCTTTGGGATTGCCAGAGCCCAGAGGAGATGGGAATAAGGAGTGACTGCTTCATGGATGTGGGGTTTTCTTCGTGTGGATGAAAATGCTCTGACCTGGGTAGTGGTAATAGTTGCACAGCACTGTGAATGTACTTACTGCCACTGACTTGTACACTTTACAATGGTTAAAATGGTCAATTTTATCGTATGTGAATTTTACCACAAGAAAAAACTAATGTAACATCCAAGCACTTTACAGAAAAATTACACACAAAATTGAAGACCCTGTTCTCTCCTAACACTCAGACTTTAAGATTCTAATTGGGTTACTGGGTACGATGTGAATTCATTACATTAAAAATGATTGATTGAGAAATTAAAGAGCAATAAAAATAGTAAAAAGGCTAGAAAAGAGACGCTGTGCCAAAAAGTGACTACAGATAGAATGATTAACACTGGACAAGAGGGAACAGTAATATAAAGGATAAAAAGAGATTATCTAAGATTATCTGAGCTATGCATATAGATTTGTAAAATGACAACAAAACAGTATTTCTGCATAATTCCCCATGATAACTCATTGAAGCAGAAACATCCTATCCCAGAATTGTTGGGATGCTAAATGTGAACTATTAAATTCAGGCACTCTTGGTTGACTTACGCACTTTTCCTGATCTTACATGGATGAGGCCCTGTGCTCATAGACCAACATAAGAACATCAGAAGCTGACTTGAAAAATGAAAATAAGGATCAGCAGTTAGCTTAATGGCTATGTCGCTGAACTCCCATGTAGCCGACCGTGGTTTGAGTCCCAGACTTGTGGCTTAAACTCATGCCGGGCGTGTGTGCATGTGTGCCCAAGATCCTGGGAGGAGAATGGAGGAGAAGAGATTGTGGTGTGGCCATCCCCCCTGGTGGGTGATTTCTCGCTTTCTATCTCTCTGTCTCTCTCTGTCTTTCTGGCGAGTGCACGTACCCTATAGCAAAAACCTCTCCCCCCCAAAAAAAAGAGAAAAAAAAGAGAAAATATATAGTGTACTCTTAGGAAGAAAGTCAGTCATTATATCTTCCACACTTACAAACACTACTCAAAAAGGCACTTTATCATCACAAAAGGAGAAAGATGGGTAGCTGGGATGATCTTGAGCTTGAACCACTTATCAAAGACTTGGAAAACCAGGAGGTCAATCAAAGCTCCACTTCCTTGGTTCTAGATGCATCATTTTCATACTTATTCACTCAACTTTACATAAACTTTACATACTCTGCAAACTTTTATAAACACTGTAACTCTGGAAAATCTAGTAGGCTCTCTTAAGAAAAGAGGAGGTATCTTTATTTGAGTTTGGGATGGTTTTTGTTTGTGTGCTTTGCTCTGTTTCCACTCACTTTCAGCCTGAAGTCTGCAACTCACTCATTCAATCAAAGCCTCCTCTACACCAGGAGCAGGATCCTGATGTTTTTCACAGGCCTCCTACAAAACTTTTAGAACCTTTTTCACATAGGCTGTAGCTCATATTTAATTGCCCACAACACTGAATTTGTTTGTTTCCCTAGAAAAAGGAAGAATGCTACTGCTCCACATGCTAATTGGGCCATTTCCCAGCAGGTGATACTTTTGTTACAAGAATACAGGGTCCTGGCTGCTATGGTTTGGATAATGCTTGTCTCCTAAGGTTCATGTCTGAAAGTTTGGTCCTCAGTGTAATGGCTTTAAGAGGTGGAACCTAATGGAAGGGCACCATCCAATTGCCTGGGGTCATGGGAGAGGCAAGCACAGTAAGAAATTCTGTTTCCTCTTTTTTTGCATGTGCTTGCTTTCTTCTCTTCTTCTATTTGTTATGTTATGATGTAACACTGGATGCCAATTTGATGCCAGTGTCATATCTTTGGACTTAAGGAGGAGCTGGAGAGTGGGAGGAGGCCCTTGTTATGAAGTAGCAAAGAATTCAGGTGCATAGTATCCATGTCCTAAGACATTGTGGAAGGCTGAACTTCAGCTACCTCTGAAGAGAAGAGATCTCTAAACAACAAAGTGCTCAGGCTGCTGTGTGGTTTCTTCTAACTGATTCCGGTGGAATGAAAATTGAATGAGATGACTTAAAGGTAGAATTGATCATTAAAAGAGAAACAAAACAGAAAAATGAACATTAGCTCATATATGGATATGCATAACTACTACCTCTATAAGGATATAGAACAATTCCATCATTCTAAAAAATTCCCTATTATCCCTTTGTAGTCATACTCTCTTTCCTGCATCAATCGCACTAATCTGTTCTGAGATCTAGTATGATATGTTCCAAAAATGCCACATGCACTGAATTGTACAGTATGCAGTCTTATGAAACTGGCTTTTTATTACTCAGCATTATGTTTTTTTGAGAATTATGCAAGTTATCATATGAATCAATTGTGTGTTCCTTTTTACTATTGAATAGTATTTCATGGTATGGATTGATAACAGATTGTGTAACCATTAAAATAAGGTTTATTTCCAGTTCTTGGCAATCATAAACAGAACAGCTACGAACGCTCATGTGTATGTTCTTGTGTGAACATAAGTTCTCATTCCTCTAGGATAAACATCCAGGAGTGAGATTGCTGTTAGACAAATAGTGACTTGTAAATATCAACGTTACACTAAATGTTCAGGTCTTTCTTCAGACCAATGTCTTAAAAAAAGAGACTAGTTCCTCTATTAATCAATGTTCATAAACTAATGCATTTACCCCTTCCGAAAATTTGAATTGTTTTGGTATTTTTTGAGGTAGGTGATATATTTTTGTGGTACTCTTGAAATCTTTCTGTATATGCTAATGAAAAATATCATTTCAAAAGTTGTAAAGACATTTCAATGATTATATCCCTAGTTATTGCCTAAGAGATACTCTAACTTCTAAAATAAAAATAATAAAATAAAACCAAGTAGAGGAGGCCTCAACATCAGATTTTGACTTGCATTGACTTGGTCATAATTAAAAAACACTATTCTAAACCATGTAAATGACATGCCATCATGCCCAGTCACCAAATACACGTTAGTGTATTTTAAGATAATCGTATTGGTAACCCAATTGCCTATATTTAAGTGTTCGTTAAACAACCCTAGAGGCACCCACCATCATAAGGGTTCCGTGGGACGTCCGTCATAGGCATCTCACACCCTGAACCTTATGAGTCCCATGGGCCCTAGAACAATCTGCATTCCCTGGGTTGAAGATGATAGCATAATGGCAGTGTACTTAAAATTCAATTTCACTCTTTCTAATCTGTGCTCCATTATGCAGGCCTTTGAAATAGTCTCCAAAGAAGGTAAGTCTTATATTGATTCCCATTCTCCTACATAGCAACTGGTGTGTAGCAATGTATAGTATAATATGAGGGGGAGAAAGTATTGATTCTAGGAAACTTAATATTATTAAAAGACAGTTGTATTAAATCTCTTTCCTGGACTTAGCTGCACATTTTTTTTTCCCTTTCCCATTTTCAGAAAATCAATGAAGCTAATACCCTTGTTAGTTTTAGAGTTTCTACAACAGCAGTTTCATGTCATCATAGAGCCTACGGAAGGTTTGTAGGCTCAGCACTTGAGGCTTGGAATCCTTAACTGACTGATGATGATATTTCTCTCCTTACTGATTCCACCATGCAGAGGAAGCAAGTTGTACTTAAATTTCATTTTCCAAGTTCTTCATGTAAAAGTCTCCAGATATTGCTTAGCCTTGTTATAAAATGCCTAAGTATATATGATAAAGTTCATTACATAAATGCAATTTTCAGTTTGAGAGATGTCTAAAGAAATAAAATCAAAAAGAATCAACATAGGGAGAGGGGTGTGTAATGGAAACCACCTGCCAATTGAAAATCCCAGAATTTGCTATTTAAGATTGTAAGTCACATTTTCTTTCCCGAGGACCATCCAAACTTGAGCTTTCCTTTATATAAAGAGCAGCTGCTTTTGATTTGTGACAAGCTTGAGGCATTTTGGAATCTCTCTCCAGATATCCAAGTTCTGATAGAATGTCTGCTATGTCATTATCAAATATAACAAGACTGTAACATGGCTCCAGAGTCAATGAACCAAAGACTGGAATCTTCTTCTAATTATATAATATAAAACTTCTTATAATTCTGATGCCATGAATTTGGAATTTGTGATTAAGTTAGGTTAGACTTTGCTAAGCAGGCATTTTCTTCTTAGGTACTGCAAACAGTGTTTTCAAAATAAGATGGCAAGAATAATGCTGAAAATATGTGAAAAATAAGCTGTTTTCAAACCTCTTCAAAGAAGTTAAAAGCCACAGCATGAAAATATTTGTGGTGCTTTTTATAGCCATTTTCTATCTCTGTCTTGGTTTCTCTTAGGTATGGTGTTCAGAGCTGACAAATGGCCAAGTCCACCTGGATATTCTAGACACCATTAATTTGTCTTTAATTTCCCATTTTAGCCTTTTTTTTAAAAAAAAAAAAAAAGTTTATTCATTTACTTTTCCCATGAGAAAGTGAGATAGGCAAAGAGACATCCCCAGCAGGGTCTTTTTTTATTTGTTTTTAATTTGATGGAAGGCAGATGTGCTCACTGGAGAGAGAGTAAGAAAACACTTGCCGTGTGGAGTGGCCATGCCACAATCCCTTACCCTTTACTTCTTTAAGGATTTCAGAAAGCACACATATAAGCCTCTGGGTTCAGAACTTGAACTGTGCTCTCTGACATGTGGGATCCAACCACTTTAACCACCACACCATCAGCTTCCCCCTGCCAACAGGGTCTTTACAACATGATTCACCCTGAGTTTCATCTGGCCCAGATTATAGCCACATGTACACCAGGCATACTTAAGAATGCCTATGCTGAAACCAACAGTTGGTGTAATGGCTATGTCACTGGACTCCCATGTAGTCGACCGCAGTTCGAGTCCCAGACCCGGTGGCTTAAACTCACACTGGGCACATGTGCATGCATGCCCATGATCCCGAAAGGAGAATAAAGGAGAAGAGATTGTGGTGTGGCCATCCCCTCTGGGTTGGGGAGAGGGAGATGATTTCTCTCTCTGTCCTTCTGGCGAGTGCAAAAACCTCTCAAAAAAAAAAAAAAAAAAGAAAGAAAATAAAAAAGAATATCTTTGCACATTTCGCATGTGAATCTATTGTACTGGGTTGTCAGAAAAGTCATGATCTATTTTTCTATGTTTTTCTATACAAACATGTATCATGATTTGTCCGACAAATCATATTATTACTGCACCACTGCCTGGCCCCCAGATACTGTGAATTTATAAGCAAGCCCCAAACTGCATTTAATATTTATATTCCTGTTCATTGTCCCTCCTTGTTTTACCACTTTTCATCAAATGACTCCATATTTATAGTCACCCACCAGACAAATTTAAAAATTGACTGAGGATCATTTTTGACACTGCTTAGGAAATATTTATCTGATTTGCCTTCTCTCTCCTGGACTCTCACATATTACGGCCTCCTCCTTACTCACCTGGACCACTGCAAGGGCCTCCAGAAGGAGTTCCACCCATAAGTATCACTTCCTGCCCCTCTTTTATACCAGGGAGACACTCCTGAAGAGAACAAAGCATGCCAAATAATTTTGCAAATTACCGTGGGCTAGTCAGACAAAATGCCAAGTCCCATGCTGGAAAGGTTTTAAATTCAGAGATGAGGCAAAAGAGCCTGGACAGGTACCAGACCAAGAAATGCCTGTGTCATATTGGGTCATAGGAAGAGGATCAAATTAGCTCAAATAGGGATTTTTGTAAATGATAACTGTATAAGACCAGGTTGTACAAGTGAAACGGGTCTAGACAAGTGAGGTCTTGAGGGTCTTGGTCTAGACTTTTTGACACTATTTCTCTAGTCTAAGGGAGCTATAGGTGGTTCATGAGCAGAAAAGGGTGATAAAAGCAAAATTCAGTTGGAAGCACTAAGCCTGCCCAACTGGAACACATAAAGTTATTGTTGTTTTTATGAGCAATTATCCTTTTATCTTTCACTAGTGCTATATTTTAAATGTATTCTCCCCAAATTCATGTGTTAGAAACTTAATCTCTAGTGTGACATTGTTGAGAGGTGGTTCCTTTAAGAGATTTTTAGGTCATGAGGGCAGAGTCCTCATGACTGAATCAATTCATAGATTAATGGGTTTTCTCAAAACTGGGTCTGTTATCATGACACTGGGTTGTCCTAAAAGTGGTCTTCTCTTACTTTCTGGTTCTCTGCTCACTTTTGCCTTATACCCTTCTGCCATAAGATGACACTCACAGGCCAGCAGGTGGTGTTGTGGTAAAGGGCGCTGGACTCTCACAGGGCTGACCACAGTTCAAGTCCCAGTCCTGATGGCTTGCTCTCTCTCTCTCTCTTTCTCTCTGTCCCTCTCTGGTCAAATTAAAATAAATAAAATAAATAACATTAAATAAAATAATTCTTAAAAAAATGACACTTATGGGACCAGCAGTTAGCATAATGGCTATGTCGCTGGACTCCCACGTAGTCAACCACGGTTCGAGTCCCGGACCCGGTGGCTTAAACTCATGCCTGGCGCTTGTGCATGTGTGCCCAAGATCCCGAGAGGAGAATGGAGGAGAAGGGATTGCGACGTGGCCATCCCCCCTGGAGGGTGATTTCTCACTTTCATTCTCTCTGTCTCTCTCTGTCTGTCTGGCAAGCGCGAGCACCCTATAGCAGAAACCTCTCCAAAAAAAAAAAAGTTAAAAAAAAATATATACTAGGTCAATACCATGATCTTAGACTTCCAAAACCATGAGCCAAATAACCTTCTGTTCTTTATATATAATCTAGTTTTTTGTATTGTTACAGTAATAGAAAATAGTCTGAGGAGAAAAAAAAAAGATTTATTGACATCTAACTCTTTGGGTGCTTCCCTTTAATAAACTTTGAATTTTTTTTTCTTTTCTTGGAGGGATTTTTTTTTTTTTTTCTATAGGGTTTGTGCAGTGTGTGCTTGCCAGAAAGACAGAGAGAAACAGAGAGATAGAAAGCGAGAAATCACCCCACAGGGTATGGCCACGCCACAATCACTTCTCCTCCATTCTTCTCTCAGGATCTTGGGCATGCACGCACATGTACCCGGTGTGAGTTTAAGCCACCAGGTCCGAGACTCGAACCACGGTCGACTGCATGGGAGTTCAACGACATAGCCATTACACTAACTGCTGGTCCCAATAAACTTTGAATTTTTTTTTAATTTTTATTTAACTTTATTTATTTATTCATTTATTTTAAAGTGACCATAGAGGAATGGAGCAAAAGACAGAGAGAGAGAGAGAGAGAGAGAGAGAGAGAGAGAGAGAAAGCAGGAGTTGAACTTTGGTTGGCCATGTGAAAGTCCAGCTTCTTAAACACCACACCACCTGCTGGCCCCTAAACTTTGAATTTTTAAGCACCATTTAATCAAGTCTTTACAAACATGAATGCCATTCTGGAAACTTACAATGTGTTAGTGTATCATTTAAATGAGTTGGTACTTTCTCCAGAGGCTTTAAAAAAAAAAAAAAAAAAAGAAAGAAAGAAAAGAAACATGATACATTATCAGGTAAAGTACTAATACATTAATGAGGGGACTTCATATCTTTGATCCAAAGAAAACAAAACAAACAACAACAAAGCACCAAAAAAATGCATTAATGAGAATTTCAAGCATAATGGCAGAAATTCTAATGTTATTCCTAAACATACCAAATTACTAAAAATTAGAATAAAATGTGTTAATACCTATAGATCATCGAAGTTGCTTTCTATCCTGACCAGCATGGCACAATTCCTAGTGCTGACCAGAGATCTGTTCCAAGATGCCTTCTTGGGCAGTTCAAACTTAGCATGACCACAATTTTATCAGTCAAACCTTCTCCGCCTCTGTTAAGGGTATAGTGTCCATGAGTTCCCCTGAGCTTGAAATGCTGTAATCATCCTGCTTCCTTTTTTTTTTTAAGAAGTATTTAATTTAATTTGATTTATTATTTTAATTTGACCAGAGAAGGACAGAGTGAGAGAGAGAGAAAGAGACAGAAAGTGAAAAAGCAAGCTGCCAGGTCTAGGACTCAAACGATGGTCAGCCATGTGGGAGTCCAGCGCCCTTAACCACCACGCCACCTGTCGGCCCATCCTGCCTTTTTTTCTCGCTCCCTAAATTTCCACATTCATTTGTTCCCCAATAGCCATGACTTTTATCTCTAAAATGTCTGTGTACACTAGCTCTACTCAACAGTACCACCATCAGTGCCTTACCATAAATCTCCCAAAAGTTCCGTTGCCTCCTAAATGGCCTCTTGCTGATCACCCAACAGCCAGCTGGCACTTCCGATTTAGGTACCCCTGGAGTTCCACTCCCTGTCCTCCACCTGATGAACACCCCTTACCCTTCCAGCTGGATCTCAAATGTCACCTCCGTTACACCTTCATCATCCTCTGCATCCTTCCCAAAAAGAATTAGGTGCATCCTCATCTACAGTACTTCTACTAACTTTTTGTCTCTTGATTTTATATCCCCCCCAACAGCAGACATGTGGCCATGTTCAGAAAAATTACATGTGGTCATAACTGGGTAAGCAGTTGCTACTGGTTTTTAGTAGGTGAAGACCGAGAATGCTGTAGCCACCTTACAGTGAACAGGACAGCCCCCATCAGAGCAAACTGGGCCAGAGGAAGAGGATTTTCTGCTTGTGGAATTAGGAAGATCCAAGCTTGGCCCCATTCTAGGAAACATTCCATTTCTATTACAATGTGATGCTTAAGAGTATGTGTTGGGGCTTGATGGTGGCATAGCAGTAAAATCCAATTCTCTGTGAGGCTGATCCACCTGAGAAGGTTCCAGGTTTGTGTCTGGAGACCTCCCTGATTACTATGGGATTACATGTGGGCTAGCTGAAGCTGGGAGTAGATCAAGGCATCATGACACTGTTGGGTGTGCTGTCAGTTTCTCAATCACAGAAGAAATACATAAGCTTGGGGAAAAAAAAAAAAAAGAAGAAGAAGAAGAATCTGTGTCCCCTGTGTGTATTTCTTGAGCTTCCAGACCATGTGGTATTCTATTTTGAGTCTCTGGGGCGAGTGTTAACACATCTGCTGAAACTCAGTACACCCTCAAAAAATGTTTGCCAAACTCACACCATGCTCTCCCTCTAGTACAATGAAATATCTGATCCAAAATGTAATCATTTACAATTTAAGCTTTTTAAATGCTTGCGGCTGCACATCTTGTTCCATTTAAATGACCTTTGCTCACCCTCCCTTTGTAGTTATTTCTATTTGTTCTTCCTAAGAGCTGACCACTAACGCAGAATCTGAAGCAAGATTTTACCACTTGCTGGGTGCCTACAGAGAATACAGAGGGACAAGCAGGTGGAGTAAAAAGGCTGTATGTACTTCAGCACTTACCTCTATAACCCACACCAACCCTGGCATTGACTTCTAGAGGAAACAGCCATGCAGAGGGAACCTCCTGTGGGCTGCCGAAGCAGAGACGAAAGTGTTCTATGATTGATATTCATCTGTGGACAAAATTAACAGCATGGCCCCTGAAGTATTCATTCCTCTTGCCAACTATCTGACTCTCTCAAGCCCACACCTGCCTTGAACTAGTCAATTATCAATGTTGAGAAAGCAGGAAATGAATGGCTCACGGTTTTAAGCATCAATAATTTAAATAAAAAAGTCATAAAAAGTCATCTTTCTTCCTGGAGTGTAAATGAATGAGATTCTAAGTGTATGGTAAAGACACTATAATTGCCAGCAAATTAACTCCCAATGAAGATGAAGAGGGAAATCTGTCTCCTTTGACTCTTGGACTATTTCCTGCAAAGGGATTTTTATTGTCCCACATTAGCAATGAGAATTCTACTCAGTGGAGATCGTGACTCTGTGGTGGAGAGTGACCTCCAGGCAGTCACAGAACAGCAGTCTGAGTTAACGGCATTGCCCATCCACTCCTGGGGCTCTGCACCCAAGGAACTGCTCCAATGGGGACTGGTGCCGAGTATGCAGGATGAAGTGAAAACAGTACTTCTCCCACCCAGAACTAATCTTTGAGAATAAGAGATGTGTGAACTTGGAATCTGTGCTCAGCAATGTAACGTCATATTTAGTCAGACTCATGGGAATAATTTCTTAGAATTTAAACCAGAGTCAGAAAGCTTTCCCACCCTCTCTACTTTGAGAGCCCCCTCTATCCTGCACTTTCACTGGTCCTCTCGATCCAAAGTAATTTTATTAGACAATCTCGTTCAAAACGAAATATTGGTGGTCCATGTGTTTTCTCCTCCACTTGAGGACATTGTTTAAAATAGAATTGGTATGTATGGACCATAATTTGTGTATCCATCCACATGCAAATAGACATGGTGGTTCAGCCATACAAAGGAATGAAGAACTGATAAGGGCTTCAATGCAGATGAACCTCAGGGACATTACGCATGTGAGGAAGGCCCACACACGAGACTACACGTTGTATGATTCTGTTTACATGGGATACATAGATATAGAGCACACTGGTGTTGCCAGGGGCTGAGGGAAGGGGAAGTAGGACTGCTTATTGAGTATGGGTTTCTTTTTGAGGTGATGAAAAATTTGGGGAACTAGATAGGGATAGTAGTTGCACACATTATGAAAGTACTTAATGCCACTGACATGTGACTTTAAAATGACTCTTTTTATGTCACTTTAAAATGACTCATTTTATGTCATATGAATTCCACTTCAATTTTTAAAAGGCGTAGATACAAGAGAAAGAAACTTCAAATGGTCTTGGATGAATTATTTAATGTTTTTAAAGCATATACACTTTTTTTGGTTTCTCTGTTTTTTTTGTTTTTTTTTTTCACTCTTAATTTCTAGAAGTTGCAGTGTAGTCAGAGAGTGTAATCTGCATGACAGGGAATCCTATGCACTTTGTGGAAGCTAGCTTTGTAGTTTGGTACCTGACGGTTGGGTATATGCCCCAAGTAGTTCTTTTGTTGAGTGCACTATTATATAAATGTCCAAATATCCATTATATTAAACTTGCTAATTGCCTTATTTAAATCTTGCATCTGCTTATAGTTTTATTTTTTCCTCTAAGATCTCTCAATTACTTGGATACTAAAAAATTTCCTCCCGTGATAAGGAATTTAGTAATTTCTGTTTTAATCTTGTCAATATTTGGTTTACATATATTAAGTGTTCTACTGAGCATAAATTTAGAAACATTTTACTCTGGAACTAAATGTTTTTGTTTATGTCTATCAAGGTTTATTACATTTAGTCTGTATATCTCATAGAGCAAGACCAACAAAGTATTAATAAATATTTGCCTGGTATATATCATTCTAAAATTTTGGGGAAGACTTTTTCTGTGTGTCTTTAGTAAATAGTACATAGCTAGAATTTTAAAAATAAGTTTTGATAATCCTCATGTTTTGAATTGAAGAGTTTAATTTATATTAGTTGTGGTGATGACATATTTATTTAAAAATTTCAAAACACAAAAAAATAAAGAAAAAAAGAAATTCTCACAGTGAAATGTCATATGAGGTTTCCTGTGAAGACCTTTTCTTAGGATCTCTAAATCATAAGAACAAGTCTGTCTTGCCCAAGTCGAAGCCTGCCTCAGATGTCCTGTCTTTGTTGTGACCCTTCTGGGAAGCCAAAGTTAGTGCAAAGGAAACCAAGCCAAGTTGGCCTCAATCTTCTGCTGGCATGTATCCATCCTCTGCAAAGAAAAAGATACAATAAGCAATAATGCTAACTGGAATATCATTATTATTATTTTTTTATTATTATCCTATGCTGACCTTCTATTTTCTGTAGCCTAAAATTAGATCATGTGTTGTTTATTCAACTTTCACTTGGGAAATTTTTTTGTTTTGTTAGCTTGTATTGATTCCCTCCTGCTATTGCAGCAGAGCCAAGCCAAGGCAAAAACATGGTGATTGCACATGGGTGACTTTATGGTTTCACCCTGGAGTAGAGACTGAGGCACAGCTGAGGAAGCAACTTTGGTTGCTGGTCACTGATAACATGTTTCTGCCCTCTTTCCCCTGTCCGCAGTTTACCTGGGACCTACTCAGGGTCTTACCCAAGGGAGTCCCTGTTTGTTGGTGGCTCTAGATCATAGAATCTGGAAGTCTGAGGCTTGAAGACAATCTCATCCAGTCCCCACTTGATCTTTGAGATGAACATCAGCCACCTTGAGACAGGAAATCAATGTCATTAGAGTGGAAAGTAAAGAAATGAACTTCAAGTATGTAGGGTTTGTTTTTTTTTTTAATAGTTTAAGAGATGTACATTCAACTTTGCTTTTCTACAGTAAAAATCACCAAGAAAATGGCATATATCACAGGACCCAGCCAGGAGACAGAAATCACTCTAGTTATTTTAACAAGGAAAATGTAATACAAGGTATTGTTAACTATTCAAGGTGGTTAACTAAGACCTTAAAAAGATCTTAAGGAAGTAATGAAAGACCAGCTATTACTTCTAGGTGGGGATGGGAGGTTGGGATGCAAAAACACACTGGAATCGAAGATTAGGAGAGAAGCCTTCTATTACTCCCTCCAAGGCTGAAATTCAGATATTTTCAGAGAGGTTTGGCTGCCATGGAATTTATGCACTGCCTTCCACAGGAAGCCCCAACATTAAACCTGAAACTGAGACCTCAGGGCCTGCAGAAGGCATGGTAGTTAAGGTGCTAGGCTCCCACATGGCCAAATGTGGTTCAAATCTCACACCCAGTGATTTGCATTCTCACTTTCCCTCTCTTTCTCTCTGTCTCTCTTTGGTAAGCACATACATGCTCTATAGCAAACTTAAAATAATAATAAATAAAATAAAATAAATGTTAAAAAGGAACAGAAACTGAGAACTCAAGGGTCAATAAAATCCAGCTGCCACCACATTAGGAATCTTCATGAAGACTCCATCACCCCAAGAGCCTTGTGGAGTCCATGCAGAAGCCACAGTTGGGTGCAGCCTCCCCACTTTGAAATGTTTGACTGTTTTATAGTTCACTTTACCTTTTTCACATCTGTACATTAATTCTAAAACTTAGATCAAGTCGATTTCAATCTTCATGTGGTTGAGACTTACTAATCTCAGGTACCACCTGTGACATTTGACTCAAAGCCAGAAAACGAAGATGTATGTATTAAGGACAAGTTACTTAACTTTCTCACTTACATTGCTTTTCTGAAAAGAAGATAAACCCCAGATATACCTGTTTAAAAGTCACTAGGAGAAAAAATATCCTCAGGAAAGGTAAGCCAATAGATTGTATTTCCGTGTTTACAGAAATTCCATATGACTCCTTTTACATCTGCCAAACCTTAAAAAACAACAAAAAGACAAAAAGCAGCCTCTCTTCAACTCCTTCCACCAGCTATGTATAGGACGCTTTGGAGAAATAAGTTGTAGGGACCAGCAGTTAGTGTAATGACTATGTCACTGAACTCACATGTAATCAACCGCAGTGCAAGTCCCAGACCTGGTGGCTTGAACTCACACCGGGTGCGTGTGCGTGCATGCCCAGGATCCCAAGAGGAGAATGGAGGAGAAGGGATTATGGCGTGGCCATCCCCCCTGGAGGGTGATTTCTCGCTTTCTATCTCTCTGTCTCTCTTTGTCTTTCTGGTGAGCGCATGCGCCCTATAGCAAAAACCTCTAAAAGAAAAGACAAAAGTTGTATAAGTTAACTCATTTTCAGTTTAGAACTATCCAAATGCAATTTTCTATTTCAATTGTTGACTTAAATATACTGCCAACTCTACAAAATTTTGGCTTATTTAATATCCTAAGTATAAATTTTGTATTGTTAAAAATCAAATTTTCAGGAAAAAAATAGTCATTTAAAAGAAATGGGGGATGTGAGGCCAGCAGATGCCATGGTAGTTAAAGCACTGGACTCTCACACGGCTGACAATGATTTGAGTCCCAATACCAGCAGCTTGAATATCAAGCCGGGCACATGTGTGTACATGCACTAAATCCTGAGACAATGGAAGAGAAGGAATTGTGGTGTGACTATCACTCCTGGAAAGTGATTTCTCACTTTCCCTCTCTGTCTCTCTGTTTCTGACGAGCGTGTGCACCCTATGGCAAAAGAAAAAGAAAAAAGAAATGGGAAGGTTGGAACAAGCATATCAAAAGGGTGTTTTTAATTAGACATGTGGGTAAACAAGTCCTGCCAGGAATGTAGCAGCTGAAAGGATAGCTGGAACATTTAGCTCCAGCTCCATGCAAAGCCACATCTTCAGCACTTAGTTCAGAAGTAATTACCATCTAGCTGGCACTTGGGTAGAGGGAGAACAGAAGTAACTGCATTCATCTTGTGATTAAATGGCAATTAGCAACTAAGTGCCCTGCAATAATGAGGCACTCATGACTTCATCACAGCAGCTTCCCCACCAACACTGTCAGATCCAGGGCCTCAGGGTTAGGGCCCCAGGGAGCTGCAGGGGAACCCATGTACTAGCTAACATAGGTCAGATGGAGGCACAAGTTGGTTAAGAACAGGAACTCACAGCCAAGCTGCCTCGATTAAAAACACAGCTCCGGGATCAGCAGTTGGCATAATGACTATGCCGTTGGACTCCCATGTAGTTGACTGTGGTTTGAGTCCCAGACTCAGTGGCTTAAACTCACGCCGGGCATGTGTGCGTGCATGCCCAGGATCCTGAGAGGAGAATGGTGGAGAAGGGATTGCGACATGGCCATTCCCCCTGGGGGGTGATTTCTCGCTTTCTATCTCTCTGTCTCTCTCTGTCTTTCTGGTGAGCGCACGCGCCCTATAGCAAAAACCTCTCAAACCCCCCCCCCCCCCGACACACACACACACACACACCTCCAACATCATCAACCTGCCAACTGGTCCCGGTTACTCATACCTTTCAGAATGTTAATGTCCTCATCTGTAAATTGGGGAGAAAAGTTGTCTCTAACACATAGACTCATTGTGAGGTTAAATGAGTTCATAGATGCAAAGGACCACAGAGTTCCTACTGTGTACTAAACCCTCAATTAAAGATGGCTTATTTGTCCCTATGCTTGGCTTCTCCTTCATGGGGCTGGGGTAGATTAACTCTTTCCTATCAATGCATCATTTCACACTAAAAATAATTTTTAAAGTATTGTGTTGCCCAAAATAAAAACTGAACTAAACTATACCCCTCTCTTGTGCCAACCTGCCCCCTTAATCATGAATGTGGATTCATCCTGCACCTAAGGACTACTCTCAGTCGATCCAAATCTCTAAACAAATAGAAGCAATTTCCAGGAAAAGCTAAACAAAAAGCGTTTGTTACCAAAGGGAAAACACTATGGATTTGGACCAGAACCTGGGAAGACCAATGTCTCAAAATAGAAATTCATGAGAAAGGCCACAGTAAAGCCAAAGAGAAGATGCTCTTCGTGATCAGCATTTATAACCAAGGATTTCTTCTCAGGATGGCATCTCTTTTCATCATAGTGATGGCAAATTTAATGCTCAAATTATTTCTAAAATTAGTTTTTAAACATACGTAGATGATAAATCTGGCACCAGAATCATAGGATTTGTTTAAGGCTATGCATCTGTGGTGAGGGATGCCTATTTGCTCTCTTAGACCTTGCCTTGCTCTGTTATTTATTGCAGGAGCCTACCTTCCTGCTGCCCATTGTCAAATGGCTTTTAAGTAGCTTTGGCCAGTAGAAGCCAATACTCAGTCATTCATCTATAACTGCAATGCCCAGTATGAAAGTTACTAAACACATGTGGCTATTGAGAAATTGACATGAGGCTGGTCCAAACTGAGTTGTGCCATAAACATAAAGAACACAGCAGATACCAAAGCTCGATATGAAAAAAAGAGAATAAACTAACATTAATAGTGTTGATTATATGTTAAAGTCATACATTACATATTTTGCATATGTGAAATTAAATAAACTATACTATTAGAATTAATTTCATCTGTCTCTTTTTGCTATAAAATTTTAATTGCATTGTATCATATTTCTAATGATACAATGATGCACTGACTCTAGAAGTCAGTTAAAGAAATGAAAAGACTTCTACCATTTTTGCTTTTTTACGGGAGAATCTTAATGAAAAGCAACAGTATTGACACATTGATGGGGTGGAGGGGAGAGAATGGCAGAATTTACAGGAAAGATGGATGTGCTTGGGTTTCAACTTGCTGACACCCAAATCCACAAAGACCCAATTAATGGTGTTGTACACTGGAAACAGCATCATCGTATTAATAGCTAGTGCTTCCTTCAAAGTCCAAGAGAAAAGAGCTTAAGTCAGTTTATTCCTATTAACTGAAAGCTGAAGAAAGTAAGGACCACAGAGTTAAAGTTTCTGAGGACTGAATTTATCTGTTACTCCTTCATTTCATTAAAACTGAAGTTCTAGGGCATTCAAAGGAAAAGAGCACATGAAGAAGCCATCTTACATCTAAATTATTTCATTTATCATTTTAACCCATGAGCTTGGCATGGAGCCTGGTACACAGAGAGTACCTAATGATGTTTGCTGAACTGAACTAAATGAGCAACTTACACACCATAATTACTGGGCCAGAGGATCCAGTTTTGCTGTTTAAAACAAGAAAGCAATGATATAGGTCCAGAAGTTCAGAAATACAATTACAGAAACAATCCATAACGCAGCTATTAAAGGATGAAAAATTGAATTAAACGTTTCCAAAGCACCATAGAATTCCATGTTTGTTTGTTTGTTTTTAAATAACAATCAGACCTTGGATTTCTATGGAGTTGTGCAGTTAAAGACATGAAAAGACTTCTACCATTTTTGCTTTTTTACAGGAGCATCATTGTATCGGTGCATCATTGTATCATTAGTTGCTCGTTCTTTAAGAGGAGAAAAAAGTCTTTTCACCACTTCAGTCTATACCACTTCACATTATTTTGTTCATTAATTTTACACTCATTTTTACAGGGGAAAAAATAACTTGCATTTTCTTTTTCCCTTGGATGGATCATGTGGATACCAGGGAGGATCTCAGGGGCTTTGGGGTGGATAAGACCAATAACGGGAATTGCTAATGTGCTTTCTATTGAATGTGATGGATTCATTAAGTAGAATCATTTGATAAATCAAGCGCACTACATTTTTACTCCATTCATCTTTGTCTTTTGGATTCCAGGGTGACACTGCTGACAGCACCACTTTGAACTGAACAAACGGCCTTGCTTGAAGAAGCTGGTCTTAGGGACAAATGCCACTGGTCCTTTGCTCTCAGGAGCCCTGTGTTTGCAGCACTGGATCCTCACCTTAACATCACTCTGAGGTAAAACTTCACTGAAATGTTCTCATTTTCCCCAATGAGTTACAGGAATGAACTTCAGCTTTGGGGAGTTTCTTCTTCCTCCATCACACAGCATATACCTGGATGCAACCAACATGGTCTTTAAAAATCCCAGAGGATGAGTCTCAGACCTGGCATCTTGAAAATCACACCAGGTACATGTGAGTGTGTGCCCAGAGTACCAGGAGGAGAATGGAGGAGAAGAATTGTGGTGTGGCCATCCCCCCTAGGGAGGGGGCATTTCTTACTTTCCCTCTCATTGTCTCTCTCTGTCTCCCTCTAGAACACATGTGCCTTATGGCAAAAACCTTCTTAAAAAAATCCCAGAAACTATTATTTATCAGATTGAAGAGTTCCCCAAAAGGATAAGATGAAGTCCAATTCCCTAAAACCTTATCTGGAAAAACGGTCTTTGCACATACAATTAAGTTATGAATGTCAAGATGAAATCATCCTGAATTTAGGGTCAGTTCTAAGTCTAATGACAGATATTCTTATAGGAGGAAGACAGAGGAAGTTTTCATACAGACACACAAGGAGAAGTGTATGGAGATGGAGGCAGAGATAGAGTTATGCCACTGCAAACCAAGGGATGCCAAGAGTTACTAAGAGCCACTGAAACCTGGGAAAGAAGCATAGAACAGATTCTCCTTCAGAGCTTTCAGAAGGAACCAACACTGTGGACACCTTGACTTTGAACTCTTTGTCTTTATAACTGAAAGACAATGCTTTTCTGTTATTTTAACCTGCCCAGTTTGTGGCAATTTGTTATTAGTGGCCCTAGGAAGCTAATACATCAGGTAACAAAGCTCAGGTGAAACCCAGGGACCAAATGAATCTGACAAAACATACAGAGAGACTGGGAACAAGTTTACCTTTGCATAGCCTACGAAGAGCCTATGATTCTGCTAAACAATCTGTGTTTTCTATGACGCTAACGTGTCTTAAGCCCCTCAAAGCCACCCCATGCTTCGTAAACACAATAGTCATGTTTATTCATGATTTTGCAACTTCTATTGGGTCTGAGTTAAAGGAAGCTTGCTTTCTTTTCAAGTAGAATCAGAAAAAGTTGTCTAATGTGACTCCCACCTATTACTAAAATCCTACTCCCAACCCCACTCTTTCAAACACACACACACACATTTACACACTTACTCTCCCTGTCTGAACCCATATACCTCTAAGGAGTTCACCTCTTCCTATAACAGTACCTACCTCTGGGCTCCCTGTGCATCTCTAGAGAGTAAACCCTGTGTTCTCAGCCTCCAGCAGCCCCAGCATCTAGAGCCACATCTAGCACACACAGAGGCTTTATGAAAGTATGCTGAGTGGGCAAACAGAACCAATCTATGATTAAAGGGCCTCCTTATTCTAAGTCCACCTCCCAGTAACACCTGGGCTCAGTCCTAGTTCTTTACTCATTTGCCACTACTGAGAATTCTTTCCCATGGCCAAGATGGCATCTGTGCATCAGGCCCACTTTCACTGACCTATCTGGCTTGTCAGCCTCATCTCACAGGCTCAACTGTCAAGTAGAGACACAGAGCTCACCATGTTCTCTTCTGCTCATTTGCACATGTGATACGGCCTCTTACTTGTTCAAACTTCCACTCCTTCAAATCTCAATTCAAGTGTGATAACTTCAGGGAAGGCTTTCAGGATTTCCCTAAGTAAAGTTTATCTTCTTCTTCCATTGATTTATGGAAAATCCTTAGCTTTGAAACCCAGTAAGCACTCAGTAAGCAGCAGAGGCTGTATATTTTGTTTGTGGTGGAGTAGGCGATGGTTCCAAAATGATGCCCTCTGCACAGTGTCTTCCCTTCTTTTTACTGATCATGTTGGTTTTGTTTTGTTTTGTTTTGTTTTAACTCATTGTATACCTGCCTTTCCCACCACACTAGAAGTTTCAAAGGACAGCGGTCAAGAATTTTCCCCTTGAAATCACAAGTACTCATTAGGAAGAAGATTTTTATCCAATAGTCTTAAGGGAACTATGTGGTATGTATATATTGTCCACCAAACCATGGGTCAGCAAACCATTACCTGTGGGTCAAACTCAAACATGGTCTGCCTTTGTACAGAGAACTGAATGGATTAGGAAGATGTGAGATCCTCCAGTCAACCCCGCAAAATCTAAAGGACTTAGTCTCTGACCCTCTACAGGAAAAGTTTGCTGAACCCTGCAGTAAACACGCGGACACCTGCTTTGTGACCTCACTTCATCTTGCCCAGAAATCCTACCAAGAGCTGAGGAATGTTTTGGATCACACATTGGGCCTAGACAGCCCTAATAGAACAAATACTATCCATGCTCTGAGAGGAGGCAGATTAGTGTTTTAAAAGCATCTTCTTGTATCCAATTTAAGACATTTCCCCACAAGCCATTATAAATTAAGTCTATTATTTGATATTAATTGAATGGAAGGAGAACTGTCTTCAGTGGCCCCTCAGACAATCACCACCAGAACTCTGTAAGAAAGCAACTTTCTTAAAGAGAAACCAGCCACTGAGCTGAGCTGGCACAGGAAATGCATGTGAAACACAAGGGCCGAACACAGCCCTGACCAAACAGAAAAATGTGGAAATAGGCCCAAAGGAGAAGCCCAAAGTACAGCGTACACACAAATTCACATGGAATGTAATCAAACATCCCAGCCGATCTACATTCAGTCTAGGGACAGATGGTTTTATTCATCTTTTCAAGAAAATTTGATTCCTGTGAGTCTTTTTAATTGTTCTAGCTTGGTGTTTCCATTGCTTTTTCTTGCTCCTTTTTATGAATAAAACTTTTCTCTGATAATGACTGCATCTTCCTAAAAGCTCTTTCTGAATTCTTATTTTCAAAGAAGCTGGATCTATCTTAATATTTGCCTGCCATAATTGCCTCAGGCCAATTTCTTCTAAAGGAATTAAAAATGCAAATCTAATATTCTAATTACATAATAGGATCATCTTGGCAGCTCGATCAATACTATCTCCCACTGTCAATAATACAGCAGGGATGCATGTATGTCAGCCCACCGGTCTCACTTTATCACTGGCCCCATGGCCCATCCATATCTATAAGATGTGACATTTTATTAGTGGTTCTCCATCAATCAGCTCTAATTTGAGCATCACAAAGATGCATGTTGTCATCTCAGCATTCATGTTGCCCTGGGCACCAGACAACACAGAATTGAAGCCTCATATTTCCAAGGACTAAGTTAAACGGCAGAATGAGCCTAGATGACAGCTACACATAGAACTTTTTTCCAGTGGAATTAGAATCAAAGGGCCTATGACTAGTCACCCCAAAGAGGAAGACTTCAGGAAATGAGAATTTGGAGAACTCCTGAATAGTCAATGCATCTACAAATCATTGCAAATGACACAGGCCTACAGTCTGGAGAACCTGGCTGTGAGGTTCAGGTTGGCCGTTCCCTGCTGAATCCCTGGAGCAAGTCACCTAACTTCCGTGTACTTCGGTGTCCTCTTCTGTAAAATAAAGGAGTTGACCCAGGTTTTCCGACCTAAAATTTATTTCATTTCTAGACTAGTAAGATCACACTCTGGCTACCATGGGTGAAGAATACTGTCAGTTTTATCAAAAGTAGAGACATTGTTGATATTTCTGGGCAATTTGCCAGTTAATACTAAAAACATCATAATTAACACTCATCATGCAAGCTGTTTTCATTAAGAATTTTTCCAATACCTCTTCTTCACCTTTAAATTTATTTTTTCTGTAGTTGAATTTTTTTTTCAGGTTTTAAATATACCATTCGGTTCAAAATACTATCATCCAATCTATCTATCTTAGTCAGCAAAAAAAAAAAAAAAAACTTGTGCAAACTATATCAAAAATCATAAATTTCCCTAAAGAGAACTAAGTGACTGGGGTGTCACAAATGTTTAGGTTTCTATTAAATCCAATTTTAGGGTAAGCTAATATTAAAGAGAAAGTCAAATCAAAGATTCTAATTATTTAAAGAACATCTCTAGGGACCAGCAGATAGTGTAATTCTTACATATTCAACCTGTGGTTTGAGTCCCAGATCCAGTAACTTGAAACTCATGCCAGGCACATGAGCATGTGTGCCCAAGATCCTAAGAGGAGAATGGAGAAGAAGAGATTATGGTGTGGCCAATCCCCCTGGGGGTGATTTCTCACTTTCTGTCTCTTTCTCTCTGTCTTTCTAGCAAGTACACATGCCCTATAGCAAAGTCCTCTCTTAAAAAAAGAACACCTTTTTGAAATTAATGACACTGTACAGTAAAACTCAAAATGCAATTTATGTAAGTCTGTAGAAAAGTATTCTATTATGAATCTTACTTACACGATGATTTTTTTATTTATATGGGGTCTTTTGGTAGTTATTCAACCAACAATCTTCCATTCTATAACAAGCATTGTATAAGGGGATCTTATAAACATTATTTTGGTTCAGTCCTCATAGCGACCTTGCAAGTTAAGTGGGACTGGCATTATTGTCTCCTGAGGAGGAAAACAAACTGGAATACCGCAAGAAACATCCCTAGGAATTATCAGCTGATGTGAAAGTGACAGAAGACTCAAGGACTATTCAAAATAATAGAAAGAAAAATAAATACTCCTGAAAAGCTGAGCAGGCAAAGAGTTCATTTTCAAAACATATAAGGAGGAGGCATGGAGATAGGGAGAGAGAAAAGGACATTCTGTGAAATACAGACCAGGGACTTAATATCGATCCTTGGCAGAGTAGGAGAAGGAAACATTGATGGTTGATCTGTAAGCTCGGAGATGAGAAATCAGTGACTGCCAAGAGCCTGGCGGTTATTCTACAAGTCACCCAGTCTAATCTCGTTTCCTCTCCTCAGAGGGTTATTAGGCTGGGTGATTGGTGGATCCAGATTTCAACGAGGCACTTGATAGAGTTGTTCAGGATATTCTTGTGGACAAGATGGAGAAACGGAGATAGGACTAGAGCACAGTTAAGTGAATTTGTAACTGGTGGAACAAGGGTATTCGAAGTGTTGATTAATAGAGCGACGTCATCCTGGAAGGAAGATTAGCCTTGTGCAACAGTGTTCTGTCCTTGGTCCCATTCTATTCAGCAGGCTTTTCCATGACTTGACTACAGTTACAGAAGGCATGCTTATTAGAACATTGAGTGACATCAGTATGGGAGGAACTGGTAATACATTACACAAAAGAATCAGAATTCTAAAACGTTCCCATCCTGCTAGTCTAATGGCCCAAAACCATCAAGAAAAATTAACAGGAATGAATACAAAGTCTTTCAATTGATTCCCAAATCAATAACATATAAAGAATATAAGTAAGCTTCGTGGTTTCAGAGTTGTTCATGAAAAGAAGACGTGGCCCCCAGGGCATTATGCTCCATAGTGTGATGTAGCAAACAACAAACCAAGGGTTTGGGGGCAGCATTAGTAAAAGTTCAGGTTTCCTTTCTGATAATAGTTATGATCCCACTAAATGAGTAGAGACCCAGGCACTGCATTTTAAGACAAATAAGTGAAAATTCAGGGCAGGTGTCTCCTACTCATGGAAGATAGGGCTGCAATACCAAGTGAAGAATAGCTAACGTGATTGGTGATATTTAGCCAAGGATAGGAAAGATGGCAGTCTTCTAATATATGGAGAGCTGACATGGGAAGAATGTGAAAATGCAATTTTTTCTGCTCTTCAAAGACTGAGTAAGGTGCAGAAATACAGAGGGAGTTTCATAACAACCTACACATGCAGAATTGCCACCTGGGTAACTGAGTTCCTAATACTGAGACACTCGCAGTTGGAACAAGTACTCCTTGCTGGAGTAAAAACCTGTTCCATGTGATTTTACAGGATAAAATAATTTTGATATGTGTGGTTGCATTGACAATAAAATTGCCATACGTTTAGCCTGCTAATGAAATCCAATCATCTACCTCAACCAATTACTATTTTCAAAGTACTTTATATACGTAGAGAAGGGGTGATGGAAAAGTGAAAATGGCCATAACACATTGTGTTCCCTGGAGGAGTCTAAAATCTAGAGATATGTAAGTAACGGACTTCCAAAGATAAAATGAGGACCAGCTAGATGTCATAATGGTTAAGGAGGTGGATCCCACTTGACCAACTATATGATTTGAGTCCTGGACCCAGCAGCTTAAAAAACTTGCTGGGCACAGGTACATGCATGCCTAAAATCCCAACAGGAGACTGGAAGAGAAGGGATTGCAGCATGACCATTCTCCATTAAGGAGTGATCTCTCACTTTCCCTCTCTCTTTTTTTTCTCTCTCTCTTTTTTTTCTCTCTCTCGGTCTCTCACTGGTGAGTGCAAGTGCCCTATAGCAAATTAAGTTGTTGTTGTTGTTGTTTTTTTAAAGGAAAAGACAAAGTGAAATAGATTATAATACAGGCACAGAAGAAAGCTCCAGGATAGAGATGGGATAACAATTTTGAATGAGTTCAGAGGCTGCTCCACAAAAGCTTCAAAGAACAGGTAGCATTTGACCTTAATTGATGTTAGGTCTCCAGCCCAGACCTCTTAGCACCTCACATTTGAAATGTGCCCACTCTGTCTCTCTTCCAGTATTTGGCTATTTTAAAGTCCACCTTGCCTGTGTTACTGTGCAAAAGAGATTTTGGGGACCAACAGTTGGCATAATGGTTATGTTGCTGGACTCCCACGTAGTCGACCGTGGTTCGAGTCCCGGACCTGGTGGCTGAAACTCACGCCACACATGTGTGCATACGTGCCCAAGATCCTAAGAGGAGAATGGAGAAGGGATTGTGGTGTGACCATCTCCCCTGGAGGATGCTTTCTCACTTCCTGTCTCTGTATCCCTCTTTGTTTTTTTTTTTTTTTTTTTTTTCTGGTAGGAAATTTTTTTTATTTCTTTTTTTTTAATTTAAATTTATTTATTTACATTCATTTGCTGTACATCATTACAACATACAAAATGAGATTTTCCATCCACAGCACACTGTATATTGGCTCAATCAAGCACATCAACATACATGCTATCATCCCTCTGTCTTTCTGGCAAGTGCACACACCCTATAGCAAATAAATAAATAAATAAATAAATAAATAAATAAATAAATAAAAAAGAATAAGAAGAGATTTTGTTCTCTGCCCATATTCAAAAGCTTTTTTTTAATATTTTTTTTATTTTTTTACACGATTTTGTTATAGGGTGCGTGCGCTTGCCAGAAAGACAGAGAGAGAGAGACAGAGAGACAGAAAGTGAGAAATCACCCCCCAGGGGGGATGGCCACACCGCAATCCCTTCTTCTCCATTATCCTCTCAGGATCTTGGGCACATACGCACATGTGCTCGGCATAAGTTTAAGCCACCAGGTCCTTGACTCGAACTGCAGTAGACTACATGAGAGTTCAGCAACGTAGCCATTATGCTAACTGCTGGCCCCCCATATCCGAAATCTTGAAAGTCTAGATTTCCCTTGCTTCCCACCTTCCCTGTCACCTTCATTGTTGCAAAGGACCACTTTCCAGTCCTTTTGTGCCCCAGCCCTGCTCACATTCACATGTAGACATAATCCCAACCGTGCTGTTGTATTGTTGTGTAAGGTAACCTAATGATGGGAATACCACCCCCTCATTACCTTTGCCATTTTCTCTTTGTTAGAAGCAAATCAGAGGACCACATAGGGTAAGCATGAGGCTTCTTTAAGGTCTGTCTGCCACAGGTGCCAAAAATGGCTCAATAAGACACCCAGAACAAGGGCATGGAAAGAGGGGTGGGTATAAAGACCAAGGTGGGCTGTTCAGAACTTGGCTCCCAGTTCCTGGGGAAACTCTGGGGTGTCCTTGTGCTCCTCTCTGCTTTTGCCCAGATAAATAGCTTGCCATCCTGCGAATGTAACTAGAGTACAGTTATTGGTAATTAAAAAGACACCTTCCCTTTCAGCCATACCAAACATAGCAGGTTGAGAGAAAGCAGCACCCTCAGCTAGACACTTTGAGTTCTCCCGCTTCAGTTTGGGAGAGCCCCTGTTAGCCCTCGAGGGCACTAATCCACCCTTCCGTGGTGGCAGCCAATGCTGGGGTTTGCTGGATTTGGCCAGTGCATAGGCCCGCAGTCTGTGGTTAAGTAACCTTATCCCTAAGCCGTGTGTTTATGCAGAAGAGCTTCTAGACATTACCACTACTTAGACATAGGTTTATTTTCAGGGTCTAAACTCCACATATCATTCAGAGCTTGTTACTGGAGTTCCTCTTTATCATGATGAAAGTGTCACCTCCTCTGAGAACTGACCATTTAAAAATTAATCACTGTGATGTTTTACTCCACAAAGAAAATTCCATTCTATTAATATTTATTTCTTCTGCTTCACCAGCCCCTCCCTTGGAAATCTCACAGGAAGACTATATGTTTTGTTATTGTTTTCTTCTATAAAATGGTGTGAAAATGGCATAGATGACACACTTTCAATCCAAGCCATTTTCTCCATGCAGATGTTGCACCCTCTTTGGAAAGACAGTGTTTCCCACAGTGGGTAACTGCTGTTAGATACTTCTTGGACATTGGACACTGAATAATGGTAAGAATAACTGTCAGGGTAGAGGGAGGGCAGGTGGCACTGCAGCAGTAATAAAACTAGGCCCATATGGGAAGGGTCCTGCATTCATGTCCTAACACCTCCCCATCCCCAAGCATATCAAGTGTAAGCACTCCATATGCCCATGACCTGTGCTAAATGAGATGGATGGTGGATCATGACATGAAAGCCCTGTTGGGTTTCCCTTTTTCTCTCAAAAAATTAACTTAGAGACCAGCAGGTGGAGTGGTGGTTAAGGTGCTGGACACTTCCGTATGGCTGATTACAGTTCAAGTCCTGAAACTGGTAATTTGCTTTCTCTCTCTCTCTCTCTCTCTCTCTCTCTCTCTCTCTCTCTCTCTCTTAAAAATAAACTAAGTGAATGAATAAATATTTTTAAAAAGTAAACCAATTAAATTAAAAGAAAAAGGAATAATTCTATGATAGACTGCAAAATGACTTCTTCACTCCTCTGTATATTCACACTTTGCGATGTGACTCTGTGACACTTCTCATCAATAACCAGATTGCTTCCCTATACCTTGAATCTGTTTTTTTGTCCTAACTTGCTTTTAGAAAAGAAAATAAAAATAAAAAAAACCTAAGTGAACTTGACAATGTGTCAGTATAAGGCCTGGACATTAAGAGCTCTTGCATACTTTCAAACCCTTTCTTTCAACCAAGCCCAGCTTCCCCAGGAACAAATTCAAACTAGGCTGTCAGAGGATAAGAGACTATGTAGACCAGAGATGTACCATCCCATCTGATACCATCCTAGACTAGACAGCTCCAGCAGACCAAGCAGCTGACTATAGACATATAAAGAAACAGCTGAGACAAGAAAAACACCCAGCTAAACTCAACCCAAACTGCTAACCCATAGATTCAGGAGTGGAGCAAATGGCGATTGTTTAAAGCTACCGTATTTCGGGCTAGTTTGTTAAGCAGTAAGAGCTGACTGATACAAGCTCCATAGAATATTAGTATAATCATCAGGATTTCCACTTGCAAGAAGATACTACCCGGCTCATTCTTAAACATTCATGAGAATTCCCATTTCTTCCTTCACTTGATCTTTTGGAACCATTTTTTTAAGCCTCTAGGTTAACATTAACAACGGAAGGGAAAGACCTTAGGGGATGGGTTGAATTGCCATATGTTTCATTTTCACAAAAACTCTTACAAAGCATGTTTCTTTTATTTCATCCTTGGATGATTGCCTTCCTTTGTTTCATAAGCTCCTATTCATCCAAAGAGCCAAGACAGCATTGATTTCAACCTATGATTACTGGTGAAATCTTAAACCCTATTGATCTGAAATTCCAGATTCATTGCAAGTTGGATACTCTGCATATTTTGAAGATGGGAAAATTTTTATTTCTTCTGGTTCAAGAATAATTGCAGCTCCACAATATGATTTTTTCATATAGGAAATCAGTTGTCCTAGTTCTTCTCCCCCAAAATTATGAAATATATTATGTTGACTAAAAAATTACTTTACTCTTGCAAATGAAGCATCCATATTTCATAATAATAAATGTACCAGTGTAAAAGCACGCATTCTCAAGTAGAGAAGACAATGGTACATACCAGAGAATGTATAGGGGTTGGGGAGGTGAGGGCAGATTAGAGAGGATGAGGAGGAAAAATAAATTTTTTTGAGAGATTTTTGCTATAGGGCAAATGCACTTGCCAGAGAGACAGAGAGACAAAAAGTGAGAAATTGTCTTCCAGGGGGGGATGGTCAGGCCGCAATCTCTTTTCCTCCATTCTCCTCTTGAGATCTTGGGCACTCTGCACGCACACCTGGTGTGAGGTTTAAGACGCTGGGTCTGGGACTTGAACCATGGTCGACTACATGGGAGTCCAGCAACATAACCATTACGCCATCTGCTGGTCCCAAAACAAGAGCTTTTTACAGGCACAGTAATGGAGGTACATGGGGTCAATGGGTTGTAGAATGGCATACCACAACTAAGTGAAAAAAACACATTGTCAAATACACACACACACACATACACACACATATGTGTTATATATGTATACACATTATATATAACACATATGTGTGTATAATGTGTGTTATATATGTATATACATTATATATAATATAGTGTGTTATATATTATATATAATATACTGTGTTTTATATATATGTGTGTATACATATACATATATACATAAAATGTGTTGTTCTTTGTTAAAAATTATGAATATGGCATTATTTAATAATTATGAATATGGCATTAACCTTGACTTAATTGTTGCACACTGCATGCATACTTTAAACATTGTTCCATGTTGTGCCATAGAACAATGTACAACAATAAAATGTAAATGAGAAATTATAAAATAAAATAAAACATATTCTCGTCATAATCTGTACATTGGAACTGTCGTGATTCCTCACTTAGTCAAAACATCAACAAAACCTCATTAACTAAAAATAAATATAGTCTATTCTGAGTAACAATTCAGTAGAATCATTTTTCTTTTAATACACAGAGCTCATTGTTAGTCTGATGTCTCATTGAGAGCATATGCTTGAAGCTCATCCAAGTACATGGCTGTTACTGAAAGTCATTGTTCTAAAGCTCTCTTAGAAACTAAAACACCAAGCCAGCTGGTGGCATGGTGAATAAAGTTTCTGGCTCCCATGTAGCTGACTGCGTGGCCTGAGTCCTGGACCCAGAGGCTAGAAAAACACACCAGGTGCACATACATGCATGCCCAGGGTCACAAAAGGAGGAAGAAATGGAGGAGAAGGGATTGTGGCATGGCCATCACCTATGGAAGGGAAGTGTTTTCTCACTTTCCCCCCTGTATTGTGTGCACACATGCCCTCTGCCAAAGAAAAGAAAAAGAAAAAGAAACTAATGTGCCACACTGCTGAAATAGCATCTCTCAGGATGAGTATTGTCTTTGTATCTGCAAAGGCCTTTTTAAAACTGAAGCTCATCTGATGACAGAAAGGCTTAAAGATGTAGTAGTCAACTGGATAATCATCTCCCATATCTAATCCATAGCTGCATTATTCTTTATTAAAGTTATTTTATCTAACTTATTTATTATTATTATCATTATCATTATTATTATTATTTTAAATTTGACCAGAGAATGACAGAGAGAGAGAGAGAGAAAGCGAGGAAAGCAAGCTGCCAGGTCCAGAACTCAAGCCATAGTCAGCCATGTGGGAGTCCAGTGCCTTTAACCACCATGCCACCTCCTGGCCCCAATAGCTACATTACTCTTAAGCTTCTCAAAAATATGCACAGTTAAGTATTTTGAATGAAATATATACACAAGTAAACATCTTTACTTGATGGTTATATCACTATAAAGCAATTAAGAAAAGGCTCGCCTTGTGTGTTCTAAATAAACAACATAAGCATAAGCACTGAAGCTCCCCTTCCTGGACTATTTGGCCCCACTACTCTAAATACCCCACCCAGCTCCCTTCACCAGAGCTGTGTCCCAAGCCCTGACTGTGACTTTGCATCTCTCACTAGCATTTAGTGGGAATGAGGCCCTGTAGCAGAGTCCAAAAACCTACTGTCCTCCACGGAGATGGAGTGGGAGGAAAATTCCAGAGAGAACCCTAGCCCCATTCCTTTACCTGCTTCCCTCCACATCTAGCATTGATATAACTCCTGAGATTAAAAGTCCAGAGAATGGAGTTGAAGGGGTTCCTTTTGAAATGTAGGTGAAATTCCTTAAGATTTATTCCCAATTTTTTTCTTTGATCCATTTCCCTTCCCTCTCCAGCACTCATGGGCTAATCTGACATCTGCAAAGCAAAGCAAATAGCAAGGAGCTGGAGTTCTTGGTGTCACAGAACTAAGCAGGAATCCCTGAGACCTTCACATTTCCCGACAGGTTTGCAAATAAAATAAGGTGGAAAGGAGGGGAACCCTTTATTGCTGTTTACTACTCTATCAACATGAGCAAATGAAATAAATTAAATTGATCTAATTAAAACTCTTGTGACTGTAGCCAGTTTGTTAAGAAGTCTCAAAACATTGAGTTAGAAATATTACATAGTGGGCTAGAAGGTGGTGTGGTGGCTAAGGATGCTAGATTCCCACATGGCCAACCACAGTTCGAATCCTGGACTTGGAGACTTGCTTTCTCTCTTTCTCTCTCTCTCTCTAGCTCTCTCTTTCTATCCCTCTCTGGTCAAATTAAAATAAATAAATAAATAAGTTAAATAAAATATTTCTTTTAAGAAAATATTAAATAGTTTTATTCCTTTTAATCACTGTCTTTTCCCCTTTGCTTTGTTAAATCTTTTCTTTAACATCCCTTAATAGTGACTTGGGCAGATTCCATTCCTTTGTGACCACTTAAATTTGAAAAGTGAAGAGTCAATAAATGATGGTCTATTGCAAAGCTTCAATCTCCATATGGATTAGCGCTCTCCCTCTCTATGCAGACTTGAACTGGGATCCTAAATGCTATAGGGTAAGGCAAAATCCAATTCTTCAACGTCCACCTTCCACTCCTGGCTGATGAGCCAGAGAAGAGACATAGAAAGGGACAGATGCTTATTTGTTGATATGACCACTGCTGGCATCCTCTCTAAGATAGTTCTTGCAGCCCTTCCAGCTGACTGGCTTGTATCAACTTTGAGTGGCAGCATCTGAGCACTGTCTCTCTTGTGAGGATGTATCTGAGTCCTTTAGAAGACTGAAGCCTCCATCATTCTTCTTCTCCACCTCTACCTACTACAACATTCCCCGACATGAGATGCCTAGTTTTGATTTGACTTTGATCACCACTTTTTTCTGCTTCCTATACTAGGAACAAATCTTATGGCATATTTCTGCTAAGTTTCCAGAGCCCAGTGGATGTTCCTTTAAGGGGTACCATCAAGACAGCTCAAGCCCAGTTTTCTTTCCAGACTGTCCATTGACTCACAAGAAACTCAGTCATCCTTACCATGTGGTTGACATTCAGGCTGTTCTACTCATACCCCTCTGCTCATCCTGCCTCCCTCTTGTGTCTCTCAGATAAGCAAATCAGCAAGTCCACTACCTAAGCCAAGTCCACCTGGAGAAGGCAAGCCTTCCTTTCCTTTAGGCATTGCTAATATTTTAGTAGTTTTCTAGTTATAATACTATTTGTCTTCATAATGAGACTTGATTGATTATAAAGAGAGAGATGTGCTGAGTGGCAGCTGGTGGCATGAGGGTTGGTTCTGCATAGACCTCTGTGTCTGCATGTTATTGTCCTTTCTAGAATGTGGATTTTCTTGGAACGTTTAAAGTCAAGACCATAGTTGCTAACTCTAGAGTAACTGAATAAAAATCTTGCCATAAGTCTTCTTTTCTGTACTTGTTTGTTAGGGCTTTCATAAATTATTACAACAAACAGGGTGGTCTGAACCAAAAAAATCATTCTTTCATAGTTATAGCGCCTAGAAGCCCAGAATCAAGATAGTGAGAAGACCATGATCCTTCTGAGAACTCTAGAAAAGCATCCTTCTTTTCCCTTTGCAGCTTCAGGTGCCTCCAGGCATCCCACAGCTTGCTGCCACATCACTCAACCCATCTGCATCGTCACAGAGCTTCTGTCTGTCGCTCTATGTTTCCTCTGCTGTTCTCATGAAGATACCAGTAATTGAATTTAGGGCCCACCTTAATCAAACATGACCTTATCTTAACCAGTTATATCTGTGAAGATCCTATTTCTAAACAAGGTCACATTCTGAGGTTCTGGGTTGTCATGAATTGTGGCAGGACACTTTTCAACCCAGTCGGATCTTGTTACAGAAAATTCATGTTTCCTTGATGTTCAGAAGAGTCATAGAGAAGCTCTGAGATGGTTCTTAGTCCATGGAGGACTTTGAGGGAGGGAAACTTTAGTGATGGTGATGATGTAGGACACACGCAGCCCCCCTCCTAGGATCCACAAAAGAAGGGAGAGAAGAGGGGAGGGGAGGTAGGCAATAATGGTCATACAAATTATTGGCTCAAAAAGATATCCCCAGGAATGCCCACTTTCTCTGTCCCCAAACCCCAAAACTACCTCCTCCAGCCACCACCCTGTCGGTACATGAGACCATAAAGGCCACCTAACAGGAACAAGGAGAAGTCATCTCTAGAAGGAGAAGATATTAGACAGACACAGTGACAGTCTCAATGCACCTTCCCATAAAGTCAGTGTCACGCCGTAGTTAACTTCTAGTCCGGTCAACATTGCAGGATGGGTTTTGCTGGGCCTCAGCTGCCCTGTAATCCTGCCACTCTTACTATGGAAAAGGACATTCTAATCTCCAAACTAACTTCTAAGTATCCTTTCCATAAGGTGGGAATACCCTATTACTTCTGGGAAGAATCGTTTATATAATAATGTGATAAATCTTGAAATGTTTAACTGGACACATCAAGCCAGGCAGAGTGCATTAAAGATTGAGGAGACAGAACAGAAAAGGTCTAACTATTCTAGTTATTTTCCCATCACTACATATAAATTCACAGCAAAAATATTTTTTTAAGTTTATTATTTTTCTTTTATGAGAGAGACAGAGAAAGTGAGAGAGGGAAAACACGAACCCTCAGCAGGGTCTCGTTCTCTGATTCCTCTCCTCATCCCTATCCAACAGCCTTTCATCCAATCAGGATCACAGACACAAGTGCATATCTGGCATGTACAGGGCAATCCAGGAACCAAATCCTGACCTTCCACATGGCTTTTAGCAGTGCAGAGTAAGAAGTAAGGTGAAATCTCATTGCGACTTTTTGCATTTCCATGAAGACTAGTAATGTCAAGCACCTTACTTGTTGAACATTTTCATTTTTTCTTTGTAAAAGTTTCTGCTTAGGTCCTTTGCCTTTTTTTTAATAAAAAATGAATTGTTTTTTATTTGCTATTGAATTGTGTGTTTTGTACATATTTTGGAAATATATTTAAAAGATTTTTACAATTTGATCTATACTTTTCCTCAAAAATATTGATACTTATTTATATGTGCCACTAGCTATTGAAATAGATCATTTAAACTAATGTATCATATTCAAGATTAATAATGGAAATTGTAGCCAGGCTAGGTAACATGTGTCTATAGTCCCAGTGGTCCCAGCTACTCAGGAGGCTGAGGCAGGAGAATTGTGACACACCAAGACTGTCTAAATCACTACACACATACACACAAAACTCAATCACACACACAAAAAATTACATTTAGTGGTTTTTGTTTTTAAGACAGAGATTTTTGCTATAGGGCACATGCACTCACTAGAAAGACAGACAGAGAAAAAGAAAGCAAGAAATCACCCCCCGGGGGATGGTCGTACTACAATCCCTTCTCCTCCATTCTCCTCTTGGGATTTTGGGCACACACACACACATACACACAGTATGAGTTTTAAGCTGCCCCATTCTGAACTCGAACCACAGTTGGCTACATGTAAGTCCAGTGATGTAACCAGTATGCCATCTGCTGGTCTCAGTATTTAGTGTTTTTTGATAATTCAGGAGAAATGTTTTGAGGTTCCATTTTCCTTCAATGAAATATTTCTTTTTAACCAATGACATATATAATATTACTAAATACCAATATAAAACACTTTTTAATAAAAAGATAAGAGTAAATTACCAAAAAGTAATCAAAATAGAAACATAAAATGTGAACTTTCTGTACCTATAGTACTTTAACATTGTCTCATTCGTGCTGCAACATTCGGTCATACATCACACAAAGATTCTACTGACAGTAGCTGACTATCAGAAAACAAAAATCTGGGACCAGCAGTTAGCGTAATGGCTATGTCGCTGGACTCCCATGTAGTCGACTGCGGTTCGCATCCCGGACCCGGTGGCTTAACGCTCACGCCAGGCGCATTTGTGTGCGTGCCCAAGATCCCGAGAGGAGAATGGAGGAGAAGGGATTGCAGCGTGGCCATCCCCCCTGGGGGGGGGGGTGATTTCTCGCTTTCTATCTGTCTGTCTGTCTGGTGAGCGCACGTGCCCCATAGCAAAAACCTCTCCAAAAAAGAAAACAAAAATCTTATCTAAGGAGACAAAAATATCAACACATAAAAAAAGATTTTAAAACATTTATGGACTTTAAAAATACATTTCATCATCACATTGTAGGCCCCCAAATCTAGAATCACATGTGCTCTATTCCCTCACACATACCACATGGCATAGAGATGGTCCTCAAGATTCAGTTTATGGTTGACGACATTTGGGTATGAATAATAGACAGCTCTTCAATCTGGGCTTCTGAGATTTTTTTAAAACTATTTTGCAGAGTATATAATCGATATTTCTTTTTTATTTATATATTTGTAATTTTATACATTTAATCACTATATAATCAATATTTCTAATAACTCAAAGTTGCTTTTACATTTTAGTGCCTCTTTTAAACTTTTAAAAATTATTACTTCATGACTCTTGATGCCTTATACATCTGAGCACCGGACCTGCGTACATGCGGGTAGCCAAAGTAATTCACATGCCGATGAACTCAGGAATCCCAGGGTTGGATGAGATGACCAAAGGTAACACTATTTACTCCTCAACTTGCATGGCATGTGCAGAGTTCATCGGAATCCTGCTCTACTGGGTCTTCCCATTAGGAGGAACCATACCAGGTGACTGAACCACGGTCCAGCCACCTTCCAGCAGGAGTCAACCCATCACGGCCTGTGTTAGGTGAGGCTCCTAAAACCTAAACTTTGCAGCTTTTCCCATCAGGAACTGACTGTCAGCAAAGAATGAGATTTAGCAGAAGGAAACTAGATGAACTCTTCAGAATCTCTGGAGATTTTAAGAAATCTTGGAATGGACAGGTCCAGCTCTAGAATCCCAGAAGTAGGTGTCGACACCTCCTCTCAGGCTCTGTGGTAGGATGACTCAATCCAGCTGAACTTCTGTCACAGAGTATGTACTTTTCTTGAGAGGCCCATCAACTTGTAGCTACTACAGAGTCACGTGGCCACCTCCCAGTTTGATGGGGCCCAGAGAAGAAATCTCCCAACACAAAAAAACTCACATTGTCCCTGAAAGAACATGTTAGAAGACTAAGGCCAACTCACATATAGGATGCTGGTTCCCTTGCATCCAAGTGAGAGATGGAATTGAGACTAATAATATTATAATATTATTGCTAACCTTTACTGAGTGTTTACTGTGTACCAACCACTCTTCTAGTTTTAACTGAATATTAACTACCATTCCCCACAGCAGTCCAGGGAAAACCAAGTCAAAAAAAAAAAAAAAAGTAACTTGCCCAACATCCTGCTACCGGTGAGAAGCAAGCTGGGATTCTAACCCAAGCAATCTAGCTCTGGAGTCTTCTGCCTGAACAAGGGGCCACAGCTGTTGGTGATCAGAAACCTCCAACTACTATCCCAGTCCACCAAGTAAATTCCAGATGTTCCAGTCTCTCATCCCAGAGACTTTCTCTGAAGAAGAACTTAAATTAGATAAGCCCCAGGGGACAGAGACATTGTGGCAACAGAACTCTAAGATGATCCTTTGATCCCCACTCTGAGTATTATGCCTCAGACAATCTCTTCCCCTTGATTTATAAATATATATGACTCCATCTTGCCGGTATGCACTGCAGGTCTTGAAGAAGCTAACTGCTGTGCTGTGAGCCTGTGGAAAAGCCATGTGTCAGGGAATAGTGGGTGTCTCTGAGTTAAAGACCTCAGTCCTATCACCACAACAAATAGTTCTGCCAACTGCCAGTGAGATTGGAAGAAGACCCTGATCTCAGATGAGGTGGCTGTCCCAGCTGACACCTTGATTTCAGTTTCTGAGGTCCTGACCCTGTGCTCAGGCTCCTGGCCCACAGGAAATGCAAGATAATACCTATGTGTTGTTGTAAGTCATTAAGTTTAGTCAATTTGTTGTTATGCATAGGATGAAAACCGAATATAGACATGGTTAAAGTAAATTAAAATGGAAACCAGGCCTGAAGAGTCCCTGAGCAGGCAAAGCCAGTTAGGCTCTGTAAGAGACCTCAACCTTCCTTGATTTGCAACCATCAGCAAAACTTAATTTGAGCTATTTTTTTTTCTTTTTTTGGAGAGGTTTTTGCTATAGGGCGCGTGCACTCGCCAGACAGACAGAGAGAGACAGAGAGATAGAAAGCGAGACATCACCCCCCAGGGGTCTCCCTTCTCCTCCATTCTCCTCCTGGGATCTTAGGCATGCACGCACACACGCCCGGCATGAGTTTAAGCCACCGGGTCTGGGACTCGAACCGCAGTCGACTACATGGGAGTCCAGCGACATAGCCATTACGCTAACTGCTGGTCCCAATTTGAGCTATTTTTTTAAATGCCTGTACTAAAGAAAAAACAGAGTAAGTGAAACCATTCACAAGTAGCAAAATAAAAACAAAAGAACTTATATAATCATGAACTTTCCAGCAGAATAAACCAGTAAGACAACTTTGCAACTGTAATCAATCAAATATTTTCTTTGTTGTACTTTGGGGTTCATTCTATAACACTCCCCCCCCTTTACATTCCTCAGTTGAGCTCCAAAACCACTTATGCTTTGGAGGTACCCAATTTTTTAATTGTTATTTGCTCAATAAACTCTTTGTGTGTTTGTGTGTGGCCTTTTTTCATACTTACTCCTGGCCCTGGGCTTCCTTGTTCTGGGCCCTGAGTGTAGTTTCAGGCCAGAAATGAATAAACTCTTTAAAAATTTTACTGTGCCTCAACTTACATTTTGACAACACCAGCATCAGCAGGATCTGGGACATCCTTGACAAAAGGGACAATCCTAAGAGGTGGTCAGAGGAGGGAAGAATCTGCCACAGTGGGCTTCCCCAATCAAAGAACTTGTTTTTTTTCAAATTTATGTATTTTATTCACAGTAGAGAGCATATGTATGTCCATGAGAGAAAGAGAGAGAGAGATTCCAACAGGGTCTGGTCATATTGTGGTCTCCATCCTCCAACCCTTTAGCTCCTCCAGATCCTGGCCACATAGTATGTGTGCATGCACACATGCCTGGCACCCAGCATGTTTCACCAGTAGGCCAAGGATTTGAACCTGCAGTTGGCCATTTGGCAAAAGATAAGAGAAGAAATGGCAGAGAAACATCAGTTTAGATAATAATAGTTCATGGTCAAAAGAGGTGGAGGCTTTGAGCCATTGATAATACTCTATATCTTGTTCTGGCCCTTGGTTACAAGGATATGTTTACTGTGAAAATCTATGAGCATGTGCTAACAATCTGTATACTTCACATAAAGCATTCTTAATCAAAAAGGGAAGTTTACCAGCAGCTGGAAATGAAAAACCAGAGTTCTGGCATGTCTAACTAAAGACACTGGCATATCGGGGTGGAACACACAGACTCCAGGCACACACTTGGGCTCTATCCCAGCTCCTCCTTTTTCTTACAGGGTCACCTTGGCTAAGCACCCCTGCCCCTGAGTCTCTGCATCCTCATCTGGAAAGTGGGTTTAACAGTGCAAGCTACTTCCAAAGGCTATGGAAGATTAAATGAGTTTAGACATGTAAAATACTTAGAGCAATATGTAAAACACAACCCAAGTTCTACTGCTCTGGTTTTATTATAGCTCTTTCTGCCTTGCCTTAACTGTCTCCATTTAAAGTTTCTGAAGAATAGGGGGGAAACCCACCAGTGGTTACCTTTCCCCAGCCCTCAGTGTAGTGCTCGGCAGAAGCTGGAGGCTCGCCGTGTTGTGGTTGGAGTTGTGGAATCATTTACTTTCTTGTGGCATTTTGATACAGTACAGAATTATTGATCTTGGTTTCTGGGAACAATATGGTTACATATTAGATACTTTCAGACCAAATTTTGTTTTCTCCTGTAAAGAGAAGGTAAAGGGTCACAGCTTCCTGGGCTTGACATAGAAGAATGGCCAGTTGGGACTGAGGAGCCAGGTTCTCATTCCATCTCTGCTGGCCACTAAGCGAGGGATTTATTAACTGTTGATGATCAGGTACATCGTAATATTTTTGACTAGACTAATAATGTACAGTGTATTCATGCTTGTAATGGGAAAATCCACTTTGTATGATGTAAAGATGTACAGTGATTAAATGTGAAAAAAAAATTAGAAAATAAAAATCAAAAATCACTTTTCCCACATGGGTCTCTCGGTTCTCCCATCTGGACAATAAGAAAGCATATTACATAACCACTAAGATCTTTCCTGTGTGGTTATATTGTGTGATTATTAACAATTATAACAATAGTGGTGAAAGTGACCTTGCCTCTAATGTGTGCCAGGTAAGAGCCACACATCCTGACTCTTAACTGCCGACGTGATGTAGGTACTCTCATCATCCTCGTACATGTGGAAAAACTGAGCACAGAGGCTCCACCACTGGTAAGGGGTAGAAATGGCAGCTGGCTCCAGAGCTTGTGTTCTTAACTATTACCTGGCACTGCCAAGTCCGAGTTCATCAGGACTTAAATGCAAAGAAATAATGTGCTTTCCCCAGAGCTCTGTGTAGGTTGGTGAGATGACTTCAATTTCCCCTCAGCTCATCCTTTCAGGATCAACTCAACACCCACCCTTTCCTGAAACCTTTCCAAGTCTCGGCACTGGCAGCCATCACCCTTGTCTTAATCCTGGGCTTCAAGTGGTGGTCATGGTATCTTGCACTAGTCACTATTATTTTTTATAAACTGTCTTGTCTCCCCATGTAGGTGATTAGCCTTCTGAGATCAGAGACTCTTCTTCCTCTATGGATATTTTTGCAGGAGTACATAGTACGGGGTCAATAAATATTATCATAACCAGAGCACTACTGACACACAGAAATTCCTATTAATATAATCTGTTGATTTAGCTGATAGGTTGTGGGAGGAGGAAGAAGGCTGAGACTCCTGGGCTCATGGTTGTGGGAACTACGTGGACAGCAGCGTGGTGAACCAAAACAGGGCCTGAAAGAGGAATATGCTTGGTCAGGAAAAACAAGAGTAGGACATAGGATGTGTTTATGTCTACAACAGAATGTGAGACAAGCACTATGCTGCCACAGGAAATGAAGACCTCTGGGCTCTTCACTTCCTATCTCACAGTTACCCCAGAAGAGTACTGTGTCATTTGCAATGTCATCTTCCTGTATACCTTTTTGAAGTATTAATGGCATGGCTGGTCCCTGTTATGCTGACCATGGACATATAAGCCTATCCCTGGAGGAGGTAAAGGCAGGGCAGATGAATTCAGGGTCTAGGTCTGAAATTTGGTCATGCCGTTGGGTCAGTGAGAATCCTTTATGTTGTGACAGTGACACAAACCACTTACTTCACTTACTTCCAGAGCTTGCGGGAAGTTTTCTTCCTCGGACAGTATTCCATTTTAAAATAACCCCAAACTCTATGGCTGTGGAGCCAGAGGCCAGCCAGTAGAATCGAGGTTCTCCAATGAAGAGGCCACTTGTCACAAGCAGCCACAGTTCTAAGGGTCATGTCCTGACTTGATGATTCTCAACCCTGCTGCCTGAAAGGATAGCTAATTTTAAGATTTATGCCAGGAGTGCACATATGAAAAGAGGGTTAGACTTTTGCATATCTGGTTTGAGGCTTTGTGTCTGCACCAGATTATTAATAATATCAGAAACAAATCTGACCCACTTAGGAATATGTCTCTGTTGTCCTGCTATCTGGAAGTAGCCATCAGACTCACAGAAAACAAGATTTTCAAAGGAAGGAGAGAAGAGAAGCCATCCATTCATTATGGTAGGAGCTGTAACAGCCTAGTGGTTCATGAAGAAAAAACTCAAGTTGCAAAAACAGGATTGGAAACTACAATGTCACTGCTCTGGGGAACAACAAAATACCTGAAAACCTCAGAGGAAAAGGCCAGTCTTGGTGTACAGTGGCACTGGACAGTGACAACAAATGTACATCCAACTCTGGGGCACTTGACAGTTCACTTGCATCCCTCCTACTGACCAATGATCATGCACTATTGTGGACTCTGTATGTCCAAAGGCCATCGAGTGCAATCCCCACCTAAGACCAACACACGAAGATGCTGACATACACACACAATAGCAGGCACAACAGGGACTCAGCCTTATCCCTTTGCTCTTTCCCTTTTCAGTGCTTCCACCCCAACTTACAACTTCTAGCATCTGTACCTCTTTGCCTGAAGGCAAAAACCTGATCTACTCAAAAATATTTCATGTTGGAATTGATGTGACATCAATGCCTCCTGGAACAGCCCTCACCCAGTGGGTGATGGGAATTAGTAGTTAAATACACTCAAGATAGAAAAAAAATTGATGTTCATGTTCAACACTCTTTCCCAGAGTTGCATGGGGCATTAAGTTCTGGTTTTCCACAATAGTAGCTTGTTGAATTTTAATCCTTGTCTCAGGATCCACTTCTGGGAACATCTAAATTTGGATGTTTCTTATGCACACTCATACATACAATGACAACCACTACTACTACTAGTACTCTACTATTCCTAGAACATTTTACGCTGTTACATTATATCATTTGATATCCACATCATCTTAGTAATTGTTCTTATTATTTCATGTTTAAATGAGGAATCTGAGTCTCAAAGAGGCTAATAGGTTACTGAAAGTCATATAGTGGACTCAAAACCACTACTTGTGGTTTCCAAACTTGTTTATTTTTACTTTCCACCGGTGCTGCCCCAATGCAGGAGAAACAAGGAAAGGACCCAATTCTAAAGAGCTCATTTATAGTCAATGTGTCTCTTGGTGAAAGCTAAAATTGCTGTAAGGGACAATATAACTATAACTGTGGGTATGAACCAATGCATCCCCATCCCCAACAAAGTCTCCTCCATAATCCACTGATACATGATAAACATAAGGTAGATGGATGGGTGGATGGATGGATGAATGGATGGATAACCATCATCGGTACACGATGAATGTCTCAGCCTACTGCAACCTGAACAAGAACAATTACAATTTATTAAATGTGACATACATGAAATATTACCTACTTAATTGTTTCTCATCACCAAAGACATTTGAGAAGGCATATATGAGAATGTCATCTACTGATAGAGAGAAAACAAATCTCAACCATTCATGAAGGGCTGAATTTATTCTTTAGGGAAAATAAAAATCACCTGGGATGCTTGTTAAAGATACTGATTTCCGTCAGTCCAAGATTCCAAGTCAACAGAACCCCAGGAAATTAGGTAATATCTTTGGAATTCTGAAGTCATCACAAGGATACGATGCCCTGGGCTGGGATGAGGGGATCCCCTTTTTGGAAATCTTTTCTTCTTTCCTCTGGTTTATTGTCAGGATTTGCTTTCTTGGGTCAGAATCACAAAAAAAAAATATGTAGCTTAAAGAAAGATTCAGAAGTGAATCTAAAATAAATCCCCTCTTTTATCCTAGTTACTCACTGAAAGTGGGTCATGGGTAAAATAGAATCAAGGTTTAAGAGTGGGAGGGGAAATTAGGAACCAAAAAGTTCTGCTCCAGACCCAGTGGATCAGTTCCTTATAATATATGCAACAGACTGTTGGTTTGTCTTTTGCATAAAAACTCTCTGTTATGGGAAGTTCTCTACCTCCTCCCACTGTCCATTCCTTTTTAAGTAGTTTGGTTCAAGTTCTTAGTGGCTCCAGTTCTGCTTACTGAAGCCACAAAGATTAGATCAAATCTCATGGGCTATGACAGTCAATGGAATAATAGAGACAAATAGCATATCTTCTCTCAGATAAACACCTTCCTTATTCCTTCACATATTCTTGCTTAAGGGTTTAAGGCTTAGTATATAAGTTGGCCTCTGGACCTACCTTCATTTATCACTGTTTTCTTAAAATATAGTACTGAACTCCTCCTTCCAGCTATGGTCTGATAAAAGCAAGTAAAGAGGGTCTCTCACACCCTTTATTGGGAACAGCCTACCTCCATTATTGCCTTCTAAAACCACATTAGTTTATTTGGTAGCCACATATTATTGAGTCAAAAAATCAATTAAAATATCAAAGTACTTTTTCACTGGAAACCATCACCCCCCTCTCTCTCACCCTCTCTGGTCATTTATCCTGTTATCAGTATTTTTTTTTTCTTTTTTTTTTGGAGAGGTTTTTGCTATAGGGCGCGTGCGCTCGCCAGACAGACAGAGAGAGACAGAGAGATAGAAAGCAGGAAATCACCCCCCAGGGGGGATGGCCACGCCGCAATCCCTTCTCCTCCATTCTCCTCTCGGGATCTTGGGCACGCACGCACACGCGCCCGGCGTGAGTTTAAGCCGCCGGGTCCGGGACTCGAACCGCAGTCGACTACGTGGGAGTCCAGCGACATAGCCATTACACTAACTGCTGGTCCCTGTTATCAGTACTTTTTGAGCAAAATCATTCAACTATGTTCCAAATTATCTAACAATTTAGCTTGCATTTTGGCATCCCTCCATCTGCTCCACATAAAGAAATCTACTACTTCTTAAGCCTTTCTCAGTTCACTAGATATTGGCAGAACTGTCAGAATCAGCTGTCCTCGGAAGCACAATACTATGATATTACAGGAGCGTTTGGTCTGTGATCTGATCATATTTTCATAAAAACATGCCAGATAATATGTGTTTTCCTAAGAGTGGGCATATGTTATTGCTTTTATAAAAACCCCTTTCTTTCCATGCTGATATAGGATAATAGAAAAGTACAGGGGTCTTCAGCTTATCAAAGGAATAAAGGAACTTTTGTCCAGTCTGGGTGTGTACTGTTTTAAGAAAAGAGTTTAATCCATTTATATTTATTTTTATTACAGATTATTTGATTGGTCTAATTTTGCTATAATTTTACAAATTTTACTTTTTCTTCTTTTGTACCTTCTACCCTGTCCCTCTTTTCTTACAACTTTTTCTGAACTATGTATCCATACTTCTGTACTTTTATTAATATAGTGTTAAGAGAGATAGTGAGAAAGCAAGCCACCAGTTCTGTGACTTGAACCACAGTTGGCCATATGGTAGTACAACACCCTTAACCACCACGCCACCTGCCGACCTAGATATGCAGTATATTCATACTTGGAAAATTCATTTTGCATGTTTGGAGATATATAGTAATTAAATGTAAAAAAATAAGAAAATTATATATATGGTTTATATATATATATATATATGTGTGTGTGTGTGTGTGTGTGTGTGTGTGTGTGTATATATATATATATATATATATATATAATTCTTACAGTAGATTTGCAAAATGGTTCTATCCATTTATCTTTCCCTTGCTTCTTGCTGTCCACTGATTTCTTCCAGTTTCCGTTTTTTAATTTCACCATTGCAGTCTTTCACTTGATCTTTCACATAGCAAGTCTCTTAGTCTTTGAGTGCCTGAAAATATCTTTATTTTACCTTCATTTATTACAAATCAGGAAGTAAAATCATTTTACTGAGAGAAATGAAGAGGGGAAATGATGAAAAAGTCCTTCACCAAAAACTTGCCAGCAGCCCAGGCTCATACCTGCTGGGAAAAATGTTTCACCTTCCTAAACATTTAAGTGAGTATCAATGTAAAGTTGATAGTTTTTATTCTCTTTTACAACTCTGAAGAGTCACAATACCTTTGAGGTACTCATCAGATGAAAATCTGCTGTCAGTCTGATTGCTAATCCTTTTTACCACTTTGTAAAGATTTTTAGTTCATCTTTAATATTCTGTGATTTCACTGCAATGTGTTAGAGTTAACAATATACATCCACCTATGGTCTAAAGTGTTTCTGCAAAGTAGTCTAATGATTTTGAATTATGAAAAATTCTCTACCAATAATTTTAAAAAATATTTTCTGTACCCATTCTTTCCATAAATTCCTTCTGGGATGTCTATTATTCATACTTTGGAGCTTCTCATCTTATGTAGGTTTTCTTGATTTATGTTTCATACTAGTCACTTTTTTTTTTAGAAGGAGATACTTTTTGATATAGGACCCATGGACTTGCCAGAAAAGACAGAAAGCAAGAAAACACTCCCCAGAGGGGATGGCCACGCTGCAATCCCTTCTCCATTCTCTTGTCAGGATTTGGGACAGGCATGCATATGCACCCAGTGTGGGTTTCAAGCCTCTGGTCCAGAGCTCAAACTGCAGTCAACCATGTAGAGTCCAGCAACATAGCCATTATACCATCTGCTGGACCCTATGTGAGAGGTTTTTTGTTCAGTTTTATCTACAAAATTATTTCTCTTTAGTTGCATTAGCAATATTTCCTTCTCAGATCATCTCTTTTTCTTTCATTATAAAATCTGATTCTCATTTTTGTCATTTTGAATATCTAAATCATATTTATTTTCAAACTCCTTGAATATTATTCCTATCTGCATTTCTTTGGGGATTTTCCTGTTTATTGCACCTGTTGATCATCATTCTCAAGGGTTAAATGTTTTTGTGTAATTGTAATGTTTTTAGTTACTTAAGGAAAATCAGAATGTACAACTTTGCACATTATGTGAGAGGTAAGCTCATCTTTGCCATGTATTGTCTCCTGAAGAAGTTCCACCCATGACTCCAGGTTATTGAGCTAGTCCTATGGGGCTAGTTTAACTTAGGCTTATGCAGACCCAGTGCAGAATTTCCAGGCTCATCTTTACATTTCTTTCTGTGTTAGACTGTTTTATATATATATATATATATATATATATATATATATATATATATATATATTTTTTTTTTTTTTTTTTTTTTTTTTTTTTTTTTTTTACTTAAGATCTAACCTTGTGTCTTGTTTCAGAATCACACCCTATGCAAGCTGTGCATTCTGGTATCTCTCAAGTAACTTTTTCTACCCAAGGTCCAGAGTACACAGTCCACATCTGGGACTCAAAGGTGGAACTTTTAATCCCTATTTCAATGATAGGAAAGTCCTTGAATTTCAATCCTTCCCCCTACCACTCAAGGATCCTGCAGCCTGAACTCTCCCCCAGGGCACAGTTGTAGCCCAGACTCATGGTCAGTCCAGAGTCTCCAAGCTGCCTTCTGTTCCAGCTTCAACTTCTTGTTTTTGGCATCTTCTTTTCCAGCTCTTGAGTTCACTTGTGGATTTTCATGATTTTGTTATTTTTGGAGTAGAAGGGAATTTTCCTAGTAATCTCATTTAGCCTTATTTTTAATTTTTCATTGCTTTTTTTTGTTTCATATTTGCCCGCTAGAGAGAGATGGGGGGGGGGGGGGTGTTGAAAGCACCCGCCAAAGGGGCATGACCACACCACAGTCCATTCTCCTCTATTTCTTCATCCTATCAGAATTTGGATCATGCATGCACATGTGCCTGGAGTGTTTCTCAAATCTAAGGAGTCAGGATTGGAACTGCAGTCAGCCATGTGAGAACCAGCTTCCTTAACTACTAGGCTGTGATGCTGGCCCCAGTTGACCATTTTAACCAAAAATCTGAAGGGGCTTTTAAGCTTTAGAAGAATTAATTCATGAACAGTGTTTCTCCCTTGGGCTTCCATTGGATGTTTTTCTAGTTATACATCAAACTTCACAAAAAAAGTGCTCTGAAAGAGAAAGCACCTTGTGAATGAGCAAGTTTTGATATGTTCAAAGAACACCAGTCTTAATATTTGTGATGTGTTCATCAAATGCAAAATGTTAATTAAGTTTTTATCTATATGTTCCTGGTCCCAAAGTGATAGGCTTTGTATTGTGGAAAATACTACTTATCTTGAGATAAATTTTTATGAAGAAGATTACTTTTTTTTGCAATATCCTCATCCTCACCCCGACTGTGGTCAGAAACTGAGTGGTTGCGTGTGTATGCAAAGCTGAATGAGCCTCAAGCCAAGCCGTTCAATAACGTACAATACAAATGTTAACTGCAGTATTGATTTTTTATTATGTTTGTATTGCCTATTTAATTTTATTTTCCTTGCAGGAAATTTTTAAATAAAAAATCCAGTTATTGAAAACCCTCATAAGCCATCTGATACTGGTGAGACCAGAAGAAATACAGGATTAAATCTCTCTTGGATATTTTCTCTTCAACCTTCACCCACCCCCCAGCGAGAGTTCAAAACTGAAAGCTCCTCCATTTCCAACTGAGAGTAAATGCGTGTGACCTTCAGTTCCACAAAGGTTAACCTACTCTGATTAACTTTTCCATGTTATTCCATTAAATAAAAACAGTTTTGACACCCAGAGACTAAAGCATCCTAGAGATAATACAATAACCCTATGCAATCATTTCAAATTGGATTGTAATAATTCATTTAGGTGACCATACATATTTGTTATATGTAATATGAAACATCGCAAAATGAAATCAATAGAAATGTTTCTTGTTAATGAAGATATACTGGGCTGTTATGTGTGGGTTGCGGACTCAATACCACAGAAATCTTATTTGTATTATAAATTTCAGGGTATCCTGAGAGTTACAAATGAAGATAGCATTTCTTAAAGAAGCAATGGTTGGTCATTTAGAAAATTATGTCATAAATTTTATGTCATTTCTTGCTCTTTCAAGGTCTTTGCACAGCAACATAGCTTTATAATTCAGGTAAAAATTCTGGATAAGTGATTACATTCAACTGTTTACAAATAAACTTTTTCCCAAACTTCCAGTTTAAAATTACAAACTCCAAAATTATTTAGTTGACAAGTCTGGTGATTTTATTCCATAATATTCTAATGTACATTTCAGGATATTTTCTCCATCTTAAAATAAAAATTAAAGATCTGGAGGTAGAGATAGATAGATTATAAGGATAAATGTAGGTCTAAGTACAGGATAGACTTGTAAATATAATGTATTTATATGTATACATATTCAAACCAATCAATGAAACTATGATGGAAATTTATTGGAATGCCATCTTTTACTTTACTTATAAAATACTAAATATTGTTATGTAGTACGGTATATATGTTTGTTAACATATATAAATAAAGACTGTTTTAATTTTATGTTAACTAAACTTTCCCACATAACTTTATAAGGTTTCTTGTTTGTTGAGTTTTTTTGTGTTTTTGTTTTGTTTGTTTGTTTATTTGCCATAGGGTGCATGTGCTCTGGAGAGAGACAGAGAGAGACAGTGAAAGGGAAAGTGAGAAATCACACACACCCACATAGGGAGAATGAACACACAGCAATCCCTTTTCCTTCACTCTCCTCCTGGGATTTTGGGCATGCATGCATGTACACAAACCCAGCATGATTTTTAAGAAACCAGGTCTAGGACTGGGACCACAGTCAGCCATGGGAAGGTCCAGCACCTTAACTACTACTCCACCTGCCTCTTTTTTTCTTTTTTCTTTTTTTTTCATTTTGAACACTATTACATTGATATTTTAGATGAACACTTGGTAAATATTTGCAACAGGGACTGAGAATTAATAAAGTGTTTCATTACAATTTTATTTACACTTCTGTCATCAGGGCACATTACAATTCTATTTACACCTCACAAAAGGCCTATAAGAACGACCCTTATTGGGGCTATCAGATAGTAGAGTGGTTATGACGTTGGACTTCCACATGGCCAACCATGTCTCCCACATGGCCAACTATGTTTCGAGTCCTGACCCTAGTGATTTGAGAAGCACACCCAGCACATATGTATACATGCCCAAAATCCTGAGAGGAGGGAGAATGAAGAAGAAGGGATTGTAGCATGGCCATTTGCAGACCCCAGAAACTGCTCTGCCTCTGAAATGGGGAACTCTGGGATGCTTCCTATTTACATTCTGCACTTCACTGAATCTGTTATTTCTACCTCCTTAAGCATTATCACAGGTATCCAGAACCTCTCCCTTCCTCCTGACTCTGTCCTCATCTTCATAATATGTCCAAGTTCTGCCTACCTTTCTAGACATGGCTTTAGTTCAGGTTTTTATCCTTTCTCACTAGATTTGGAGTAGCAGTCTGTTCATTTGCCTTCTCTCTTAGGCCCACCCTCCTTTCCCATTCATTCTCAATCCATCTCTACTCAAAAAATTTTACATATAGGTGTGGGAGGCTGCGCACCAGCAAGTCTGCTGATGTTTCTCAGAGAGCAAACAATTGCCATGATTGGTTTCCTTCAAAAAACCTGACCTTCGGGAACCAGCAGTTAGCGTAATGGCTATGTCGCTGGACTCCCACGTAGTCGACCGCGGTTCGCGTCTCGGACCCGGTGGCTTACAACTCACGCCGGGCGCGTGTGCGTGCGTGCCCAAGATCCCGAGAGGAGAATGGAGGAGAAGGGATTGCAGCGTGACCATCCCCCCTGGGGGGTGATTTCTCGCTTTCTGTCTCTCTGTCTCTCTCTGTCTGTCTGGCGAGCACACGCGCCCTATCTCGAAAAACCTCTCCAAAAAAAAAAAAAAAAACCTGACCTTCGAAACCTTGCTCTGATTGGCCACTAGAATCCCTCAGATTTGCATATCCGGCGCCTCATGATTGGTCCAAAAGCAACCAATCATAACCCACCGTTTACAACCAATCACGGCCCACCGTTTACAACCAATCATAACCCACCTTTTACGATCCTTCATTCAACCAATCACGGCCCACCAGCATGTATATAACCACGATGCCTGGCCCACAATAGCCAGACGACCAGGAAGACAACGAAGATGACACAGAAGACCAGGAAGACGATGACACTGCACAGTCTCCAGACGACCCTGAAGATCCTGAAGAGTTGTAACACTACATCGTCTCCAGACGACCCTGAAAAGTTGTGATGCCGCGTCGTCTCCGTGCTGCTCACAACAGATGACACGACCCTGAAGAGTTGTAACACTGTGTCGTCACCGTGCCGTACCGTGCTGCCCACAATAAACAGACGACACTGTGTCGTCTCCATGCTGTGACACTGCACCGCTCATCCCAGCTCTCACTCCTTCCCTCAGGAAACCTGTTTGTCCCCCCGGGTCGGGACATATAGGGAACCAGCAGTTAGAGTAATGGCTATATCACTGGACTCCCACGTAGTCGACCACGGTTCGCGTCCCAGACCCGGTGGCTTAAAACTCACACCAGGCGCGTGTGCATGCGTGCCCAAGATCCCAAGAGGAGAATGGAGGAGAAGGGATTGCGACATGACCATCCCCCCGGGGGGTGATTTCTCGCTTTCTGTCTCTATGTCTCTCTCTCTCTGTCTGGCGAGCACACGTGCCCTATAGCAAAAACCTCTCAAAAAAATTATAAATATATATACATATATATGTATATATATATACATATATATGTATATATATTTAAATTTCTATCCTGTTATTTCCCTACTTGGAAGGCCGCATTGGGGTCCCTCCTTGAACTCACAATAGGTTCGGGCTGTAACATGATATACCAGCTTATGGTCATTCCCTGCCCCCCCAAGCCCTTTGTTCCAAGTTAGACCACCTGTTGTTTCTAGAATTCCAGGGACCTAGTCCCACTCCTACCCTTGACCATAGAAATAACTACATCTTCTTTCAAGGTTCCATTGGTGTGTCTCCTTCTCTGTTGACCTCTCTTGACCTCTCCCTGACCCATCTGTGCACACTCAGGAAGCAAGAACTGCTCTGATCTCTACATGACCAGGATTTAGCATATTTTCTGCACTGAGAAAGTTTTCAGTAAGTACCCAACATATTCTGACTCAAGAACTTGTTCATATGCACAGAGATGGTATACAGGATTTAATAGAAAAATCAATAATGCAGTGAATAATTGTAAAAACTCCACTAAGGGAGCTGTAATCAGTATAATTAAACAAATCTACATTCAAGAGACATCATTTCAGTTGCTTTAGAGCAACTCAAATTAAGTTAGCATTATAAATTACTCCCATGTTCTCAAGAGCTATATTACTTACTAATTCATAGACCTATAAGAAAATGTTCACTTAAGAGAGTGAATCCTTGTCTTATCACAGAAACTTCAAGGGTGATTTCTATGTGTGATATGATCCACTGATTGTAAACCTTTCTACTAGAGTACTACTTTGAAACTGTTCCCACAGAATTGCTGTGTGACTAGGGGCCGGCCTGGGGACCTGGCTCTTTATATGAGGAATAGGAGAAGAGGAAGAAGGATAGAATCTACATCTAGGATTCCCTGCTGAGAATCTGGGTTAAGTCAAACATCTGAACCCCAGAGTCTGGGGAACTAAAGTTTATCTTCCACCAGGTCAAAGGGTATGTATCTATGTCCCCCACTGCCTTGCTGAACAGAGTAACTCTAACATCCAAAGATAACTATTTCTTTTTAAGATTCATTTATTTCTTCTGAGAGAGAGAGAGAGAAAGAGACATCCCAGCAGGGTTCTTATGAAGCTATCTACCCCAAGTCTTAGTCTGTCCAGGCAAGAAGCATGTGTGTATGCACCCAGCATGTTCTGAGAAGTACTGGGATACAAAGCCAGGACTTTTCCCAAGAGGTTCTAGTTGTTTTACTACTGCATCACCACCTGGCCACTCCTGTTAATAAGTTTAAGCTTATAATGTAGGGAAAGTAAATAAGCTATTATGAATTCTCCAAAGATTGAAACCCATGCAATCTATAATAGTTATTCTTTCATTGTTTCCCCTCCCCCCACCAAATCAAATTCCCTGCCCTTCTCTTCCCCATTTGGTGTCCCAGGAGGCTGGCAACATAACAGTTACCCATGAACTTCTCTGCCCTGAGGTTTCTGATTGAGCTCTGCCACTAGGAGATGCTGGTAGGAGATGGAGGTTGTAGGTAAGAGGCCAGGGCACTTGTTCCTTCTACACGTTCTCTCAACCCTCAATTTTGCTCATGGCTATGCCCATCTGCCTGTATCCCCAAAGCCCAGGAAGGAGAGAAGAAAATGTATCTCCCATAAGTCAAATTGTTGGACCTGTTCGTTCAGGACTCAGGGCACTAACGTCCATCCCTGGGTATACCGTGTTCCTGATTCCTTTACTCTTTGAACCCAGAAATAGTCTCTTGGACTATGGAGTGAGTCCTCTGCCTTCTTCCAGAAGCATCAGCCTTTCCATGAGTCTGACAGTAGTAGTCACCCACATGTGCAAGACAGTCAAGCTTGATGCTGTAGTCAATAAATACACAGATCTCTCTCATGGCCACACTTAACTTCCAAGTCTTTTTCCCCATTGTATTAATCAAGATTCTCCAGAGACACAAAATCAATAGAATATTAAAGAATTGGTTTATGCAGTTGTAAGGGTTGGCAAGTCTAAAATCCATGGGGCAACCATAGACTTAGATAAGAATTGATACCACAATCTTGAGTACAAAGACTGAAAACTCAAGCAGAATTTTTAAGCTGCTGTCTGAAAGTAGAATCTCTTCTTCTTTTGGAGAATAACAGTCTTTTGTCTTTCTTTGTTTTTGTTTTCATTTTTGCTATAAGGCACGTGTGCTTGCCAGAGAGGGAGAGAGAGAGAGAGAGAGAGAGAGAGAGAGAGAGAGAGAGAGAGAGGAAGAAAAAGACAGGGAGAGAGAGAGAGGAGAAGTGAGAAATCACTCTCTAGGGATGATACTCACACTGCAATCCTTTTTCTTCTAGTCTCCTCTCAGGATGTGGGGCACATGCTCACATACACCCAGCATGATTTTCAAACTGCCAGGTCCAGAACTTAAACATTGTGGCCAGCCATGTAGAATTCAATCCCTTAACCTCCACACCACCTACTGGTCCAAACTTTTCTCTTAAGGACTTTAATGGTGGATGGAGCCCATTTACATTATGAAAGATAATATGCTTTATTTAAAGTCAATTGATTGTAAATGTTCATTACATTTAAAATAGACTTTCACAGAAACATCTAAACTAGTGTTTGATCAAACAACTGGTCACCAAAGCAGAGCAGGTGACACATATGATTAATCAACACACTCATCCATCATAGAAAGTTAGTTTCCTTTGAAATGAAGAGGTTTCTCTACCACAAAAGCTAATGAGAACTGAGAACAATCCACACTCACTTGTGTTTTGATACAAGAGGAAAGGAAATACCTAATTAAATAACAACAACAAAAACTGCCTGCATGCCACTGAAGGAAACCATCCAAAAAGCTATCAGGCTCTGCACAAAGTATGAAGTAAGATCTTGTGTTTTTTTTTTTTTTGTTTTCTGTTTTTTTCTTTTTTGTTAATTGACACTGATTGGTTTGTGCTTGAAACTCCCCAAGAAATTTAGAAATATAGAGAATAGAATTAGAAGAATTTGAACTATGACCCAAGAGATCAAAGCCTGACAACTCAGTATGTCAAACTATGTTAAAATATAGGACTTTAAAGGAAGGAATCAATATATTTTTGTTGTTTGTTTGTGAAGAGCCTGCACCAAATAATAGTGACAAATAAGGCTGTGAACATAGATACAGCCTGAGGATTTCTACGACTTGTGCTCACGCAAGTTAGCCAACAGAAAGGGAATATGTGAAGGGTGTCCAGAAAGAATAGCTGATTCATTTGGACTTTGTTGTTGTTGTTTATTTTAAAAATCAAGAAAGCATTTTTTGGTAACTTTTAACATTAAAAATCACCTTGCTGCCACTACAGGTCAGACTCAAGGCACTAATTTAACTAACAGTGAAATATGACTAAAAGCCCAGCCTCTCTTAGCCTGCATGCCATGGAAGGGCTGGTAGGTATTCATTCCTTCCATGCCACAGTTTTGCAATGGATGTTCTCCTCTACCTGTAACCAAAATCCCCACCCAGGGCCTCTCTCCCACAGGTACACCTTTACTCGCCTTTACTTTCAGGCCTAAGGAAGGTTGCATCTACATTCTGGGTGCATCTCCATCCCTTCTTGCATCCAACAGAATCTAGGAAAAACAAAATGCCCATAAGGGAAAAATATTTAAGTCATAAGAGAAAAATTAGTGCTGCTAATCCCAGAAATATTTGTACTTTCTTTTAGCAAAAGTTTTTTTTATGAAAATGAGCTCACCAAGGAGTTACAGGGTTACTCTCTAACAGTGACCTCTCTTAGCTGTGCTATCATTTTCTTTTCACTCGCTCTTGTTCCCACCTACACCATCTCCTTTTCTTCAGGATTCCTCTCTGTATCTGTGATTCCTTTTTTCACAATTCTTTCATCAATTTTATTCATAATGTTCTTAAAAACTCTTAGTGTAGGCTGTAGTCTCTGTTTCTTTTTCTCCAGATATGTACTCCTTAATGGAAAGGGCTACTCAAATTCCGAGGACCCTCTTTACCTTATACATTTATTGCAGTGTCATCAAGTAGACTATGCCCATTACAATAAAAGAAATTCAGGGGACCAAACATGCCACAGCAACAATGCAACCCTCTGCTCACCATAGAACGTTATGAAACATACAAGAGGAGCTAGGTGATTAGAAAAGACATGGTAACTGTTTATAATTCAAGAAAAAATATAAATGTAAACAGTGATGCTAAAACGTGTAATGAGAAGAAGGGGATAAGGACTTAGAGGACCCTTGGACAGAGTCTACTCTTGTTTAAAGTGCCCTTGACAGGCATTTTTAGAACATAAAGGAGAAGGTGGTTATATACTTGAAACAGGGTGGAAAAGGAGTAGGAAAAAGAGGCTAAAGTGTCACTGAGGCTATTGTGTACACTGAATCTAGAAGAGCAAGACCAAATGAAGAGCAGGTCGAGGCCATTGGTCGAGCAGCTCAGCAAGACCACAGTTAAGGACTCAAGATCCTGTGACCTTTCTGCCCAGTGTTCCTTAGCATGTTGGCTTTTCAACCTGGGGCTACAGTGTGGATGGCAACTGCAGTCCCAGCATGGATATGTCTTCTCCAAAACGTTCTCAGTTCAGGATGAAGTGGCAAGCTGACTTGCTGTGTCTTCTTTTTTTAAACTGAAGGAGAAAATTTTTCCTAGAATCACTTGGTCTTATGCCTTATTAGGTAGGACTGAGTCACTAGCCCACTCCTAAATCACTCAGTAGCAAAAGGGAATTAGATTATTAAATCAGCCTTAAACCAATCATGGCTTATCCCTGGAGCTCATCTCCTCTGAGCTTGTTATTTTTAGAATAAACTTAGAAAAAAAAAAAAAAGAAAAGAAATATAGAGTATGTGGGCGAGCAGATCATGTGGAGGTTTAGCCCTGGATCCCACATGGCCATCTGCACCATTCAAGTCCCAGACTCAGTGGCTTGAAAAACATGTCGGGCGTGAGTGCCCAAAATCCCGAGAAGATTGGAAGACAAGAGATTATGGTGCAGTCATACCTCCTGAAAGTTGATTTCTCACTTTCCCTCTCTATCTCTCTCTGTCTCTCTGGTGAGTGCATGTGCCCTGTGGCAAGAAAACTAAAAAAAAAAAAAAGAAAAAAAAAAAGAAAAGAAAGATGACTTAATTTTAAAAGATGACTTAATTAGATTAGAAATCAGTGGAACTTGGAAAATGTATGAAATCATAGGATCACAATCCACACTTTTTAAAATCTTGACATCCAAAGTCTTTATGCCATGTAATCCTATAACACACACACCTTTACTTCCAACCCCTATATGATTGCTGATCATTCTTCAAAGCACAGTTTTGGCTGTATGTGTATTAGATTGCTAATGGAAACAAACTAAACTCATACTCCTACTACTGCCACGAGGAGCATTGGCCTGGAGGAACTATACATCAGGATTGCAGGGAACATTTAAATGTAAACTTCTACCACCAAAGTGTGGCTCTCAGTTGAGGAGTAAAAGGATCTAATAAAGATCTAGGCTATACTGTGTATTTGCATGAAGATGCAGATAGATTCATTCATCTTCCAATTTTGGCAGCTGAGAAAGCAGCATTTTTTTTAGAGGTTTTTGCTATAGGGTGCGTGCACTCGCCAGAAAGAGAGAGACAGAGAGACAGAAAGCGAGAAATACCCCCCAGGGGGATGGCCACGTTGCAATCCCTTCTCCTTCATTCTTCTCTTGGGATCTTGGGCACACACACACACGCACCCAGTGTGAGTTTAAGCCACCGGGTCCGGAACTTGAACCGCAGTCGACTACGTGGGAGTTCAACGACATAGCCATTACGCCAACTGTTGGTCCCAGAAAGCAGCATATATTTATTCTAAGATTTACGAACATCCCAAAACATACAGCCAACTGATTTTTGACAAAGGGCACCAGTCAATCCAGTGGGTAAAAGAAAACCTTTTTAGCAAATGGTGAATCAGAATCAAAAAGATGAATCTGGACCCCTATCTCTCACCATTAACAATATCAACTCAAAGAAGATCAAAGATCTAAATTTAAGACCTCAAATTATAAAACTACAGGTAGAAAAATACTGAGGAAACCCTGTGAGACATCCCAGTAGGCAAAGACTTCTTTAATAAGACCCCAAAGCACAGGCAATAATCCCAAAAATAGACACGTGGGACTACATCAGATTAAGAAGTTTCTGCACAGCAAAGGATACAGTAATTAGTGTGAATCGACAACCCTTGGAATGGGAGAGAATTTTTGTTAACTGTGCCTCAAGTAAGGGACTGATAAGACTGATAACCAGAATACCCAGGGAACTCAAGCTGCTTATTCAGAAAAAAAAAAAAAAAAATTAAAGGTGGGAAAATGAGGTCAACAAACAACTCTCTAAGGAAGACATGAACCACCTAAAAGCATGTTCAACATTCCTCATATTAAGGGAGATGCATATCAAAATCATAATGAGATAGCACCTAATCCCAGTCAGAATGACTAAGATTGGGAGGGGGGGGAGGATAAGTGCTGGTGAGACTGTAGTGAAAAGGGAACTCTCCTACACTACTGGTGGGAATATAAATTGGCTCAGCCACTGTGGAGGACAATATGGAGGTTCCTCAAAGATCTACAAATAGAACCACCATATGATCCAGCATATGATCCAAAGGATAGGTGAACACTCAGTTGGAAAAGTGCTTGCTCATCTATGTTTATTGTGTTATTATTCACAATTGCTAGACATGGAACTAACCCAAATGTCCATGAACAGAAGAATGGATTGGAAAAGTGGCATATATACTCTATGGAATACTACTCAATTACAAAATACAACAAAACTCTGGCATTTGATAGAAAGTAGATGAAGATTTACTGCTGAGTGAAGCAAGCCAGGCTATGAAATAAAGACATTGTATGTCTCCACTTAATATATACTGTCTGCACTCTATGGTGGAAAATAAAAGATGGGACTATACAGAATCATAGAAAATGGTTATGTATCTGGTAACAGTGTAGGAAGAGTGTGGGAGAAGGGAGAAAGTGTGAGGAAAAGAATCAAGGAGAAAAATAGGAAAGCAAGACATTTATGGGACACAGAAATGGATGATTATCTGTTGATGAAATATATGTGTGTGTGTGTGTGTGTGTGTGTGTGTGCATTCCTCCCCCTATACACACACACACACACACACACACACGCAATGCATATTAATATTATAGTCAATCTCAGGGGTCAGACAATGGCTCAGGGTTAAAAAAATGTGATGCATGATGCTTTGACAAATTAAGCACATAGAAAGGCTCCAGGTTTACTTCCAAAGACATCCCTGAGTACACTAGGCACATATATACTCATGATCTGGTGCTGGTTGAGGATAGTAGTGGATTTCAGCATCTAGACTCTTTTGAGTATGTTCTCTCTCTGTCCCTTACTTCCTCTCCCATTTATGGAAGAAATGAACTAACTCACTCTCTCTCTCTCTCTCTCTCTCTCTCTATATATATATATATATATATATATATACACACACACACACATACACACATACACATAAACACACACAAATATATAGTTTTATATCAATATTATATGTATGCTATATAAACTATGTATAGATTGTATATACTTTTAAAAAAATTTTAAAGATTATGTGAATATATAGAGATAGATAGATATAGAGTCAGTCTGAATAAGGTTAGCAAACTGTCAATGTCAGTTACCTCCTTATGATAGTATACTATTTATTATTAGAGAACACTGGGAAAAGAGCAGTATTCATCTTTTTGTATTATTTATTTCCTTTGCATGTGTATCTCCAATTATCTTAAAATAACAAGTTTAAAAATAAATAAATATAATCAAAAGAGTAAGATGTAAATAATCCAGCATATCATAGCAAAGGGGAAAGCAGAGAGCAAAGTGGTAAATCCAGGTGTTAAAGAAAAGCATAGAAATGCAAGCTTACAGCTCTCTGTAGTTGTTAGCAGTGGTCTGAAAACTTGATCTAAGATTCCTGGTGGTCAAAGTAAGGAGGGACTCAGTTACAAGGACTGCAGTCTTCAAAAATTAAATAATAATAATAAACAGGGCAGAGGGCATTGCAGTAAGAGGGCATTGCAGTTCTGATACTGTAATCTAGAGAATCTGTACTTTGAATCTCTTTCTGGTTATGGTGTGTGGTATCCAACAACACTACTACAAGAGATAAAATTAAAAATTTGTAGGGCTATTATTTTAAATGTTCTTGTACTAAATATGTATATGGTAGAACTCCATGGTATAAATTTCATGAAAGAGAGCAATTTTCTAAGAGGCCTGTAAATTTCACTGGTGGGTAATTAGAGCAAGGATGATAATGTCACTTGGTCACCTTTCTGCTACTATTATTTCTTGATTATTGATGTACCTCTTCATTTTGACACTTTGAAATACTCATTCTTCAGGAACGGTTGGCAAAGCTATCTCTTTAATACATTGTCTAGAGTCTTCCTTTTAAACAAAAAATCACTGCCTTCAGAATCCCGTTTTCTCCCTTCTTCCTCACCCTCAGCACCATCTGACTGCACATTCCAAACACAACTTATACAAGGGACTGGGCATAGCACTTGGAAATTTCTATAAGTCCCAAGCTAAAGGAGCCACTCCAATGCATACACAACAACAGCTAAAGCCCACAGTGGTCCCTGGAAAACACTCTCACTTGGGAACAAAGGCAGAATTGCATTTTTAAAAAAAATAAATAATAATCCCTGGGCAGATGTTTCTGTGCTGGGTATTATATTGCTTCAGACAAACACAAATCCAGCAACTTCTCTCAAGCATAAACTAAAGAAATCAGAAGTTTAAGAAATAGTTCAGGTAACTCCATAAACTAAAACTACTCTAGTTGATGGGGATGAAAAGGCAAAGAAGTCAAACATACGGACTGTAATTCATGAAGTTGACTATCTGTCCAAGGTCAAAGACATATAAAGTTCTTGGAGAAGCAGCTCAGAACTGAATCATATGAAAAGTGAAATAGTATAAACTTAAGATTTAAGTGTTGATTTTAAGAGAACAATTTAAGAAATTTATCCAAAGAAAGAGCTTTAATAGTGTCTTAGAACAAGAGGGAATTACAGGTTTTTTTCCTTTTTTCCTGGCCTTGACTGCACTTCTCTTCAAGATGGAAGAAGCCAATCTGGCGAGCCGAGCAAAGGCCCAGGAGCTGATCCAGGCCACCAACCAGATCCTCAGTCACAGGAAGCCACCCTCAGGTCTTGGGGTGACCCCAGCTCCTGTGCCCACCTCTCTGGGTCTGCCCCCTGGTCCCTCCAGCTACCTGCTTCCTGGCAGCCTCCCCCTCGGAGGCTGTGGCTCCACCCCTCCCACCCCCACTGGGCTGGCTGCTGTGTCTGATAAGAGAGAGGGCAGCAGCAGCTCCGAGGGACGAGGGGACACAGACAAGTATCTGAAGAAGCTGCACACGCAGGAGCGGGCGGTAGAGGAGGTGAAGCTGGCCATCAAGCCATACTACCAGAAGAAGGACATCACCAAGGAGGAGTACAAGGACATCCTGAGGAAGGCCGTCCACAAGATCTGCCACAGCAAAAGCGGGGAGATCAACCCAGTGAAGGTGAGCAACTTGGTGCGGGCCTACGTCCAGCGCTACCGCTACTTCCGCAAGCACGGCCGCAAACCAGGGGATCCCCCGGGGCCCCCACGGCCGCCCAAGGAGCCAGGGCCCCCCGACAAGGGCGGCCCAGGTCTGCCCCTGCCCCCTCTCTGAGACCCCAGCCACCCCTTCCCCCCTTCGCCTCTGAAATTCTGGACATATTTATGGCTCCGCCACCCCACTTCCCTCCCTGGTCAGTGGGATGACAGGGAGGGTTGCTGCTGGGATGAGGAGAGCCCCCTGCCCTGCCCATGCTCCTCGTTCCCCGGGCTTGTCCCCGTGGCCCCACCCCTCTGTTTGTGCCCCTCTTCCCAGTTTCATTAAAGGTTTCATGAAATATTCCTCCCAGAGCCCCCAAAAAAAAAAAAAAAAAAAAAAAAAAAAAAAAAAAAAAAAGAGGTTTCTGCAATAGGGCGCATGCGCTCGCCAGAAAGACAGAGAGAGACAGAAAGACAGAAAGTGAGAAATCATCCCCCAGGAGGATGGCCACGCCGCAATCCCTTTTCCTCCATTCTCCTCTCCAGATCTTGGGCCCTCACGCACATGCACCCGGCATGAGTTTAAGCCACTGGGTCTGAGACTTGAACCGTGGTCAACTACATGGGAGTCCAGAGACACAGCCATTACATCAACTGCTGGTCACAAGAATTATAAAGTTTTATGGATTTTTTAAATGACATAGATTTTATGTATCTATTTCCTTCCTTATTCTTTTCTGTATTTTCAGAGAAGAAAGGGTGTTCTTCAATAAGGTATAGCAGGAAAAAAACACAAAGGTGGGAATTTTCAGTTCATCCTTGGGGATTATGCTGGTAGATTTGACTGGCACAGCTAGGCCATGGTGGAGAATAATGGAAGAAAAAGTTGAAGAGATAGTACTAGCTAGCAAAACTCTTTGAATGTAACACTATGACATTCAGAGTTTTCACAAAGAATGATATCAGCATGTACATGCTAGCTAGCCTAACAAAAACTAGAGACAATGGAATGTCTTGTGCATCAAAGGTACTCCGCCTAAATTATTTTTGATCTATTGGCACATCTTTCACGATCTACTGAAAAATTAAATTTTTCATTCATCTATTGTATTCAACAAGCACGAGTTGGAAGCCCAGATTATTAATGATGTCAGATCTTATATTACTAAAACAAATGCATAAAGGTTCTGTTTCTGATGACAAAAAGAGAGTCATTTGTTTCAATCATGGAGGATAATCTTATTAAACATTGCCAGCTTACTGCCAAGCTGGCTGGTCACCAATGCACAGCTACAGAACAAATGGAATCTGGAGGATTGTCGATCTTCAGACAGTGTCACTGCCCCAAAATAATAAGCTTAGAGGGAGATAAATCTGTTATGACTTGGACACTTTCTTCTTAACTTGTGGAATCTTCAAGTTCAGCATTTTCATCCTTTTATGTAGCGACATGACTGTTTGGCAAATGCTAGTGAGGATGGGCCTTACCTGCATATAACCTCATGCACACTTTTATAAAATGACTTAACCTTTCATGGAAGTAACTTAATAAAATAAATTAAAAAGTCTTGAGAAAAGCTTATAACCCTTGGTTCTGTAAGTCTTTTTCCTTAAACTTCTTATAAGGAAATAATCTGGAATACAGGAAAGTCATTGTGCTTAAAAATCATGTTTTCAATGGTTAAATAAAATGGAGGCAAGCCATTTTCCAACAGAAAGGGCATGATTTAATAAATTAGGTTGAAGACATGGAAAGAAATGCTAATGGTATATGTTACATATATACTATGCTCCATATACTACAATTTTGTGTATATAAACAAGATTGTCAGAAAGAAGATGTAAAGATAACTATGCTAAAATTTTGACAATTTTTTAGGTGGTGAGATTTTAAGTATGTTTCCTTCTTTGCTTTTCAAATGTATTTGCAAAATTTTCTCAGTAATTGTGCATTGCTTTAAAAGCAAACAAAACTTTCAAAACATATTCATCCTGGGACCAGCAGTTAGCGTAATGGCTATGTCGCTGGACTCCCACGTAGTCGACCGCGGTTCGAGTCCCGGACCCGGCGGCTTAAACTCACGCCGGGCACGTGTGCGTGCGTGCCCAAGATCCCGAGAGGAGAATGGAGGAGAAGGGATTGCGGCGTGGCCATCCCCCCTGGGGGGTGATTTCCTGCTTTCTATCTCTCTGTCTCTCTCTGTCTGTCTGGCGAGCGCACGCGCCCTATAGCAAAAACCTCTCCAAAAAAAGAAAAAAAAAACAAAAAAACAAAAAAACAAAAAAAACAAAAAAAAACATATTCATCCTGAAAGGTATCCATTTTAGTTCATTATTGCATTGCTAACAGAAATATCTGTGATTTTTTGGAAACAATACAAGTTTATTCATCTCACTATTTGGAGGTCTAGGGTCCAAGGTCGAGCTTCTGGCAAAGTTAACGTGGCAGAGGGCAGGATTTAAGCAAAGCAAAATGTGTTCTGTCTCTATATGGCCTCTGCCTGCATCATTTTCTCCCTTTATATACCTATCAGAACTCACTCACAGAGACTACACTACCAATCAATTACTAATCTTCCCAAGGCCCCACCTTCAACACTAGAATCAGATTAGCTTTTCACCCTCTTAATCCCAATACAATGACTGAACACAAAAATTTGGAAGGGATATATTCAAACAACAGCAGCCTCCAAGTTGGGAGAGAACAGGATAAGTGCAGAGCAAATATGGGATAGAAAACAAGGAGTGAGGGTAGTTCCTCTTGCACCAGAAAGATAAAATGTGTTGCAGACTACCAAGAGGAGTTTTAAGGGATACAGAAAAGATGAGATCAGAGTTAGGTTATTTCTAGGGCCCCTGGATAGGCTCAGTTCCTAACCAAATGGTCTTGAGGTAAGAGAGGTAAAATAATAACACCAGCTTATTCGCCAAAGGAGTAAGACAGAAAAATCCAGAAGTTTCCAAGAGTCTCAGTGGTAAACAGGCCAAGGGACTAAAGATGACTACAGGTAAGGCAAGGAGGGACCAAATAATTGCACAAATGACCAGATGGCCCTGGCACAACCTCAAACATGGACAGCAGACGCTGGCACACACCCAATACCAGAACGGGTCCACCATATTTTGTGAAGTTTACCCCACTGAACCTCAGACTCCCACATAGCTGACCCCCATTTGAGTCCTAGGCCTGGCCACTTAAAACATGCCAGGCATGTATTCCTGCATGCCCAAAATCCCGAGAGGAGAATGGAGGAGAAGAGATTGCGGTGTGGCCATCCCCCCTGGGTGTGCTTCCTCGCTTTCTGTCTCTCTGTTTCTCTCTGTCTCTATGGCAAGCACAAGTGCCCCATAGCAAAAATCTATTAAAAAAAAAAAAGAAGATGCCGTAGCCCACAAAGATACATACTAACTTTAAGTAAGTCAGAAATCACAATTACAAATTAGTTGTTTTAAAATATAATTATTATGTGTGTAATATCAAGGGCTTGCATAAGAAGTTTTTTTCTCACCCCTAAGTCACCAAGGTATTTTCCCATATATTCCTTCTAATAGCTTTATAATACCATCATTTATATTTCAGTCTTTAATTTGTTGAGAGTCCAGCTTTGTATATGGAGTAAAATTGGGATTAAGTTTCATTTTCATTCATGTAGAGAACAAATTATCTTAGTAGCATAGAGGAAAAAATAGTGATATCACTGTGTGGGGAGAAGAGAGAGGTGGGCAGGAAAGATAAACAGCCAGTGGCAGAGGCATATATATACAACTATGTGGTTACCTACCAGAAGTAACTCACAGGAACTAAAATCAGAAGCAATTAAAGGTGAAGGCCTGTGGGATGGAGGACGGGAAGAAGTGGGGAAGAGGCTTGGGCAGGAACTATTGCTTGACCTGTAAGTCCTTTTACCTCTCTTATTATCTCAACAACCTTATTATTCAAGTGAAATTTTTCAACAACCGCACTTGTTACAAATCCCTCCCAAGTTGACTGATTTCTTGAATCAAAGATCCATCTAATTTTCACTTACCCTCCCCTCACCAACTTGTAACATTTCTTTTGTTCAGAATAACTTCCTGAACATGTCCGTTCCCTTAGGCATTCTGCGTGACACCTGAGGACAGGAAGTTAGCCCAACTGAGAGGGAGCTACGGTCCTGTGGTGGGGAAGCCATAGTGCCAACAGAGACAGACTTTGCAGTGGGACCGTGAGTGCCTTTCATTTCCTCACAGTATGTTCCTTCTTTCTGGAGAGAAAAGGGTGTATCCTTAAGTTATTCTGCAGTAATTTGTCTTCTTTGAATGTGTGACAGTCTCAGTCCAAGAAATGTTTTTAAAAATAGCACTACATACTGTCTAGCAAGTCCAAACTACCTCAGGCTGCCATAAGTGATTATGTGGGTTCTATTAATATATGAAAGGCCCTTAAAATACTCTAAAATGTATATGAACTTCAGTAGTGTTTATGTAAAAGGGAGGTATCATGGTGCTTTACAGAGTACTAGGCTGGCAACCCAGAAAGCTAAACTTTGGCCATGGGCCAGGACCTTGAACCAGCCCTCCTATAGGAGCTCTACTTTCCTCCAAGAAATGAGTTACTAGATAGTTTCTAACACTCTTTCACGTGATGGCCTGTGATTCAAACATATTCAAATATTTTGGGGAAATCCCATGGCACCAAAACATCTAAAAAGTATATTTTGGGGACCAGCAGTTAGCGTCATGGCTATGTCACTGGACTCCCACGTAGTCGACCGCGGTTCACGTCCCGGACCCGGTGGCTTAAACTCACGCCGGGCGCGTGTGCGTGCGTGCCCAGAATCCCGAGAGGAGAATGGAGGAGAAGGGATTGCGGCATGGCCATCCCCCCTGGGGGGTGATTTCCTGCTTTCTGTCTCTGTCTCTCTCTGTCTGTCTGGTGAGCGCACGCGCCCTATAGCGAAAACCTCTCAAAAAAAAAAAAATAGTATATTTTGAATTCCAGCAGTGAATTTCACTGAAATTGACTACCAGGCAAAAAACTTTGTGAATTTAATCTGTCTTTTAGAATATGTCATTTAAATGCCATTAATTGGTTGGCAAATAGCTGAAATGGTTTTAAAATCTAATAAGTGCACATTACAATCTAACAAGGATTCTGTGCATTCTACTTCAGATGAGTCTTTAGTTTTTTATGGTGGATGGACATATATAGTCTTGCCAGATCATTAAAGGGATGTACTGGGTTGTCAGAAAAGTCATGACACATTTTTTCAACAGATGACCCTAGTTCATTTCTGGAAGAACTAGAGTCTTTCACATCTATGTTATTGCTTTGTCACTTGACAGTGGAAAGTTCTAGCTTCATTTGAAAAAAATTAGTGATTTGGTTGAATTTTGGAGATTTTACAACAAGTTAAAGATTGAAAACCAAACTGTGCATTTTTTGCCATATTTTATTATTTTACATCTGTAAAGGGAAGGACATGTGTCAAGCTTGTGAAAAGCTGTGTAAAGTTTACAATGACAATACTGTACCAGAACATCAGTGCCAACGATGTTCTGTGCTTGCGATTTTGATCTAATCAACATTCTCCAGTCGGGAAGCTCCGTCAAGGTTGATGACGACAAAATAAAGGCATTAATCGTGTCAAACCCACAGCACATGACACGAGCGATTTCAGAAACATTGAACACCCATCATTCAAATGTTCATGACCAGCTGAAGAAATTGGGATACATAAGAAGCTTGATATCTGAGTTCCTCATGAACTCAAAGTTTGACGGCATGTATAAACATCTGCGATATGTTCATCATACTTGAGGAAAACAATCCTTTTTGAAGCAACTGATAACTGGTGATGAGACAGGGATCGTTGATGACAATGTGGTGTGCCACGGTCTTGGTCCCAACATGATGTCTGGCCTCAAATGTTATCGAAAGCAGATATTCATCAAAGGAAGTTTATGTTCTTAGTGTGGTGGGATTTTAAAAGTGTCATGTTTTTCAAGCTCCTACCAAGGAACCAAAAAAAGTTCGAACGTGTACTGTGGGTAATTGAACAGTTTGAATGAATCCATCATCCTGAAATGTCCAGAGCTCATTGGTCATAAAGGAGTCGTGTTCCATCATGATAATGTGAGACCACACACCTTTGATCACCCATCAAAAAGTATTGGAAGTTGGATGGAATGTGTTACCACACCCACCATACTCACCTGAACTTGCACCCTTGTTCTGCTCTCCTCAAAACTTTTTGTATGCTATAACATTCAGTTCAGATGAGGCTGTAAGTCAGCACCTCGTTCAGTTTCTTCCCAGTAATGACAGGTCCTTCTGTGAACGAGAAATTATGAAGCTCACTGAAAGATGGCAAAAGGTTATCGAACAAAATGGGCACTATATCATTGATTGATCTTCATTCTTTATATAAATAAATGAACTTTGAAAAACATAGAAAAAAATGTCATAACTTTTCTGACAACCTAATATTGCATTACTTTATGTCAGCTCAAAGTTTTGTTATCAGCTCAAATATTTGACGTTCTGGAAGATAAGAGACTATCTCTGTGGGCTAACCTTCCCCCTTAGGTGCACACAGCATTCCAAGGTAACAACTTGTTGAAGCACTTCCAATCATTTGTCAGACCCACCTGGAAAAATCTCACACCTCAATGACTGAATTTCCACTCCTGACTGAGGAAAACCAGGAGATCTGATCTTTGGGTTTGTTCAGTTTATAGAAAAAGAAGGATATGGCTTTTTCCACCTGCAAACTTCGCAGTTCTGCGACATGGTTGGTGTCCCAGGGCACATTTAAACAAATGATTAGCTATCCTTAGGCATCCATCTGTTTTTTCGCATTTTTTCATTTTAATTATTTATTTTTATAAAGCAAAATTACAGATTTTTTTTTCAACAGAGAACTTAACACTCTTTTGTTTGTTAAGTGTTTCTTCCATTGCCTTTCCTACACACATATATTATTGTTTTTCTACACAGAGGAAAACATGGTAATACTGTTGGATTACTAACCCTTTTTTTTTTAAGAAAAGTTTATCATTTTGAGGAAATCAAGGAAAAAAAATAAAGAAACCAGACATTTAATAGACACAAAAATGAAGAGTTATCAGCTAATGATAATGTAGATGGAAAAGTCTTCAATTTGACGAATATGCACTGTATTAATTCTGGGAATAAACCATGTTGTACACTGTAAAGATGTACTGTGATTAAATGTAAATTTTAAAAATTGCTATAAGACACATGCCCTCACTGAGAGAAAAAGAGACAGAGACAGAGAGAAAGTGAGAAGGCACCCTAGGGCAAATGGCTACACCACAATCCCTTCTCCTCCATTTCCCTTTGGACACACACACACACACACACACACACACCCAGCATATTGTCCAAGCCATTAGGTCTGGGACTCAAACTGCACAGTTGGCCATGTGAGATCCAGTCGCCTTAACCATGGTGCCACCTGGCTGACCCATGACCCTATGTAATTGAACAATCTACCTATTACTGAACATGTAGGTCATCCCTGCTTTTAATTGCTTTGATCAAACCTAAGAATGATAGAACCCAAAGCCCAACTCAAACATAGTCACAAGAAAAATTATTCACATCAAATGAGCATTTTATCACTATCATTGTGTATAACAAATGCTAGTTAGTCCTATAGCCAGAATGGAAATATTGGAGGAGGTTTTGAGTGATTCAGAGAGGGGACTAAAACCTAAAAAGGGGAGGAGGACCTCCTAAAAGTGATGTGATAGTCCTGACCTCCCTTTCTCTTCTCTTCGTTCTTTCTCCTTCTTGGCCAGACTTGTGCGTTTCCCACAGAGACCCATGCCAAAATGCCACCTGGCCCTGTCCTTGAAATGTTGGCTCTAACGGGCACCAATCGTCTTCTGTGAACAGATTCCATGCCCACTTTTCAGCATTTGTCCTGTATAGCACTTAATGATGTGAAGCCCATTTTCCTTCCGAAATTGCATCCTCTTTCAGCTTCTGGGATTTTTTCTGACTGCACTTTTCTTCTACTCATAAACAAATGCTGCTATTCGCCATGGTGCTTTCTCTGACTTTCTTAACAGCTTTTCCAGGAGAAATTTCATCTTTCGTAGGGATAATCATCACCTGGTGATGATTCCAGCAGAACTCTCTGCAGAGTTCCAGAACAGATTTTTATTTTTTAATTGTATGCACTCCATCTTTTATTTTGAAAATGTAAATACATTTCTTTTTCTCCCAGTCCTGCTTAAAAAAAAGAGAGAGAGAGCTATCCCTTTTCCAAGTTTTCTCAGTTAATGTCACCAACAAACCCATTCACTTGTGTTTAAAATCTTATAGACATCTCTATTTCTCCTTTATCTCTTATACCTAACCAGTCTTCAACTCCTGTCAATTCTATTTTTTTTCAATATATTCAGTGTATGCTGGATGGGAAAATTTATTTTGTATGCTGTAATGATATATAGTGAATGAATATAAAATTTAAAATATATATGCACACATATACATACATGTACATTATGCACATACGTTATATATACATATGCATGCATGTATTTTGTGTGACATAACCTACATATAAAAATGTGTATATTACATAAAGAAGAATAAAACAAGCAGTCATGCTTCTACCATCCAAAAAAAAAGATAAAGTCAGACTTTGATTATTTGAGTTGAATTAACCACAGTTAAGGCTGAACAGTGAGCTGAGAACCCTTTATCCATTCAGTTGAAAGCATTGACCTACTGCCACACTGGGAAGCTAGAACCCAAAATGCGGAAGAGCTGTTTTGGATGTAAGCGGGGAAGGGAGATCAGAACTCTTGTTTGGTTTCCCTTTCTCAGCCTCCTGCCTTCATTCCAAGTGACACTCACAGGACTCGACTTACTCACAAAATGGATAATTAGCACTCATCAGCTAACTGTGGACATGTTCCAGCTCTCTTTTGTATCTTAGTTATCCACCACTAGGAAATTAGAGGCTGACTGTAGTTTTGATTTAATTGTAATTAGGAATTAATATCTTCTTCAGTATTAATTTCTCCCAGTTAATGGAATATAAACTATAATTCTAGAAATCTTTCCTTCGCTTTTTCACTACCATAGCCCTAAATCAAATCTTCATTATCTCTCATCTGGATAATTATGTGGCCTACTGGCCTTCTCTTTTCAGAATTGCTCAGCAGTCCGCCCAGTATACACCTTGAATCCCTCTATAAACTCTTCTAATATACACTCTTGATGATATTGTCCTTCTGTCAAAAGCATCTATGGTCAAATACAGAGAACTATTTATATACCACTTAGAATGTTAGTCTTCTTGATATAACAAGTTCTCAGTTATTCAGAATCCACTGTATGTATAATATAAAACACACACATACACACATACTGGTAAAAACATAAATGCCTACCAACAAAAGAATGTTAAGTAAATTTTAGTATATACATGATATGGGATAATAGGCAGTCATTTAAAAGAATGAGTTGATGCCACACAAAGATATCCATCATGTATAATGCTTTCTTTTCTTTTATAGGCAAACAAAATTTGAGAAGTATACATTTCTCAATTATAACTGCTAACCACTTTAGCAGTAAGACTGAAAGAGAAGGAGGACTTCTGGTTTTATAATTTTATTTTCTTATTGCTTTATATAAGTTTCTGTATTATTTAAATGTATTACAGCAAGTATGTATTATCTTTAAATATTTATAAAGGGTTTATAGATGCATTTGTTATCTGAGGGCTTCATTTAGAAATTATTCCCATTACATTTTTTTGCCTTATGGTGTGTGCACTCATGGGGTTTCGGGGGAGAGAGACAGCAAGAGGGAAAGTGAGAAATCACCCCCTAGGGGGATGGTCACACCACAATCCCTTCTCCTCTATTCTCCCCCCCAGGATCTTGGGCACACATGCACATATACCCAGCATGATTTTCAAGCCACTCGGTCTGGGTCTCAAACTGTGTTCTCAAACTCTGTTCAGCCATGTAGGAGTATAGCAACACAACTTCTCACCATCTGCTAGCCACCTCATCATATTTTAATTTGGAGTACATTAACGTATGTGTATGCATAAACCTAAATTTTAACACTGTAATATATTTATCAAAATCAGAGTCTGTACTCAATTAACGTTCATATTTTCTGAGAATATTTTATAAAATGTCTGTCATATAAAGGAGATACTGTACATAGATATAGAAATAGAGAGAGGCTGGTTCTAGAATTGCGTGAACTGTGGTTCTAGAACATGGACTGTGATTTTAGAATCCTTGTGATGTTGCTGAATATATGTCATACACATGACAGTAGTTTTACATGTTTGCACCTGCAAATGTATATAACAAAATGAGAGATTGATTTGTATTTTGTTATTGTGCTGACCAACATGTCTTGACCCCTACCATCAGAACTCCAAATCACCATGTGCTTCAAAAAGGACAAGAGTCATTTGATAGGGAGTGGACAATTAGATGTGTAACAATGGACACAGCCTAGCATTAACTTTTCCATCCATGAGTCAGGGCCATATAGAGAACCAAACACACTGGCAAGAAGACCCTTTCGGTGCAACTGACTGTGGAAGCTCCACTCCATACTCAGGCAGAGAGTCCTCATAATTTGAGGGAGGAAGACAAATTCTAAGCCCCAATCAAACTGACTGGAAAGAGAATGTTGATTGTATGTACAAATCTCCAGGTTCTTGCCTAGTGAACAATAAGCATTAGCTGGTGTTCAACTATTTAAAATTGTACAGAGGCAAAAGTGACCACCATAGAAAAGAACAAAGAAAAGCCAGCCCAGCCTTTCCTCTATGGCAGTTGATTTCTCTCTTGAACCCCAGGTAGCTGAGAGATGTAAAGTCTAGAAACAGAATCGAACATGTCTAATCTCTTTTATAACAATGTTCTTATTTTAACCCATGTCATCAGGGGAAATGGCTGAAAATAGTGACAAATACAACATCAATAAACATGATAATAATTGATTTTCCAGAGATGAAAAATTTGAAATTAGTGGCCATTTCCCCCCAGAGCATTGGTTGATTAATTTAATGTTCATCTTAGTCTTTCAAAGACATCCTCATACTGTTGATCTGTTCTGCCAGACTTTGTGATGGTTTGTGGTTTCAGACTTGGTGGTTAAAGTATATTGCACAGTTCTGCAGTTTTAAAGAGAATCCTGACAGTTTCAGTTTGGCTGCAGCCAACAAAACAACAAAAGTTAAGACACATAAAGCAATTACATTTCCAGAAATTGGAATGTGGATTTTTCATACCGGATATACTGTTCTACTCAACATTATTCTGGCTTGAGTATTCAAGATAGAGACTTTGAGAGATATAGCTTATATTCCCTGAGAGAACCCAACTTCCACTGAATTAATTCAAAAACCTTGACAAGGAGCAAGATGAGCTGCTTTTGTTCCTCCATTCCTCCCTTCTTCCCTCGTTCTTCTCTCCCTCCTTCTTTTCTTTCTTCACTTTCTCCTCTTCCTTTCCTCCCTCCTTTTCTCCTTTATTCCTTCCTTCAATAACTCTAAAGTATTTTTTAATTACCTTTATTCTATTTCAAAATTTGAAGTTCATATTTATCCTGGCAGACAAGTGAAGTAAACATTATTTCCACTTTTATGAATGAGTGATATGAGGCACAGAGAGGTTTGGTAACTTTCCAGACTCTGAAGGGACTGAATTAACAACCCAGGGAAACAGGTCAAGACTCCTGATTTCCCCATCAGCATTGTTTCTACAAGTAGTTAAGCCAGGAGCATGTCAGGCAGAACCCAAGTCAGCCATGTTGAAAACAACTCTAACACATATTCCTATAAGCACAGATTGACCACATGGAGTCATCCATCCAGGTGCGCAGAGGCAGAAAACCTGAATCCACCTTGACCTCTTACACATTCTTACATGTCATACCACCCATAATGCACTTTAGCATTCTTAACATGTAAAATCAAACTGGTTCCCACATTCTTAGGGCTTAGCAATTTATTCAAACTCTTGATATCATCATCTGCACAGGTAAGCCTAAACCCTTTTTTTTGAAATGTTTGGTATAGCTCTGGCATGGTACCTTCCCTTTGGAGCTGCCCTTACTATTCCCTTTAACCTTATTTTTCTGAAGTCATTGCTACACAGTGTAATTTATCCTCTCTTGAACCCCAAGGACACCATTTCTATTATCCCTGTCACCTGCAAATCTACCACTATGAGAGGATAGCGGATTCCACCTTTTCCAAATGCATGCACTTTAACCTCACTCTCATCTTTCTTTCTACCCCATCCCATGGTCTCCAGAGTCATACCTAGGAGGCATAAGATACCTTCTGCATGGGGCCAGCAGATGGCATGGAAATTAAGGCACTTGCTCTCACATGGCCAACTGCCCAGTTCAAGTCCCAGACCTGAGAGCTTAAAAATCATACTGAGTGCATGTGCATGCCCAATCCCAAGAGGAGAACGTAGGAGAAGGGATTGCAGCGTGGCCATGTCTCTCCAGAGAGTACACATACCCCATAGTGAAAACAAAAACAAAAAGCAAAAACAAACAAACAAACAAAAATACCTTCCAAGAAGACACATCTAAGTCTGTTAGTTCAAACATTTATAATTGGATATTTCCCAGCATAATTACCCATATATAGCCTTAACTAGAGTTCTGATATTTATTCTCGATGGATTTACTTAAGGAGAGTAAACAACAGGAGGCAAACTAGAGTCTTTTATGAATAGAAAAGAACTTCTCATTGACACTTAACAGAGAATGACTGTCCCTAAGCATGGGTTAAGGTGAGATAGAAACACTGTAAGTTACCCTAAGGCCAGGTCTTGCAGGTCAGGTTAGTATCAGACAATAATATAAAAACTCTAGTAAGTAAAAGTATAAAAGAAAAAAATTATCACTTGTAAACACTTAAAAATGCATTTTGTAAACCTTATTTCAACAAGATCTGGCATTCTGAGATATATCATATACAAAGAGGAGAAAATTTCTTCCTTTCCTACCATCTGCCTTTCAGAGCCCTTGAGGCAGAGCAATGCTGGGAATATAAGGAAGTAGTACAAATGGCAGGGAGGGCAGGCGGGAGGAATCGAGTTAGGGTGACAGACACGGCCAGTGTCACTGAGTCATGATCCCCAAGCACAGACCCCATTTATAACCTGCTCCTTAACTTGGTTTATCTTTGTGGACATTCACAGAAGCATCTTACTTTCCAGAAGTTGGGGCCCTGTAATCATTATTTGTCTTTGGAGAAAATGAGATTATGTGCCTTAATTCCTCTTCTCAGAAAGTCATTGTTATAACAGATCTCTCTTCACTGACCCTCCTGAGTGTGGCTGCTGGGTTTTCAGGCTTGGCCTTGGTACTGTAAGAGCACCAACAAAGGGGGGAAGGGTTGTTAGTTAGATAGAAAGGGGGTAGAAGGGCTCACCTTCTGTTCAGTGTTTGTGATTCCTAGGAATGAGCACATGGTTCCAGAAGAGAGTATAAATGACAGAGATTTCCGGCTTGTAGTTTCCGGGGCTACCATAGCAGAGCACCACAAACTGCACAACCAGAACAGCAGGAATCTATCCTCTCACAGTCTGGAGACTGGACGTTGTGATCAAGGTGTCGGCAGGGTTAATTCCTCCTGGGCTGTGAAGGGAGGGCCTATTACAGGCCTGTCTTCTTGGCTTGTAGAGGGCCATCTTCTCCGTGTGTCTCTTCACAGCTCTACGCCTTCCTTCTATGCATGTCTGTCTCTATGTCTGAATTTGGTCTTCTATCAATAATTAGGACAAGAGTCCCATTGGATTAGGGTCATCCTGATGACCTCCTTCCAAATTGATTGTTTCTGTTGATACCTTAGTCCCAGGGGCCAGCAGGTGGTATGGTGGTTAAAGGCACTGGACTCCCACATGGCCAACCATGGTTTGAGTCCCAGACCTAGTGATGTGCTTTCTCACTTTTCCTCTCTCTCTTTCTCTCTCTGACTCCTTCTGTCTCTCAGGTGATCATGTGTGCCCTACATCAAATTTTTAAAAGAATAATAATAATGATAAATAGAATTAAATAAATAATTCTTTAAAAAAAAAAGAAAAAGAAAAAGGAGCCTAGTCCAAAATAAGGTCACATTCTAAGGGCCTTCGGAGTTCGGCCTTTCAAAGTATGAATTTGGGACAAGGAAAGTTGATGGGCACTGTTCAACCCATTACATGACTCAAATAAATTATCCCAAAACTTCAGATAGAGAATTATCTCTATAAAAAAGTGAAACTTACAAACTAAGTGATGTATGTGATTATATAAAAGAAATTAAAATAAAATAAAATAATATATTTTTTAAAATATGTGAACCACCTTCCCCAGTTTGTGGCAGCCCTGGATTCCTTTTCCCTCTCCTTTGTGTGCTTTTATCTCTTTGGTCAGGTTTCTGCTCAGAAGTGAGCATCTCACAGCTTCTCACATCAGCCCCAGCCATACCCTACGGAATACAGTATTGCCAACAGAAGCCTCCTCACTTTGCTGGAAACTGTAACCTAGGTTGCCCCTTCCAGGACCATCAGGGATTAGCCTGTGGGGACAGATGCTTGGTTTCAGAAAAGGCTCTCCCGGAACAACCACAGTCAATGAGAACCTGTGAGCATATACTGCCTTAATTCCTAGCCCTTCTCAAAGTTGAACTCAGATTTCATTCATGTATTTGACAGTTTCTCAGCTCCTGTCACATGCAGGTACTGTGCTAAAATCTGGAAGCCTAATAACAGATAAAACAGGGACAGAAAGATATGTAATACAGATGCAGTGATGGGGGCTGTTTGGACACATAGAAATGGGTGGCTTGGACTAGACTGAAAAGGCCCAAGAAGATCTATGGACTTACCAGTGAACTCTGAGTGTTTCACTTGGCCAGGTTCTGATACGCTGTCTCCTACTACAGGTGTGGCAGGGCAGAGGCCAAGGAGTAAAGGAGCGAGTATAGGAGAGCTTCAAATTTCATTCCACAAGGACTGAAAGGGTCCACTGGATTTTTGGAGCAAAAAGAGAACCATAATATGGACAGTGTGCAGTTCAGCAGGCTACAACATGAAGGAGGATTCAAAAAATGTAAAAGTAAACACAGCACTTGTTCGAGTTGAATCCTTGGCCTGTGGAATAGAAACCATTGGCTGGAAAAGCTAAATGGAGGCTTTGGAAAAGGACACTTCCCTCATACCTAAGAATGGTATTAAATTAGGGCCAGCTGGTGACATGGTGGTTAAGGGCACTAGACTCCCATGTGGCCGACCACAGTTCAAATCCTGCACCTGGCAGCTTGCTTTCTCACTTTCTCTCTCTCTCTCTCTCTCTCTCTCTCTCTCTCTCTCTCTCTCTCTCTCTTTCTCTTGCTTTCACTCTCTCATACTCTGTCTCTCTCTGGTCAAATTTAAATAAATAAATAAATAAATAAATAAATAAATAAATAAAGTTAAATAAAACAATTCTTAAAAACAATAAAAAAGAATGATACTAAATCAAATAAAATGTCATACCCGAGGGAAGAACATCAGAAATTAGCACAAATCACAAGGATTAAAAGGGGTGGTCCCTATCATATCTCCTTTTATTTCATCAGTATGGCTCCTGCAGACATCAGATGGATCCTGGAACATGACTACTTGATAAATTATTCAACTAGTAGCCCACATGTTCCTGCCAGCCAGACATGGTACCTTTGTTGGGAGAAAAATAAGGTAAGGAACACACCATGCGCCATGGATTTGGTGAAGCCATAGTATTCTCAACTGGATTGGTGAGAAATGTATACATGGTGGAATATTCACTTTTCAAGCTAAGTAACGCATATGATTGAATATATTTTAAAAGTTGAAATAAAAAGCTATAAAAAATGTGATAAGGAATGCATGGTAATTGTGCTAGAAAAAGAAATGTTACACTGTGAAGATATATGTGATTAAATGTAATATTAAACGAATGAAAGCAAATGAAAAAAGAGATTAGGGACCATTTGCAACCAAATTGAAAGAACAAAAACATTCCTTCACAGTTTTGCCCCAAGACTATGACCTCTTCTACCTTCTGTCATCACGTAGTCTGTAAACATCTAGACACCCGGGCATCCCACAGAACAACACATTGATATGCTACAGCGATGCATCACTCTAATCAGACTGGATGAGCAACAAGTGACTACTTCGTGAAACATATGTGTTCCAGAGGGTGAGAGAAACTTCAGAAATATTCAGGGGTTCGCTACATCAGTAAAATTTTTAGGAATCCAGTATTCAAGGATATTCCAGAGTACCAGTCCAAAGAAAAGAGTGAAGTATCACATTTTGCATCTCCCACCACAAAGGAAGCCCAAAGGTGACTTCAAGAACTGACTTAATGATATTCTCCATGACAGTGGCCATTCTGCTATAACAACAGGTGATTAAAGCCTAGTTAAAGCCTATGTTGGGTTTTCTGCACAAATTAGCAATTTTTTGAGGCTCTCAGAGAAACATCAACAACAACATAGAACACTAAACTTGATCAGTTTTCCAGGCTATCATGTCAGTTAGCTATTGTTGCATTACATACTACACTAAAACTTAACAGTTTAAAACAACCGCCATTCATTTAGCTCATGATTCAGTTTATAATCTGGTCTGGGCTCTGTTGGGTGGTTCCTCTTGTTTGTCTGGGCGCACTCATACATCTGTGCTTAGCTGCTAGGGATCAGCTGGTTTGGGATGACCTCAGCTGTGTTATCTTACCCTTGTTCCCTGAGTTTGCGCATCCTCCAGAAGATTAACCTGGTCTTGTTCACAAAGCATTTAGTCAGGGCTCCAAGAAAGAATAGCAGCATATTTGGTCTCCTAGGCTTTCATGCTGAGCTCAGCAATAGCACGTCATCACTTCTGCATTCTATTGGCCAATGCAAGTCACAGTGTGGCCGGAGTCAAGAATGGAGAAAGTAGAATCCACATCTTGATTAAACAATTACAGAGTCCTGTTACTAAGAACACAGATACAGGGAGAAGTGAGGAGTGGCAATCATCTCTGTGCAACTCACAAATGTACTAGATTCTATATGAATTAACATTTATAGGGGGGGTCCCAAAGAAGAGCAGCCCCTAAGAGAGTAAGAGAAGTAAGAGACTGACAAAATTTCCAGGCCAGTCACTTTAAGGCACGAGTCAGAAACTCATAAACAGATTTGATGTCTCTCCTTAGAAACCCAGCAGGACGAAGAGCTCCAGCCAAACCCTGACCTTTACTGCACCACTCTCTGTACCCAACCCTTCCCACTAAAGTGACCTTTGTGTGTCCTCTGACCTGTTTTAGTCAATTTAGAAATCACTTCATGACTTCTGCTTTCGAAACAGAGCAAATTTGTAAACATACTGAAAAGGGTGGACAATATATTCAAGGAAAGTTGTAACCAATTCCTATAAATTACCTGGCATCTTCCTGCATAATTTTTATGACATTCTTTGGTTCAAAGGAGAAGAAAACCAAACAAAAAAATCTGACACATAAACTACGCTAACATGCTATTAAGTCTGCATATATCTAGGAATAAATAGAAAAGAGAAAAATCTTAAAAAGGTTAAGGTTGGGGACCAAATGTAGTGCTTGTTTTTGACAATCTAATCTTTACAATGAATCTCCCAGACGCCTGCCAGAGTGACCCAGTGGTGAGGTGGAAGAAGCGATAAGATGTGGTCCATATAAACCACTGCCCTAAATTCATCCGGAGAATAACCATGAGTGAGTTATTACTCTTCTTTTAAAATTGGCCTTTAGTAAAGCAAAAAAAAAAAAAAAAAAAAAAATCCTAAATCCCAAACTCCATTTTTACTCTCACAAAATTCTTTTCTCCATTTGTTTACTTTTCTTGATTCCCTATTTCTAGAACTCTTTTTTTTTTTTTCTTTTCTCTGCCCCATTAAGAAACAATGACTTTCAAACTCTGCTTTCCTGTCAAAGTAGATGGTCAGAGAATCAGAACTTCAGGAATTTTTGGTGTCTCTCTTTCCATTTTAAGATATGATGAGGTCAGGAAAATTTTCCAAGTAACTAATTATGACTCCAAGAACAGGAATGTGGAAGGAAAAAGTAGGAAGTAATTAGGCCTCTCTTTCCTAAAATGCCTTTAAAATGTGAATTTAAGAAAACATATGCTTGAAAGTCAAGCAGAAGGAGCTAAAAGAGCTTTCAGAGCTTGAAACACAGTGGGCTTGTCACTTGAAGAGAATGTAAAGCTCTAGCTATAAACCAGTTTGATCCTCCTAAATTAAGCAGATCCTTGCTTGGGCTAGAGAAGATACTGTCTTCAAATGTGCCTGTACCAAGCATCATTCTTGGATACTAATCAATTCTTAAATTAAACTCATCTTAATAAGCTTTATATATGCAAACAGATCCAAAAATGAAAAGCAGCATGACATAGTGGTTAAATGCACAGATCCAAGTCAGACGTCCTAGGTTTGAATCCCAGCTCTATCAGAGCTATGGGTTGAATGGTGTCTCCTCTCCACCCTCACATGTTGACACCCTAATGCCCAGCACCTCACAATGTGACATTTTTGAGACAGGGTTTTTATAGGGTATTGAGTTAAAATGAGGTAATTACAGTGGTCCTAACCCATTATGACTTGTGTCGTTATGAAGAAGGGTAATTTAGACACACAGATAAGCAAACTGGTAGAATTCTGTGAAGGCAGAGATTAGGATGATGCAGCTACAAACCAAGAAATGCTGAATACGGTCAGCAAATGACCAGAAGCTGGAGAGAGGCCTGGAACGAATTCTCCTACACATCCCTCAGGAAGAACCAATCATCTTGGTTGCCAGCACCATGATCTCGCCTGAGCTTCTGGTCTCCAGAACTGCCAGACAGTACATTTGTGCTCTTTAAGCCATACACTCTGCAGGACTTTGTTAAGGCAGCCTTGGCAAACTAATATGGCCAGTTCCCCTCTCCTGGTGTGACTCTAGCTCCTCTTCCTTATCTATAGCAGGTGAGTGATAATAACAGCATCTAATGCAGAGGTTTGTTAGGAAGATTGAGGAAATCAATGAATATATGCAAGTATTTCAAACAGAAGTTGACAAAAAGAGGTATATGAGCATTTGTTAGATACATTTGTTGTTAATCAACACCTGCACAAGCTAGTATCAAGGTAATTAGTGAATTTGCTTGAGTCTTTAGTCAGGGTAGTATTAGAGTAGAAATAAGAAATCCTCTAGAAATTCCAAGTGCCATTACTTATTCCAAGAATCGTCACAAAGTGTTCTAATTAGAGCTATGTTGTATTCTTTGTTTTTCTTTCAATAGTGTGATCTGGCAGTGCCTACGGCCTTTAGGTTTCTAATAAATTATTAATGTGGAGGTTAATAATTCATGTTAATTGGTGCTATAAGCCACTTTCTCTGGCAAATGTGAGCAAAGGTCACAACTTTTAACAGAAAAGGTGACACTGTTTCTAAGTTTCTTTTTCCATGGTCTATCATGAAAATATTAAGATATGGAAGGCAAAATTTAACCAAGCTGGGAAAGCAAGATAATTCCAAGGGTACGTGTCTAGACCTCCAGTCACACTAGTGGACTGGCACAGCTTTCACAGTCTCTTGGAAAGGAGAACTTCAGGGCCCTCAGAGGACATCAGCCCCATGGGAGCCTTCCTAAGGAAGACACAGCCATACAGGTTTGTGAACCTTTGACAAGAATACATTTAACAATTAAGATCCTTAACTTTGTATTGATCAAAAAAATTTTTTTAGAAAATAAAATAAATGAAAGAACATAAGACTCTAGCTCACCAGTGGTTTTTTTTTTTTTTTTTTCCTAATAGTAGTTCTTTTAAATCATAGATTTAAGAACAGAGGATTTTCATCCATCCTGGATAATGCTGCAGAATGCTAAACAAACCTTTATCACCATTGACTTCTTTGATTTCAGTTAATGCATTTATGCTTTGGGTTTTTTTTGTTTTGTTTCGTTGGGGTTGGGTTTTTTTTGTTTGTTTGTTTGTTTTCACCAGAAAGAATTTGAGGTAACTCCGGACTGCAAACCATTGAAGACAAAAAAATGAAAGGTTTCTTACCTAGACAAATTTGCATTTACTTTCCAACTCATTGATTTACCCCTGGGTCTACGAAGCTGCCTCAGGTGGCTCAGGCATTACGATGTATTATACTTTCTTTACTCTTGACAATTATTTGAAAGATTCATGTCAAGTCTGAGGCTGATGTGATGGAATAACTTTCTTCCTACTTGGAGAACAAAATTATTTTTAGTAGCTTTTTTCAATCTTGATTAAAAGATAGTTGTAAAATATGCAAAGAATGATGTCTGAAGACTTAGGATAAAATTGAAATGGAAACCACTAGTTTAAAGAGTTTTAGGGCTAGAAGTCAAATCCTCTAGCTCTTGTTTTTCTAAAGAAAATTTGAATAGCATATGCTTTTCATTGTGCTCCTTTCAGCCATTTACATATTGGGAAATGTATATTTGGCAACAGGTCCTATTTTTAGGAGTCCTTGAAACTTGCCTTTTGAAAATGTTTTCATTTCTGGCACATGTGTGTGTGTTAAGCAGAATGAAAACACAAAGCAAAAAAGAAAAATATGTACAGAAAGGAATGATTTTTCCAGCCCCATGTAGCACAATAAGAAAGCAATCATTCAGTTGTGACTTTAAAAATGGATTCTTGCCTAGATTTTCCAACTATTTCCTTCTAAATGACTGTTTCTCTACAGAACTGAACTAATGTAAAGAGACAGGTTGTTTCAGTGCCAGAACTGAACAAGCAAAAAAAGACGAAGGCTGTATTTTCATGAGAGGAATTTTTCAAAATAATACCCTCTCTGTTTCCCTGCACCTCTTGGGTCAATTTCGAAGGTGCCAGATGCCAACTGCATTGCTCAAAGCATGTTTTTCCAGCCTGACTCTTGATCACCATTGGATTTCTATTATTTGCGGTCAGTAACAAAGATTCATCCTTGTGTCCATCATGCAACAAGGAGAATCTTTGTCACTTAATGTAAATAATAGCTGCACCTCACACAGGAAGATGGGAGAAAGAAGCCCTTTGTACTTTGGACTTGGGTGGATTCAGAACAAGTTTTGTGGATTTTGCTGTTTTTGACCAACTAAGATGAAGGAACTCCAATAGTGATGGTAAGCAGAGTGATCTTCTGGGGCTGTGTGTGTTCCTACTGCCAAGCCTTATAACTGTGGTCACAGAGCACACACTACCTTTTCCCTTTGATCTAGATGAACTTGAAGACTCCTCTCTACTTACATCTCTTACACCAGGACATGGTTTTCCTTCACACTCTTCCACCACCTTATTGCCTTCATGAATCTTTAGATAGATTCCATTATAAGATTTAAAATATATATAGAGAGAGAGACCTAATGTTTGATGAATGCCTATCTTAGAGTGTTTTATTCACTCAGTAACCCTTTAGAAAATGCATGATAGGTCCCACGTTCAAAACGAAAGAACAGGGGTCCAGAAAGTGGCATGATGGTTAAGCTGCTGGACTCTCTCATAGCTGATCATGGTTAGAATCCCAGACCCAGGGGGGTGACTTGAAACACGCAGGGCACACATGTGAGCATGCTCAAAATTCCAAGAGAATGAAAGAGAAAGGATTATGGCATGGCCATCTTCCCTAGCGGGGGGTGATCTCTCACTTTCTTTCTCACTGTCTCTCTCTGTCTCTCCAGTGAGGGCACATGCCCTATGGAAAAACCTTCTAAAAAAAATGAAAGAACAGAAACCTGAGGCTTGGAGAGGCTATTGCTCAGGGAACACCAGTGGAAACACCTGAATCAAGATCCACTTGAGGGCTCTAACTCCGGGAATTTTTAGCTCACTTTATACTATATCATAGTTTTTTCTTTTACTTTCTGGATTACCACTTTTTCATTATTTTTTTGTGACCTCACATGTTTGTGTTTCTCCTTCTGCATAAAAAAGCTGAATGTGGGCCAGCAGGTGCTGTGGTGGTTAAGGGCGCTGGACTCCCACATGGCCGACTTCAATTTGAGTTCCAGACCTGGTGACTTGCTTTCTCACTTTCCTTCTCTCTCTTGCTCTCTCTCTCCCCTCTCTGGTCAAATTAAAATAAATAAATAAATAAATAAATAAATAAATAAATAAATAAATAAATAAATAAAGTAAAATAATTTCCAAAAAAAATAAAAAGGCTGGATGTATCCCACTTGCCTCTGTATCTTTGGCTTTCTGTCATCCTTGTCCAGGCAAATCCGATCTTCTCTCTTGATAGTTCAGGGAGCTTTTGAATACTAATAGTTCCTCACCATCCTCCTGCTTCCAATCAGCAGGCCTCAAAGTTCTCTTCCCATGGGCCATTGCGTGCATTAATTTAGCAAATCTTTAAAAATGATAAGATCAATGGGTGGTTTTCTTCCTCCTGTTCCTGCCCAAGGAGAAAGCAAATGTGCTGCATTTGCATCCCTGGTCCACAATCTCACTGATCTTTTTTCATACATTTTAAAAAGTCTCTCTTTCCATATTTCTTCCTTGTCTCAATCACTGGATAGTCAGCCTAATAGCCACCATGCTTCCACTCACCTCTTTCCTCATAGGTGTACTGACTAGGAGTGCCCAACATTACTGACTGGGGCTGGTGGGGCCTCATTTCCCTGTTCGGTTGCATTTCCCTGCAGAACCAGCATCCTCCCTGACTCCCTTCTGCTCTCACGACCCACAGCTCCCTGTTGCCTTTCTATGAACATGAATGGTCTTCACCCTCCTTCCCTTCCCCTTTACTACTGCTCTGTGTCAAAAACTCCAGCTTCCTCTCCTTTGCCTCATCTTTTTATGTTTTTCTTAGTAAAACGTTTATATTTTTTATTTGTATCCTTTTAATTTATTCTATTTAATCATAAATCTTAATAGCATACGATATGGTTTTTTCAAAGCACACATGTATTACTATAAATACACCATGTGTTATTATTATTGTTTGGTAGTACAAATATAATATGCTTTTATATATTTTTATTTGTACCTTATGAAATTAATAATGTCTGGCTAATTTTTACCTGAAAATATGTCTCCTTCATATAGTTAAATCTAATATAAGTATGTGCTTGTAATTTATCTTTATATGTTTATCAACTATACAAATAATTGTAATTCGATTTTAATCTGTTGATATGTACACTATTTGTTACATATTTTTTTTATTCACCTGATGGTGTATGCCCAGTGGAAAGAGACAGAAAAAGAAAGGAAAAACAAGAAAGCACCCTTTATGGGGCATGTTCACACCACAGTCTCCTCCTTTTCTCCCTCCTTTTGGGATTTTGAGTGTGCATGCACATGTCCCTGGCATATTTTCCAAACTGCCAGGTCCAGGACTTAAACCATGGGGTAAGCCGTGTGAAATCCAGTCATCTTAAATACCAGGCCATATGCTGGCCCCAATTTTGTAAAAATTTTGAATGAAAAGCTCAAAAATTAGAAGCATATTTATCTAAACATTATATTATATTTTATTAAACTAAGGATGTTTTACCATTGCCATCAACCCATGAGTCACAGCAAGAAAAAAGAATTGATGGGCTGATAAAGACCCACTTCACCTTCTTTGGAAGGAACTGTACATTCTCCTTTCTTATGAATTATTAAAACCAAAAAACAAAGAGTTGCCATTCTGAGAATAGATGGATGCAGTCAGGTATCATGTAATAAATTAGATTTTATTTATCTTGATTTCATAGCTTCCTCTCACATACCAAAAAACTGAGAAAATAAAACACCATAGATCATTAAACATCACTGGTTGCATGGCATCTAAGTCTTCAATGTTCACTAAGACCTTTAATACCATTTATGTTACACATGAAAAAGAATTTTGACCCATATTCTAGATCCTGATTCCTTACAGTCTATAAAATAATCAGAGTACCTTGTAGACAAAAGATGGGAAAGATAGTTTGAAGACTATATTTACACCTCGCTTGCCTAACTTATTCAATGTTAGGCTTAACATCCACCAGAGGTTGAAGCTATTAAGAGCTGTTCATTGAGAAGCTGTAGATAGAATATATTTAGGTGTACTCACACCAGACCAGTCTGTGAATCTCTGAAATGGAGATGAAAAGCTTTAGAATACCCTAACCTACACGAGAACCTTTTTTTTTAAAGAAATTATTTATTTATTTTTATTAGTATCATTATTATATTATTTAATTTGCTATAGGGCACACCTTTTAAAAAGTCTCTCCATATTTTTTCCTTGTCTCAACCATTGAATAGTCAGCCTAAAAATCACTCATCAGAGAGAGACAGAGAAAGAGAGTGAAAGTGAGAAAGCAAGCCACCAGGTCCCTGTACTCAAACTTCTGTCAGCCATGTGGGAGTCCATCGCCATAACCACTAGGCCACCTGCTGGTCCACTAGGGCCATTTCCTAATGCAACATCCCAAATCTGCATTACCCAGGAATTGGAGTCTCTTCTTCATACCAATTGGCCAATAACAGGATTAATCAAGAGCTGTCATTCACAGAAATAAGTTTGTGGGGTTGGATGGTGGCACAGAAATAAAGCTCAATGCTCTGCTAGGCTGACCCACATTGGAAGGTTCCAGGTTCATGACCAGAGGCCTCCATGAGGTCTCTACCCATGATCCAGGGTTGGCTGAAGCTGGTGGGCAGGATATTATGGCATCAAGACTATGTTGAGGACACTATATCTCTGTATCCTTATCTCTTTCACACATGAAAGAAATAAATAACACTTCATTCATTTTTTTAAATATTTATAAAGCAAAAATTACAGAACAGTTTTTCACAAGAGAAATTTACATTCCTTTGTGTGATATACATTTCTTTCCTTTATCCCCTCCCCGTTCACTCCTATAAATAATACTTTTAAAAAAACTGTTCCAAAAAGAAAGAAAAAGTAATGAGTATATGCACTAAAAGACAGAAATGTATCCACACTAGATTCCAGTGGACTAAATTCTATAGCCAGAGAATTGGAAAACCTCAACATTTTTCAAAAAATCCAAAATTGCTTTGCTATAGATCTCTCTGCCCCATTCTAGCTGCCTCCCCACCATAGCACTGACTAGTCAGTGATAAAAGTCTCCTTCTTGGGACCAGCAGTGGCTTAATGGCTATGTTGCTGGACTCCCATGTACTCGACCACAGTTCGAATCCCAGACCCAGGGGCTTAAACTCATGCCAGGCACATGTGCATGCATGCCCAAGATCCCGAGAGGAGAATGGAGGAGAAGGGATTGCGGCGTGGCCATTCCCCGGGGGGGGGGGGGGATTTCTCGCTTTCTGTCTCTGTCTCTCTCTGTCTTTCTGATGAGCATGCATGCCCTATAGTAAAAACCTCTCTAAAACTAAATAATAAATAAATAAATAAAAGTCTCCTTCTTTACCTAGGCTTGGATTTCATTTCACTCACTACTCTCTTAGACTTGAGGTTGCAGAACTTTTTCTTTTTTTTCAGGCTACTTTCATCTTGATCCAAGCTTGGAACTCCAGTTTCCCTAGTGCTTTTCATTTTTCTTTATTCTCAGCAACACATTTCCCTGCTGGAGCATGCAGCCATTGACTCCACTCTGAAGAGAAAACCAAACATCTTCCTATCTTCCTCCCACATGGCCTTTGTTGTGTTTGTTTTGGTTTTTGTAGTCCAACTACAACTCTACTCTCCTAAAATGATTAACTGATAATGGCTAGAGAAACATTTAAACTTTGAAACATTAAAAAAAAAAAAAAAAAAATTCCCCACCCCAGAATCTCCACCACCTCCTAACTATCCATTCATCCTATTTTCCAGAGTCTGTTTTCTTCAACTACCTCACTCTTCACCACTGGATGTGACGAGGCCGATTCACCACTGGATTCTGAAGAATGTGACTGCAAGTGACCACCCCTCCGCTCCTACTCATTCACCCCCATCTCTCCCTCTCAGTCCCTAAACATGTGCACACACACACACACACACACACACACACATCCATTTCTGTCATGGGATCATAAAAACATGTAGCAGGCTGATTCTGAAAAGCTTCTGGCCTCTCCAATAGAAATCAATTATAAAGAACAGAAAAGCAAAAGAAGGTAGCCCATTACTATTGAAAAGAAGGACTTCGTATCTCAAAGCCAAGTCATATTTTTTGTTCAGTTCACTGGGAGAGGTATTATGGTTTCCTCGTTTGTGATTGTTTGTTTTTCCAGCAATATCTTTCCTACCCTAGAAACTTGAAAGGCATTTCTTATAAACTACCAATGGAATTTTTCTTATATAAAAATAGGTGGCATTTGCCTGAGAAAAGTTAAACCTGGAAAAGACAGATTCAATTTGGATTCCAAAAAGATTCACTTTCCCCTGCATACACTGAAAGATTTCCCTAGAATTCATTTTACTGGTACCCATACATTTCTCAAATTAAACCTGAGGAAGAGCTAGAGTGTTTGTCCTGGAAAAGTTTATAGGAACAGGAGCACCAGAATAGAACCATTAGGTAACATAGAAAATTGAAACACTCATTGAGGAACAGCCAGTGGTATGGTGGTTGAGGCTCTGGACTCCCTTATGGCTGACCATGGTTTGAGTTCTGGGCCTGGCGGCTTGCTTTCTCACTTTCCCTCTCTCTCTTTCTCTCTCACTTGAGTGTGTGTGCCGAATAGAAAATTAAAGTAAAGTAACAATAATAAAATTAAATAAATAATTCTTTGAATTTTTTAAAAAGATTGCAACACTCGCTTTTAAATCATTCTAAGAGATGAATATTTCATTTTCTGTTTTTATAACATCAACTATCATAAGTTGATAGAGGTAATTCACTCTTATTATTAAGAATAATAGAGATTAAGCATTTAATGCTTAAAAATGTTCTGCTTTTTGGGGTCAGCAGATGGCATTGTCATTAAGGGCACTGGACTCCCACATGCTATTCGAGTCCTGGACCTGGCGGCTTGCTTTCTCATATTCCCTTTCTCTTTCTCTGTCCCCCTCTGGTCAAATTTAAATAAATAAATAAATAAATAAAGTTAAATAAAATAAACTGTTCTGCATTTAAAAAAAAAAAAAACACCTTATATAGACCATAAGGGACATAAAACTAAATGTAATCTTTGACTGAAGCTTGTGTTAAAGGGTAAAAATATGTTATATGAACATTGTTGGGTCAATTAACAAAATTAGAATATGTACAGAAGATTAAAATATTATTATAAATGCTAAATTTATTAAGAATGATACATCTACCATGGTGATAAAAGAGAATACATAACCTTGTACTGAGGAAATACACACTGAAATATTTAGGGGTAAGAGTCATGATGTATACAGGAAAAAAATATTACGTATATGCACATTATTTGTACAAGGAGGTCTTCAGAAAATTTATGGAAATATATAATGTGAAAAAGCTACACATGAATTATGTTTCAGACCAAAATAAATTCTTAATTTAATTGAGTTTTCCACAGACTTTCTGAAGTCCCCTCAAATATGTATAGAGAGAAAACAAATGATACAGTAAATGAAGTAAAATGTTCACAACGAGTGAATCTGGCTAAGGACATTTGTTGTGTTTTTTAAAATATTTTTGTTATTTAAATTTTCCAATAGCTTGAACTTATTACCAAACCAGAAGTTTAAATTACATATGCTTTAAGGCTTGAAATTGCATTTTGAAAAATAATTGGAAAAAAAAGAAAATAATTGGAAAATGAAGAAATGAAAAGGAGGAACAAGTGAAAATTAAATTTCAAGAAAATAATTCTCCACACATCATCAGAGATAGGTCAAAATCATAAATGTTCATTTTACTCCTGTTCACCAGGCTCATTAATATTTCTCCAGTCCTTCTCATCACTAAGCAGCTTTTAAAAACACTCAGGCTGGCTCAAAAATATCTCCAAACAAAAAAATGAAAAAATGTGTGACCAGCAGGTGGCATGGTGTCTAAGGGTGCTGGACTCCCACATGGCCGACTTGGGTTCAAGTCTCGGACTTGGCAGCTCAGTTTCTTACTTTCCCTTTCCCTCTCTCCTCTTCTCTGATCGAATTAAAATAAATCAATAAAGTTAAATAAAATAACTCTTTAAAAAATACGAAGATGACATTTGGGCAAAAGAGTACATAGAATCATTTTTCTTGGATGATAGATAGTAGACTTTCATCGTAGGCTTTCTTGGGATGAGAAACCACTTACCTTTTGGGCTTTCTCTTCCCCAAAGAAAGACCCACAGCAATAATACAGGTGGTGTTGTGGTAGATAATAGTAGTTGTTGTAGTAATGGTACTCACAGTACCAATAATAGTAGAATTGGCTAGCATTACACTGAGTACCTGGCACTATTCTAAATACTTTACCTTGCCACATCCCTATGACGTTCATACTGCCATCTCCCATTTATTAGATGAGGAAGCTGAGGTGCAGGATAAGGTGGATGTGTTGACTATTGGAAAGTCAGATTTTGCAGCCACCTTGAAGTGGCCAGATAGTCTAACTACTGTAACAAATAATGTCAGATTTTAGCAAATTAACCTAAATAAAGGTTTGTGCCCCATTCATATCACAATCTAGTCAGATATTCAGCAGTAGCCTTCCACAAATTGATTCAGGAACCCCAGTCTCTTCTTCCTTGTGCCTCCACTGTCCTCTGGTCTTTGGAGTCCCCTTGGACTGAATTCAGCTGACCAAGAATGAGAAGATCTGAAATGTGGTCTCCAGTGTGACCAGAGGAAACATGAGCAGCTTAGCAGATACATAAATAGCATGATCTTTCCATAGAGAGATCATGGAACACTAGATCATGCAGTAGCAGGGCAGAGAGCAGATCCCAGACCACCTAAACGGTGTGGTGTATCACCCTCTCTCAATCACCTTTTCCCCTCATGGAAAGCTTACATCACACAAATCAGTTTGTATTTCTGCCTTTTCAGACCCAAAAATCTGTTTCAGGTCAAGGTCTCCCTCATGACTAAACAGAAGTGAGGTGAGATTAGGTGAAGTGATGACCAGGGGAACATGAACTTTCTGACTCACCTGAGCTTCAGCCTAAAATAAGCAAAGTACAGACTCTGATGAGTTTTGACCTGGGCATCATCATTTCAGGTGAAACTGCCCTGGTTTTATGCTAGTTTCCACCACATACTGTTTATGCAATCACAAAACTTTCCTGAAGGAAAGCCAGGTATAACAGAGTTATCTGACTATGATTACAGGCATCCAAGAGGAGTGATAGCAGTAAGACAGACACCTGTAAAGGGTTGGCTACCTCCCTCCTTGCAATTCAATTATACCCCATTCTGAATTTTATTGTATTTTTTTAGGGTTTTTTTCTATTTATTTTATACATTCAATCACATGTAACTTAGGTTACAAAGTGAATATTCCAACATGTATATATTTCTCATCAATACAGTTGACAATACTATAAAGTTATTTTCAACAGATAATTACCCATTTCTTTGTCCGATAAATGCCTTGCCTCTATATTTTTCTCCTTAATGGCCTTCCTCAGACTCTACTCCTTCACCCACCCTCTTCCCACATGTATCTGGTATTCACAACCATTTACTATGTTTCTATAATGTTTAGTCATTCAGTTTTGGTCATAGAATGCAGACACTAGGGATATATTAAGTGGAGACATACAATATCTCTCCTTCATAGCCTGGCTTGCTTTGTTCAGCAGTAAATCTTCCTTATTCATCCACTTTCTGTCAAAAGCCAGGGTCTTCTTGTTTTTTTATGGCTGGTTAGTATTCCATAGAGTATATGTGCCACATTTTTTCAATCTGTTCATCTGTTCCTGGGCATTAGGGTTGGTTCCATGTCTTAACAATTGTGAATAATGCAGCAATAAACATTGATGTGCAAGCACTTTTCTAATTAAGAATTCTTCTGTCCTTTGGGTAGATACCAAAGAGTGGGATTGCTGGATCATACAGTAGTTCTATTTGTAGATCTTTGAGGAATCTCCAAATTGTTCTCCACAGTGGCTGAACCAATTTACATTCCCACTAACAGTGTAGTAGAATTCCTCTTTCACCACACCCCCACCAGTACTTAACATTTTTTGTTTTTTTAATCTTAGTCATTCTGACTGGAGTTAGGTGGTATCTCATTGTGGTTTTGATCTGCATCTCCTTTATAATGAGGGATGCTGAGCATTTTTTCATATGCCTGTTGGCTATTCCTTACAGAGTGCTTTTTTCAACTCATTTTCCCATCTTATAATAGGGTTGATCATCTATTTCGGGACAGCTGTTTGGGTTTCTTGTGTATTCTGGTTATCAGTCCCTTATCTGATGCATAGTTTCCAAAAATATTTTCCCATTCTAAGGACTATAGATTCACACTAATCACTGTATCTTTTATCATGCAGAAACTTCTTAATCTGATGTAACCCCACTTGTCTATTTTTGGGATTATTAACTGTGCTTTGGGGGTCTTATTTAAGAAGTCTTTTCCTACCCCAATGTCTCCTAGAGTTTCCCCAGTGTTTTCCACCAGTAGTTTTATAGTTTGATGTCTTAGGTTAAATCTTTGATCCACTTTGAGTTTATTTTTGTCTATGGTGAGGGGTTCAGATTCATCTTTCTGTAGGTGGATATCCAGTTTTTCCAGCACCATTTGCTAAAGAGGTTTTCCTTTTCCCACTAGATTGACTGGTACCCTTTGTCAAAAGTCATTTGGCTGTATGTTTGGTAGTTTATATCTGGGGGCTCTATTCTGTTCCATTGACCCACCTGTCTGTTTCTGTGCCAATACCATGCTGTTTTCATTACCACAGCTTTGTAGTATATTTTGGGGTTAAATAGTAAGATGCCACCCACTCTACTCTTCTTGCGCAGGATTGCTTTGGCAATACAAGGTCTTTGATGATTCCAGACAAATTGTGTGATTGTCTTTTCTAGATCTGTAAAGAATGTCTCTAGCACTTTGATTGTGATTGCATTAACTATGTAGATTAATTTGAGTAGAACTGCCATTTTTTTAATTATATTAATTCTTACAATTCAGGAACCTGGGATGTCCTTCCACATTTTTCTGTCATTTTTCATTTCTTTTTTAGCTTCTTATACTCTTCCTTGTGGAGGTTTTTAACTTCTTTGGTTAGATTTACTCCTAGGAATCTTATATTTTTGTGGTTCTGGTAAATGGAATTACTTCTTTTAGTTCTATCTTAGTCTGCCTGCTGTTCATATATAAAAACGTTATAGATTTCTATATGTTGATTTTGTATCCTGCAACTTTACTGTATTCATGTATTACTTTCAATAATTTTTCATGGATACCATTGGGTCTTCTATGTATACATGTCATCTGCAAATAGAGATAGTTTCACCTCTTCTTTTCCTATTTGAATGCCTTTTGTTTTGTTCTCTTTTCTGATTGCACTGGCGAGATCTTCTAGTACTATATTGAAAAGGAGTGGAGAAAGTGGGCATCCTTGTCTTGTACCAGTTTTTAGTGGAAAAGCTTACAGAGTTTCTCCATTCAGGATGATGTTAGCTATGGGTTTTTCATAGATAACTTTAATTATATTGAGAAATGACCCTTCTATGCCTATTTTGCTGAAAGTCTTGATCATGAAGGGATGTTGTATCTTATCAAATGCTTTTTCTGCATCAATTGATATGATCATATGGTTTTTATCTTTCTTTCTGTTAGTATGTTGTATTACATTTATGGTTTTATGTATGTTGAACCAATCTTGCATCCCTGAAATAAAGCCTACCTGGTCATGATGTATAATCTTTTCTATATGTTGTTGGATACAATTGACTAGTATCTTGCTGAGAATTTTTGCATCTATATTCATCGGAGATATTGGTCTATAGTTTTCCTTTCTTGTCCTGTCCTTAAGACATTCCTCTTAAATTGTGTTTAATTGAGAACTATCTTCTCAAATATCTAATTCTAGACATTAAGTCTTTCATTGGTCCAGATGACAAGACCTCATGTTACCCTAAAAGTATATCTCAAGGTACCAGCAAATTACATAGTGGTTATGTTGTTGGACTCCCACGTAGTTGACCGCAGTTTGAGTCCTGGATTTGGCAGCTTAAAACTCACGCCTGAGCACATGTGCATCCATGCTCAAAATCCCAAGAAGAGAATGAAGGAGAAGGGATTGCAGTGTGGCCATGCCCCCACAGGGTAATTTCTCAGTTTCTGTCTTTCTTGTCTCTCTGGTGAGCACATGTACCCTATAGCAAAAAAATCTCTCTATAATAAATAAATAAATAATTTTTTAAAGTATCTCTTAAAAATCTCTCTAAAAAAAAGGTATCTCTCAAAAATCTCAACTTTGCCCATTTTTTGTTTCACGAGTCATTTATAGAGCCATGCCAGTCTCCAAGGACATCTTTAATGCAACATCTTTGGATCAGGCTTTTCATTACTCTCAGAGTAGATAGCTTTCCATTTACATGTTAAGACTTGTCTTGATTATTGTAAAATGCAACTTGTTTTCTCAGGAAACTGCAGTGTTTAAGAGTCACTGCAGAGGACAGATGACAGCACACTGATAGTACAACATTTTGCAAGGCTGCCCACGTGAGAAGGTTCTGAGTTCACATCTGGAGACCACCCTGAGTACTCTGAGCACTCGCTTGCCCATGATCCAGTCCTGAGACTGGGGATGGACTGCAGCATCAAGATCCTGTTGGGATGTTGTCTCTCTCTCCCTCTCTCACTCCCCACCCACATACACTCTCTCTCATTCATGAAAAAAAATACAAACCAAAAAAAAAAAAAAAAAGGAGAAGAAGGAGGAGGAGGAGAAGGAGGAGGAGGAGGAAGAGGAGGGGGAGAAAAAGAAAGACCCATTGCAGTTTGCAATGCTCAATGCAAATTTGGAGGGGTCTTTAAAAGATAGGAAAATGAGCTGAATAAACAGCTCTCTAAGGAAAACATACGAAGAGCCAAAAAGCATATGAAAAAATGCTCACCATCCCTCATTGTAAGGGAGATGCAGATCAAAACCACAATGAGATACCACCTAACCCAACTCAGAATGGCAAAGATTAAAATAATAATAATAATAATAATAATAATAATAATAAGTGCTGGAGGGGAATGTGGTGAAAGGGGAATTCTCCTTCACTGTTGGTGGGAATGTGAATTGGTCCAGTCACTGTGGAGAACAATATGGAGGTTCCTCAAAGACCTTCAAATTGTACAACCATATGATCCAGCAATTCCACTCCTGGGTATATGCCCAAAGGACAGGAGACCACTCAGTCGGAAAAGTGCTTGCACATCTATATTCATTGCATCCTTATTCACGATTGCTAAGACACAGAACCAACCCAAATGTCCACAAACAGATGAATGGATTGAAAAACTGTGGCACATATACTCCATGGAATTCTATTCAGCCTTAAAAAAAACAACAAGGTCCTAGAATTTGATAGAAAGTGGACAAATAAGGAAGATTTGTTGCTGAGTGAAGCAAGTCAGACTATGAAAGAGAGACATTGTATGTCTCCACTTAACATATACCAACTGTCTGCACTCTATGGTAGAGTCTGAAAGACTGGAGAATATAAAAGTATCAAAAATTGTAATGGACACTAGAGACAAGTGGAAAGAGAGTGTGGGAGGGGAAGAGCATAGGAAATTTGAGGGGGAAATGGAGAGGTAGGACACTTGTGAGACACAGATAAGGTTTATTATCTGTTGACAAGGATGTGTATGGTGGTCCAACTGGTCTGGACTGAGGTATATATCATGCTGGGTAAAGTCTCTTCACAATCTAAATGATGTATAGTGATTTAATGTATGAATAATAATAAAAATATATAAATAAAAAAGAAATCGAAATAAAAAATACATAAAATAAATTTTAAAAAGAATTTTTTAAAATGATTAATTTTTAAAATTATTTAACTTTTTTAATTCATTCATTTATTTTTAATTTGACCAGAGAGACACACACAGACAGAGAAAGAGAGAGAGAGAGAAGGTGAGAAAGCAAGACACCAGGTCCAGGACTTGAACCGTGATCAGCCATGCGGGAACGTCCAGCGCCTTAACCACCACGCCACCCACTGGTCCCTTAAGATGATTAAATTTGTAATATGATTTACTAAATTCATCAGGGAATTTCATATATGATAAGATAGCATATCATTTCAATGGTGAAATTATAAATTATTAAATAAATGTTATTTAGGTTAAAAATAAATAAGTAAATAAAGTACGATTTTAAAAAGTTCATCAAAAAACAAAAACTATTGTGGACTTCAAATTCTTTTGCACCAAAATAAACTCATACTTTAATTCCATTTTTTAAAGAACATTTTGAAGCCCCCTCATACTAATAAAAAATTAAAGGAATGTGGAAATAAGCCATTCTTTTTCTTCCATCCTCTGCTCTTTTTTTTTCTCATATTTTTCTACCTACCTTTTTTCTAACCTTCCTTTTAAGAGCTTTCAAATAAAAATTGAGAAAGAAAGAAACTTCCCAAATAAAACTATACAAATTCATGAGGCATAATGTCTATGTAATTCTGAATGAAAATCATTATCTAAGTCTGTCTGACAGAGTTACAGAAAACAAACAGAAATAACCACCTAGACATCAGTATACCTAGTATAGCTAATAAATAAAGAAAATGTGTGACTTGTGCATGTGTGAGTGTGTGTGTGTGTGTGTGTGTGTGTGTGCAAGGAGTTAAATGTTTATGTCAGGGAGTTTGTTCCAAGGAGTTAAATAAGACAACAAAAATTGATGTGACAAGAATCACATCAGGAATATAAAATTATAGTAAACCAATCCTGCAATTTAGAAAATAGAAAGTAAAATTAGCATAATTCAAGTCACATTACTACACTGAGTGCCTACTAAAATGAAGTCCCATTTTATACACTGGAGTTGCAGAGAGAAAATCAGAAATAGTTCCTGCCCTTGAGAATAAAGACAAAATAAGTGTTCCCCAACAAGGTGACAAACATGATGATAGAGATGTGCAGGGACAGGGCAGGACAGAGGATAACCTCAGTAGTGTCTTGGGGACAGGAAGAATCTGGGATGAATATGAAGAAGCTGTCAACCTAAAGGTATAACCAGAGTGGAGGACATTTGAGTGTTGACAAGAACAAAACAATGAGCAGAGGGGATGTCATGATATCAGAATATAAACATGATATCATCTTTCAGAATATAGAGGAATACAGTGGGAGTATGGGGATAAAGGCCAGGGAGAGTATGGAAGAGTCTAGCCTTACATAAGTCAGTAACTAGGGCTCTGGGAAGAATCCACATGGATACTGGGAACTAGATATTTCAGGGCAAAGGAGAAATGAAGATTTTCTACTCATAATTCAGCCTCCAGCAAGCAAAGCTAGTGTGGCAGGAGAGTTGAGCCATTCTCTGGGAAGAATCCACATGGATACTGGGAACTAGATATTTCAGGGCAAAGGAGAAATGAAGATTTTCTACTCATAATTCAGCCTCCAGCAAGCAAAGCTAGTGTGGTAGGGAGCCCCTCTGGCCTTCTATCTCTGTCTCTGTGTCTCTGAGGTCTCTGTCTCTCTCTGCTCCTGTCTCCTCATTTTTTTTTTTTTTCGGTAATTTTTCCTTTTTACGATTTTTTTAAAGGTAAAGTTTCTCTCTGGCTCTCAGCTCCATCTTTTGTTTTGTTAATGATCCCTTCTGCTCCTTTCTCCCAGACAGGAGAGTTGAGCCATTCTCTGGGAAGAATCCACATGGATACTGGGAACTAGATATTTCGGCGCGCCGCGCGGTTTTCTATTTTGTGATTTTTTTCTTTAAAAAAAAAAAAGAAAAACAATTATAATTTTTTATTTTTTTGTCTTTTTTCTCTCTTTTTCTTGTTGTTTCTCTCTCTCTTTTTCATTTTCCTTTTTCTTGTCTCTCCACCCAATATCTACTGAATCTGCTGCACAAGCGATCACAACAGAACGGCAATCAGATTCTAGAACATCTCTGTCTGCTTGCTCCTGAACATTGAGGCTTAACTTCAAGAATTTGAAAGAAACACGCCATTCATCAGATGACAAGAAATCACCGTCGGATCACGAGAAATATGGGAAAACGAGAAAATACCTCTCCTCCAATGGAAAAGAGTAACTCTCCTTCATCCACAAGCAGTTCGGTGAAAGTCATGGAAATGTCTGACAAGGAATTTAGGAACATTCGTAATGTCGAAGCTAACAGAGATGGAAGAAAAGAGAGATAATGAACTGCTAAAGAGAAAGGAGAAAGAAGTTGCAGAGTTCCAGGAGATGAGGAAATTCTTGCAAGATCTAAAAGAGGAATTACACACTTTACAAAAGACTCAAACGGAACTGCTAGAGATGAAGTCTATAATACAAGAAGTCAAAATCTCCCTTGAAAGTATTAAAAGCAGACTAGATCATTCAGAAAATAGAATCTCAGATGTAGAAGAGAAAATGGCTGGCTTAGAAAAGTCCACCACGAAGACTGAGAAAATGGCTCAAAAATTTGAGAATGATATGCGAGAAGTACTGGATACCATCAAACGTCCAAATATCCGGATAATTGGCATTCCAGAAGGTGAAGAGGCCCATAAGGGCATTGATAATCTATTCCATGAAATCCTGCAAGAAAACTTTCCAAACCTAGAGAGGCATTCGAAGATCCAGTCCCAGGAAATACAAAGGACCCCAAATAGAATCAACCCAAGAAGATCTTCTCCAAGACACATTATAGCCAGGTTGACCAAAACCGCAGACAAAGACAAGATACTAAGATTGGCAAGAGAGAAACATCAAGTTACCTACAAAGGACATCCCATCAGGCTAGCAGCAGATCTCTCATCAGAAACAATGCGAGCGAGGAGAGAATGGGAAAATATATTCAAAGTGTTACGAGAGAAGCAATTTCAGCCAAGAATACTGTACCCGGCAAGATTATCTTTCAGGTGGGAAGAAAAGACAAGAACATTCTCAGATAAACAAAACCTGAAAGAATTTACCAGCACCAGACCAGACCTCCAAGAAGTTCTCAAGGGTGTGCTGTATCAAGAAAATTAAACACAGACACACGGAAATAAGAGTCAAAAAACTATGAAAGTGGCCAACTTAATCAGAGGGACAAGTCTGGAGTTGAATATTATATCCCAGAATTTAATCAGGAAAATTGAACCAGAACAGAAGATAAAAGTACATGAGACTGATAGGTTCATGCACCTTCCATTTGAACAGAATCCTAACTTGTTTCCTGGCTTTAAGCAAAGTTCCTTGGCATTTCTTTGAGTTAAGTTAAAACTGGTTTTCTTAGTAGTAATGAGTGAACTCACCATTGAAAGTAGTTAGATTATGTAGGAAATTGTGTGATCAATGCAACGTGGGTGGGAAGGGAATGAAGGACAATTGTAGACACCGGAGGTGGTGTGAGAGGAGGGTGGGAAGGGCCAGAGGGTCAGAAAGAGGGGTGGAAGTAATTCTAGGAACTAGTAATGGAAAATTTTTTGTAATGTGCATGATTGTATCACTATGCAGTGTGTACTGGATGGGAGATTGCATTTTGTATGCTGTGATGAAGCTTAGGGAAGGAATGTAAATTGAGATACAAAAAAAAAAAGTTTCAGAAAAAAATATATATATATATTCAATGACTGCAGTAGGATATGTAGCCACAGCTAGGTGCTACTTTATAGGATGCGTAAAGTAAGACTTGTGTTCATGGAAATGTGGGTATCACCTGTGTTTGCTATGAGGGTATTTGGATTGATTAGGGTCTTTGGCGTTACAATAAAATGTGAAGAGAAAACAGTATAGAAAACAAACATAGACACCAGAGACTGTGGGAGGAGAGTGGGAGATGGCAGAGGGTAAGAGATAGAGAATCTAGGATGGGGGGAAAAAAGCAAAACATACAGAAGACAAGAAATGGAAGATCATTTGCTGACAATAACATGTTTGTTGATGTGCTTGATTGAGACAATATATAGTGTAATTTGGATGGAAAATCTCATTTTGTATGCTGTAATGATGTTCAGAGAATGAATGCAAATAAATAAATTAATTAATTAATTAATTAAAAAAAATAATAATAATAAGTCAGTAACTAGGCAAGAGGCAAGTGCTACAGTTTGAGTGTCCTCCAACGGATCATGTGCTGGAAACTTAACTGCCATTGTAAAAATATAAGAGGGTGAAAACTTAATCTACTATGGTATTAGGAGGTAGGATTTGGGGCGGTGATTAGGATTACAGAAAGTAATCAGAGTGGGATCCCCATGATTGAAACCTAGTAAGTAGTTAAAAGAAGAGGGAGATAGCCAATCAGGGTGTTGCAGCAGTAGTCCTCAATGCTGACACCACATGGAAAGGTCCTGGGTTTGCATCCCAAATCTCCTCGCAAAAGCTGGGTGCACATTATTGCACATGCCCATGATTGAGGCTGGCTGAGACTACAAACAGACTGCAGAGTAAAGACCCCGTTGGGGTTCCCCTTCTCTCTCTTCTCTCTCTCTCTCTATAAATAAATAAATTTTAAAAGATAAAGGAAGGGGGAAAGGGAGAGGGAGAGGAAGAGAGACTAGAGCTTACATAGACATGCTTACTCTTACCCCCTGCCATTTGATGCCCTGTACCACCTCAGAACTCTGCAGAGTCCACACCAATAAGAAGACCCTCAGATGCAGCCCCTTGACCCTGGACCTCCAAAGTATGAGCTAAATAAACTCCATAAGTTGCCTGGTTTGTGATAGTTACTAAGCAATAGAGAGTGCACTATAACAGCAAGGAACAACCAAACTACAGACTGGTCTAGAGATCAAGACATCTGACACATTCTTCACTCACCTTGATGGTAAGTTCATCTCTCAGAATATAGAGAAGTCAGAAGTGCTACCTAAGTTCAGACTGACCATCTCTGAGAGAGTAAAATAACAGGAATTCAAAAGAAAGATTCTGCATCACTTTGGAATTTTAAAGCCAGACAGAAGAATACCTTTGAAAAACCCTAGGGGGATCAGCAGTTAGCATAATGGCTATGTTGCTGGACTCCCATGTAGTCGACCGCAGTTCGTGTCCCAGACCCAGTGGCTTAAACTCACGCCGGGCGCAAATGCATGCGTGCCCAAGATCCCGAGAGGAGAATGGAAGAGAAGGGATTGCAGCATGGACATCCCCCCTGGGGGGTGATTTCTCGCTTTCTGTCTCTCTGTCTCTCTCTGTCTGTCTGGTGAGCACACGCGCCCTATAGCGAAAACCTCTCAAAAATAAAAGTTTTTAAAAATGTAGATTTCCACAGACAAAGGCATGGGGGAAAAAAAGACAATTCAAGAAGAATTTGTGGTTCCAAAAATGTAAAATTGATTGTACTGATACAGTCTGAAAAAAATGGCTATTTGATTATTTAAAACTTTTTCTTTATTCAAAACATTTTATCATTTACAAAAAATTGAAAGGATCAGATTAAAACAGTTCCATACCCAGAAATAATCTTTTCTTCTGTAATACTTAAATAGAAAACAGTATAAAAATGTATTCTACTTTTCTTCACCAAGAATTTATTTGGTTTTCTTTGAAAATATGACTTTTCATAGCTATACATGTCTAGTGTATGAAAGACACTAACATTAGTTTAAGCACTCCCTTATTGCTGGAAACATAAGTCATTAATGATTCCTTGTTATTATAAATAACACTGTAATGAACATCTCAATTGTGTCACTTGGTTTTTGGTATTCTATACAACAGCATGAATATGGGCTCCTCCTCAGATCCCGTATAAATATTTATATAATATTTATATAAATATTTCCTTACTTGGACTGCTGAGAAATTCCTGGCTGACTAAGGCACCTGTCTAGGAAAAACATACAAAGCTTATTTTCAGTTATCCTTGATAATAGATGGAAAAAGATGAAAACAGATCATATTTCATATACTTTATGGTTGGCCTGAAAATGCATGAGAACAGAACCAGAGAATTTGTAGACATCACGAGGAGCTTCAAGGAGTTATTTTATGATAACTAATTTCGTTCACTTTCTTTTGTGCCAATCATGTTTGGCCAGTAAATCCTTTTGCCTCCTCTTCTCTCTCTTCATATGATAGTTTTGGCAATGTTCTAGTCTCTATAAAGAGGGTTTTTTTAAAATAAGAGACAAGAACATGGGAGGAAGAAATATACAGGAGATGGAAATGCAATTAATTTTGTCCAAGGCCTGCAAATTGTTCAAGAAATTGTCAAGCCAAGAGGAAAAGTAAAACCACTGTCATGTGAGAAGCCAGAATTGAGAGCCAAAAGAGTTAGATGGTGTATTAAGACAAAGGCTTGGGTGGACAACAAAAATGGCAGCCAACGAGTAAAGCGAACATATGAGAATGGGCGTTCCAATAGTCAGTGGGCTGTGGAGAGACAAGAGTCTTTTCACCCAAAGTTCAATGAACTTGCTAGTTGGTAGCAGCTCCTTTATGGCAAGATACAGCTTGAAATCTTCATGAGAAATGTGACCTAACTGCTATGGAATAATATGTATGGTGGGCCTAATAACATTGTAAGTGAATTATTGAATATAACTTAAGGGTGTGTCCTGCACTGGTTGCTGAGAGTAAAAGAAGTGGACCTGTAAGAAGTTAAGTCCTGTAAGTCCTGTTTATGCCACAAATTTCATAAATAGCTGAGAGTTTTTAGAGCAATTTTAAATTAAAAACACTCCCCCTCAGTCCTGGGACGAGCATGCACAACTCACCACTAAGATGGTGAGGTTCCATGAGCAAAGGATACACATAGGTTACCATGGCTCTGTCTATGAAAAACTTTTGAGAGCCAAATGTTTCTCTTCAGATAACAAAGTAGTCCTCCCAACTGGAAGCCCAGAAGAACTCCAAGAGGGGCTTTTAAAATGTCTAGCCATACAATGAGTCACCAAATGGATTTTGCCTTCATTGTTCTTTATTTCCCAATGTCAGTTAGGACCACCCTGTATGGAAGGGCACTGTCTGAGGCCATGGGGACAGTGTCCCCATGGGAGTGAGTAGGACCCTGTGTTGGGACTGGGAAGAGGACGGGGAAGCTCACAGGCTCAAGTAGCAGCCTGCTCTTGGCAGAGGCTGCTGCTAATTTTCTTTGGCTGGCTCTTACTACCTGTCTGAAAGCACTGCAATGCAGGAAGGAAATTTTTCAAGAGATTAAACTATTATTGTTTCCTGTGTGGCTGTCTTCGCTGGTGTATGAAAAAAAGCTTTAAGGGCACTTGAAAAGAGATTTGTCTGAATAGCAGGGTTGTTGTGATTCATCTCCCCACTCCAGTCGGGATTTGGCCAATTTCCTCAGGAAAGTGGTTGATTAGGACCCACGGATTTATCCGTGGCCTAAATATAAGATGTCATAAAGGTGATTAATGGTGAGCGCACCATCAGAGGCAGTTAAGAGTTTATAAAAGCTATTTTTAACAGTTTGGAAGGGGAAAAAACTCATTTGTCATCTTGCCAACGTGTTTCAATAGTTAAAAACCTCTTTGTGGCCCTTGATAATTCAAGCTACCGACTGTTAAAGGCCGTTGTATTTTCTGATTTTACAAGTTTGTTTGAAAAGTTGATTCAGTGTGTTTTCTGTTTATATAAAAGCACATGGGGGAAGGAAAAGAAAATGTATTTCCACCATGATTCGTGATTACTGCTTATGGTGACACTTAAGTATAACAACGTTTCTTTTTTCCATCCTGCCTCAAGAGAGAGTGAAGTGGCCTTTCTGTTTATACCCCTCCCATATAAGTAGCAATTGAGGAGGGTGTCCCCAGATGGGTTTTCGGTTTTTCAAGTTCAGGCAAAACTAGACTGGGGTTCCCAAATCAGGGAAAACTGGAGCAGTTCAGAAAGTAGACGTTGGGGCTGACGGCTACACGCAATGTCTAGCGTGGCTCAGTCACGTCACATTGTTCAGACATGCTCCAAAATATTACTTTATTGTGACGACAGTTCCATAAACTTTTAAATATTACAACTTCTCTGTAGTCACAAACTTTGTCTAAAGGAATGTATATGACCAGTCTCTTTTTAAAGCTGAATTTCCCAGAAAGTACCTACCAAAATCTCTAAAAACTATTATTTAACATTAGTAATGACATGGCAGCAGACTAATAAATATTTATTGAATAGAAAAGGTTTGTCAGGGCCTAGCAGATGGTGTGGTGCTTAAGGTAGCTGATTCCCACATGAATGACTGCGGTTCAAGTCCCAGACCCTGTGACTTGAAATTCACACCAAATGTGTGTATATGTATGCCTAAGATCCCAAGAGGAGTATGGAGAAAAAGAGATTGCTGTGTAGTCATCCACCCTGAGGACTGATTTCTCAGTTTTTCTCTATACGTATCTCTCTGCCTCTCTCCTCTCTGTCAAGCACACGTGTCTTATGGCAAAAACCTTAAAAAAAAAAATAAAGGAAGGAAGGAAGAAAGAGAGAAAGAGAAAAGAAAAGGTTTACCATTGTTCAATGAATATGCCTATTTTCTCGACTTGATTGTTATACACTATTAGTATGCTTTAAAAAATCATACTGTACCCTGCAAAGCTGTATGATTATTTATAAACCAGGATTCATAAATTTTAAAACAAAAGAAAAAAAGTAGTCATTGTTGACTATATGTATGGTAAGTTATGGATAGTAAAATTATGAAGGCATGAGAACATTCTCCAATGTGTATAGGAAGGAATGGGATGAGGGTTAATTACTGAAATATAAACAGCTATTAGGGCCAGTTGGCTTTCACCTGGCTGAGTGGTTTGAGTACTGAACCCAATGACCTGAAAAACATGTCAGACACATATGCATGCATGCATATCCAAAATCCCAAAAGGAAATGAAGGAGAAGAGATTGTGGTATGGCCATCCTCCCTGGAGAGGGTGGAAGGGGTAATCTCTTTATTATTATTATTATTATTATTATTATTATTTATACATTTAATCGCTATACATCATTTAGATTGTAAAGAGACTTTACCCAGAATGATATACAACTCAGTCCAGCCCAGTTGAGAATACATATCCTCATCAATAGATAATAAACCATACCTGTGTAGTTGAGAATACACATCCTCATCAACAGATAATAAACCATACCTGTGTCCCACAAATGTCTTATTTTTTCCCCAAATTTCCTTTACTACACTCTTCTCCCCCATACTCTCTTTCCACTTTCTCTCTAATGTCCATAGCAATTTTTAATGCTTGTATGTCCTCTAGTCTTTCAGTATCTGTCATAGAGTGCTGACAGTCAGTATGTGTTAAGGGGAGACATATAATGTCTCTCTTTCATAGCCTGACTTGCTTCACTCAGCAACAAATCTTCCATATTTGTCCACTTTCTATCAAATTCCAGGGCCTTGGGGGTTTTTTTATAGCTAAGTAGTATTCCATGGGGTATATGGAATTTTTCAATCACTTCATCTGTTTGTGGACATTTGGCTTGGTTCCATGTCTTAGCAATCATAAATAATGCTGCAATGAATACAAATATGCAAGCGCTTTTCTGATTGAGCATTCTCCTGTCCTTTGGGTAGATACCCAGGAGTGGAATTGCTGGATCATAAGGTAGTTCTATTTGAAGGTCTTCGAGGAACCTTCATTTTGTTCTCCACAGTGACTGAGCCAATTCACATCCCCACCAACAGTGTAGGAGAATTCCCCTTTCACCAAATCCCCTCCAGCACTTATTATTATTATTTTTTTAAATCTTCGCCATTCTGACTTGATTAGGTGTTATCTTATTGTGGTTTCGATCTGTATCTCCCTTATGATGAGGGATATGCTTTTTGGCTGTTCATATTCTCCTTAGAGAGTTGTTTGTTCAGCTCATTTCCCCATCTTTTAATTGGGTTAATCATTTTCTTCTGGGTAGGCCTGTATATATATATATATATATATATATATATATATATATATATATATATATATATATTTCCCTGTATATTCTGGTTATCAGTCCCTTATCTAAGGCATGGTTAACAAAAATTCTCTCCCGTTCTAAGGGTTGTTGGTTCACACTAATTACGGTGTCATTTGCTGTGCAGAAACTTCTCACTCTGATGTAGTCCCACCTGTCTATTTTGGGGATTATTGCCTGTGCTTTGAGGGTCTTGCTTAAGAAATCTTTGCCTACCCTAATGTCTCCCAGAGTTTCCTCAGTGTTTTCTACCAGTAGTTTTATACTTTGTGGTCTTAGGTTTAGATCTTTGATCCACTTTGAGTTGATTTTTGTTAATGCTGACAGATAGGGGTTCAGATTCATCTTTCTACAGGTGAATATCCAGTTTTTCCAGCACCATTTGCTAAAAAAATTTTTTTTCCCACTCTTTGTCAAAAATGAGTTGGCTGTGTTTTCGGGTTCATTTCTGGAGTCTCTACTCTGTTCCATTGGTCCTCATGTCTGTTTTTGTGCCAATACCATGCCATTTTCATTATCACAGCTTTGTAACATATTTTAGGGTAGGAAGTGAGATGCCACTTACTCCACTCTTCTTGCACAGTATGACTTTGGCAATACATGGTCTTTTATGATTCCAGACAAATTCTGTGATTGTCTTTTGTAGACCTGTAAAGAATGTCTCTTGTAATTTTATAAGGATTGCAATTAATATGTAGATTAACTTGGGTAGGATTGCCATTTTGATTATATTAATTCTGCCAATCCAGGAACATGGGATGTCCTTCCACTTTTATGTGTCCTTTTTGATTTCCTTTTTGAGGTTTTCGTAGTTTTCCTTATAGAGGTCTTTGACTTCTTCAGTTAGTTTTATTCCTAAGTACTTCTTGTGGCTATGGTAAATGGGATTACTTTCTTCAGTTCTTTTTCTGTCTGCTTTTTGTTTGTATATAGAAATGCTATAGATTTTTGTGAGTTAATTTAGTATGCTGCCACTTTATGCATTTATTACTTTGAGAAGTTTTTTCATGGCTACTATTGGATCTTCTATGTACATGATCATGTCATCTGCAAACAGAGATAATTTCAGCTCTTCTTTTGTTATTGGAATGCCTTTCATATCTTTCTCTTGTCTGATCACATTGGCTAAGACTTCCAATAGTTTATTGAATAGCAGTAGAAAAAGTCGGCAGCCTAAGAGGTAACCTCTTACTTCTTTCTCTCTGTCCCTCCTCTCTTTCTCTCTCTCTCTGACTGGCAAGTACATGGACCCTTTAGCAAATATTTTTTAAAAGAAAATAAAGGGACCAGCAGTTAGTGTAATGGCTATGTTGCTGGACTCCCATGTAGTCAACCACGGTTCGAGTCCCAGACCTGGTGGCTTAAACTCACGCTGGGCGCGTGTGCATGCGTGCCCAAGAGCCCAAGAAGAGAATGGAGGAAAAGGGATTGAGGTGTGGCCATCCCCACTGGGGGGTGATTTCTCTCTTTCTGTCTCTCTGTCTCTCTCACTTTCTGGGAGCACATGTGCCCTATAGCAAAAACCTCTCCAGAAAAAAGAAAAGAAAAAAATAAATAAATACAAACAACTTCTATCAACAATTTCAAGTTACTAGCAAAAAACAGTTAAGACACTTTCTGTGATCTTTGCAAGATTTTGGAAAACAACATGGGAAACCTAATGTAGTACAAGTTGTTCCTTAATTCCTTCATCTATTTAGTAAACATTTACAGGTTGAGCATCCCTAATATGAAAGTCCCATATGCTCCAAAATCTAGAACTTTCTGAGTGCCGACATGACATCACAATGGAAAATCCCACACCTGACCTCATGTGACAGGTCACAATCAGAATGCTACAACAGTAATGTCTTTTTCTTGACTGACATGCATGGTAATCATGCTGGAAAAAGCAATGTTATACACTGTAAAAACATATGTGATTAAATGAAATGTAAAAAATAAACTTAAAAAAATAGAAAAAAAACTGCTGCAACATAAAAACATGGTATAAAATCACTTTTGTGCCACGTGTGTCAAGTTTATATAAAACGTAAATGAATTTTGCATTTACACTTGTGTCCCTCCTCAGATAGCTCATTATGTACATGCAAATACTCCAAAATCTGGGAAAAAATGCAAAAGTTGAAAGACTGCTGGTCCCGACCATTTCAAGTGGGGAGGCTCGATCTGTATAGGCCCTTCTAATGTGCCAAGAACACTGGCTGCTGCTGTGCTGAGGGGGAAAGGGGACTAAGACAAGTGAGCTCTCAGGGCCCAGATGGGTTAAAGAGAAGAGAAGAGATAGATGATCTAGGGAAAGGCACTCCTCCCTGAGGGTCAGGGAAAAGTCAAGACTTTTCTCCAAGTTGGGGAAAGAGGGTGGCCCAGTGGCAGCACAACTGTACTCACATGAGAAGAATCCTAGGTTCACATGTAGGAATCTCTCTGGGTATGTCAGGTGTGCAGGCATGTATGCCATTAATACAGGATGGAAGGTGGATCGCAGCATGGGGACCCTGATGGGGATGCTCCCCTCTCTCTCTCTCTCTCTTTGTCTCTCTCTCTCTATCATTTCACATGTGGAATAAATAAATGAATGACTTTAAAATAAGCAGATAAAATTATTTTTCTCTTAGAATGTCAAAGTAGAGATAATAAGAGCAATAACAGCCTACTAGAATCTTCTGTTTGAGAATACAACAGCTTTCCCTCCTATTTGTTTGCTTATAAATTAATAGTCATTTCTAGCTGCAAAGGAGGTTGGGAAATAATAGTCTCTAACTGGGCAGTCATTGATCCCAACCATGGAGTTTCTATTACCTAAAGGAAGAAAGCAAAAGTGACCTCTGGGGAACTGGTAGCAGTTTCTACATGTGTCATTTTAAACCAAGATCCCATATGAGCACAAAAAGAACTATAATATCTGGAAGCACTGAACAGCACAGAAGTTTCTGTTGGGTATGCTAGGCACAAGGCTGCATGCCACAGAGTCTACAACCAAGGAGACAGCATCTTGTTACTATTTTGCATTCAAATTGTTTTATTATGTATTTAATTATTTATATACACAAATATTTATAATTTAACTTATTTTCACATTAAAACAAGTAATAATACAAGCTATATGGAGTATATTCAAAAAGCAGTAAAGGATTTAAATGCAAAAAGAGTGAAAGGAGATAACACAAATTTTGAGTCAGACTCATGGAAAGACCACAAGATTGAGGATATCCGCCTGAATTAGAGAAAGCTGTAACTATGGGTCACTTCCTGGACCATCAGGGAGCTCTCTGAGCACAGGGATGCATTTTATTTACCTCTGTGTCCCTGGTGCTTAGTAGAGCTCTTGTTGTCTCTTAATTAATGCTGAAGAGGCAGGAAGATCACTCTACTTGGGTTTTCATATAATGAATAAAATGTACTTAGAAGGAACACTGAAGAGCCATCTGACCTTGGCTTCATAATCACAGGGTCTCAAATTTCAACTTTCAAAACATATTGGGGGGAACCAGCAGTTAGCGTAATGGCTATGTCGCTGGACTCCCATGCAGTCGACCGCGGTTCGCGTTCCAGACCCGGTGGCTTAAAACTCACGCCGGGCGCATGTGTGTGCGTGCCCAAGATCCCGAGAGGAGAATGGAGGAGAAGGGATTGCGGCGTGACCATCCCCTCTGGGGGGTGATTTCTCGCTTTCTGCCTCTATGTCTCTCTCTGTCTGTCTGGCGAGTGCACACGCCCTATAGCGACAAAACCTCTCCAAAAAAAAAAAAAAAATACATATTGGGTCATAGAAGAGTAATGAGACACATTTTTGCATAGGAAAAAATGACTTTTCCAACAACCCAATATATAAGATGTGTGTAGACATACAAGACATTCAAGGCTGAAAGATGATAATATTCATCTTATAACTCTAATCTTGTGTTGCACTTCCAGGCCATACCCCTGTGATACAGAATAAATTTTTTCCTTTTCTTCCTTTCTTTTTTTTTTTTAGAGAGAGATTTTTTTATATAGGGCACATGCACTCACCAGAGAGACAGACAAAAAGCAAGAAATCACCCCCTGGGTGTGGGGTGGGAGTTGGGGATGGCCACACCACAATCTCTTCTCCTCTATGCTCCTTTTGGGATCTTGGGTATGCACACACATATGCACGACATGAATTTTAAGCCACTGGGTCTGGGAATTGAATCACGGTAGGCAACATGGTAGTACAGTGTCTCAACCACCATGCTACCTGCTAGCCTCTCATTACTGTCTTAAACCAATGCAATAAGTGGAAAGAGACAGAGAGGTAGAGGAAGAGGGGTGTTTACCAAAAAGGCATTTTAACTGTCTAAGCTAGAACTAAGTATAATGTAATAATGGCTTGAAAGTAAGGTATGGAGGACAGATACAAATAATCAAGACATAATATTAATTATTAATTAGGTGTATATATGTATGTGTGCAAGTATAGATACACAAGCCCACATAAATTGAGTTAATATAAAGGCAATGTAGTAGGAAGATGCCATCAGGACATCCTCAGTCAACATTCATTAAATGGAGGGATGAATAGGAGAGAGATGATAGCACCAGTTCTCTTCCTTCATGTCTTTTAGTCTTAGTATGCTGCATTCCATTTCCTTGGTATTTATCATCAAGAAAAACTCAAAGAAATTTTTAATGGCCAAGTTTTCTTCTCTTGCCATGCACATTCATGTGTGATCATGGGCAGCCCAAGACCATAGCATGGAATTCCATGCTTCCTGTGCCTTAGAGAAATACCAAGTGCATCACGGGGAAATGGCAGGATTGAGAGCAGGCCCTGACTGCTGTAGTCTCAAGGCTCCTCCTAGAAAAAGTGCACAGTCATAAGGAGAAGCACTATGGTGCCCTATACTTCATAGAACTCCTGACCTGGAAGTTAAACTCACCTGCTGATCAGACTCAGGTCACTTCCTGCAGCCACTCTTAGCAATCAAGTCAAACTCAAACTATGGAAGTATGCCGAGCTAGGGCAGCAGGTAAGTTAGCCCTCCCCAGAAGGCAAGATCTGAAGGTCATTCTTCAGATGGGTAAATCCTTAGACAAAACACTGTCTTTACCCCTATCACCATATACCCCCCATAGCCACCACCTTACTTTTTATATTGGTATAAACCCTCCCCTACACAAACCTTCAGTGACACCTCTGAAGAAGAAAAGAAGTCAGAGGTGGAAGGGACAGAGGAGGAAACCATTGGAATAGGGTTGGTAGCTCATGGATCCATAAATAATCCTGAAGTATTTGTCACACAAGGAGAGGCACCATATGTTTGTAGAATCACAACCCATCTACCAGCAGCAATATGGGATTCCTCCCCTACCACCCAGGAAAATAACATCTATTTACTGTCACAAAAATATCTATGTTGGACAAGGAGATAGTCTGGATAAGTTCATTGTTTCCAAATATAATTTCTTAAGTGTAGATTTCAGTTCATTGGTAAACCTGATATTTCATAATGTCACTTAGAACAGTGTAATAGAGGAGATAAATGCTGTAGAATAAATATGTTTAACAAAAAATTCAACAAGGAAGCACACCTATTAAATTAACAGCATAGAAATGTGATAGAAAAGAAGGGGAGAGAGAACATTTCCCTAGAGATACAATGCCTGAAAGAGGCCCAGACTAGGACACCCAAACCTAAAATAACCCTCTGTTCCGTGGGTTCTGTGGTCTTTCAGCAGAAGCTAACTTTGTGGGCTCAGCATTTATAACTGAACTCCCATGTGAAATATTGAAAAGAAAATGAGTACAGAGGACCTATTTAGACCTTCCTGGCAAGAGCCAAGTTGGAAGAGAGGAGGGAAAGGACTGTTTATCTTGACAGAGGATTTCCTTACCAGAACATGGAAAACATTCTTTTTGTCAAATATGGTTAATAGTCATCAGGCAACACAAAGAGTGGGTTCAGTAGCTTAGCATCAACATTAGGTAACTGGGAACACTACAACTATGCCTCAACAGATGGAACATGAGCTAACTTACAGCCATGTCTTAGACAAGGACAGTGTTGTCAATGACAAATATCATTACCTAATATACTTTCCATTATGGAAAATTTGTCACCTACTTAGTAGGTAATGTAGACATCCCCAACCAAAAGCGAGGCAAGCAATAATATTAACACATCTTCAAGGGCCTTGAAAGACCCACTGTCTTTGCAAACACAAAGAACAAAGATGTCCTCACTCATCCAACTTCCCCTTCCTCGTGGAAATGACTAGCATTGTGCAACATTCCATTGACTTCCATGCAAGCTCTGTGGACAGTTCCCCTGGAGGTAAGGATCTCTGAATAGAGTTATCTGTAAGGGAAATAGTGTGGCTTAATGGGGAAAATCTAGGGTCTAAGACTTGATCATGGAGGTTTTTATCCTAAGCCTGTCACTGACTAGCTGACAATTCAGCTCTCTAGGCCACAATTTTCTACAAACTTTTTTCAACAGGTGAAAGCGTTACAGAATTAGAAAGTCCCTTAAAGATCATTTATATTACAGATAAAACTAGTTTCAAGAAAAATATCAATACTAAGGTTTGTTTTATTTTATGCAATGTCTAACATTTTATTTCTTTTTGAATTAGCTCAAGGAACATTTATATGTAAATATTTTATTTGCCTTTTTCTCCCCCCACATCTAGTTGATCAATCAGATGACTACAAACTCACAAGCAAGCCCAGCCAAGATTGCCCAAGCCCAAATCGGACTGAGTCACCTAGTAGAATTATGAACTAAATAAAAGTTCTTTTAAGCCATTTAATTATGAGGTTGTTATGCTGCAAAATCTAAGTGATACACCTAGTTTGTCTTTTTAAACGGTTAGCTCAAATAATGTTCTGCATTGTGCTTAGATAATATTTATAAGGCTCTGCTCAGCAATCTCCTGCCCCTTCTCCCTCTGCCCTCACCCTCATCCACTCAGTGCCTCTCTCTACAGGTTCTATTGTTTTCTGCCACCCCCAGCCTTCTTTTCCCAGAAGAAACTATTAAACAAAACCAGTTTAAACAAATACATGAACAGGAAGAGTGTTTTTAGATGTATTATCTCATTAAATTTATTTTATATTTTTTATGATAAAGAGTATGTGCATACATGCAAGGAAAAGGAAGAGTGAGAATGACAAAAATCACCCTTGAGAGGATCACATCATGCCACCCTTGAGAGGATCACAATCCCTTTTCCCCAGCTCTCCAGCTCCTGCAGACCCTAAGTATCTGCATGTACAGCCAGCATCTCATTTGATCTTTATATAAAAATATGAAGTGGAAAGTCTCATGCCCCTCTTACAGATAAGAAGACTGTACCTCAAAAAGGAAAACACTTACCCATGACCACTAAACTAAGAAATAATCTCTCAACTCCAAACTTTGCAATTTCCTCCACCAACCCCTACCTCAAGTTTCTCTTCATCCAAAGTATTTGAAGTCCCCGCGCCCCCGCCCCCCCCACCCCCGCAACCCCACCTGCCCCTGCTGTCAAGGAAAAGGATTGCAAGAGAAAAGGATCTTAAGATTAGTCCTGCTGAAAATTCATGTATTAATCGTAGATTACAGGAAACATTTTGGAGAGGCCATTCCTGAAATTCCTTACATTATAAATTTACATTCCTCAAAGGTAAAAAAAAAAAAAAGAAGGAAAAAAAAAAGTGTTAATTCCTCCTCTCCCAGAGACACAAAGAAAGATATCAATTTAAGTATCATGCCCTTTAGTTACAAACTCAGAAGATATTTGTGCACTAGTGTTTGATTAAAGAAATATTGAAGAATTTTTCTTTGAGGAGGGCATTATTGCTTCCCCTTAATATTAGTCTAAGCTTGTGGTTCTTAAAGTGTGGCCCCAGACCAATTGTATTAGTTCCATCTGAGAATGTGTTGAAATTACAAATTCTAAGTCTTCACCCCAGACCTGCTGAGTCCAAACTCTGGTTTTTGTTCTCATCTCTATAAATAAGTTAAAGTTTTTGTTTGTCTCCTTAAGGCATGTGAACAACTAGACAGCTGTGTATTTGGAGCGGAAAGTAGGATGCACCACCTAGACCTTCAATAGAGGACTGGTAACAGCATCTGTAAGAATGGTCTAAGCATCCGCCATCAAGTCTTTCTGACTGATTATGAAGATCAGCAAAGAGCTGATCGTCTCATCCTGTCAGAAGGAGATGTATTATGGAAATACGGCTGGATAGAGAAGCACTGCTGGTTGAAAATGAAGGAAACAGCCAGGAGACAAGGAAGGTAGATAGCCCTAGAAGCTGGAAAAAGGCAAGAAAATGAATTCTGCCCTAGAGTCCCCAGGAAGAAACATAACCTTGAGGACACCTTGATTTTCCCAGTGAGACTCAAGTAAGACTCTATAGAACTGAAGATAAAGAAGATCGTGTTGTTGGGCCACCCAACAACTTGGACACCCAGTGCAATGGTTAAGCAGTATGCATAGAGAACAAGATTGCACATGGACATTCACAGTACAAATCCAGCCTTGACAGCTTGAAAAATACACCAGATGCATATTCATGTATGCCCAAGACCTGAAGGGATGGAGAAATGGAGGAAGAAAGGGGTACAATATGACTAGACCCAGTTGTTGGAGGAGATGCTTGCTCTCGCTCTCTCTCTCTCTGACAAGCACATGGCAATTTTTAAAAACTCATGTTGCTATAAGCTACTAAGTTTGTGATAATTTGTTATAACATCAGTGAAACTAATACAAATATAGACAATTGACAAATATGAAGTTCACAGCAAGAGGATTTAGGGCCTGCAGACACTTCAGACAGACAGTGGACACACTCAGCAGTTCCTTGAGAAAACCTTGTACTGACAATCAAGAAAATTTGCCACATGTAGTATGATTTCACAGATAGGAAAGCAACAATAAACAAGAAGTCCGGCAGAAGTCAAATATTGACATGAAACCAGAGTCACAAGGACAGAGCACAATTTCAACAGAACTGCGTCTCTGGAAGCAACTCCATGTTGTTCATGCTGTGTGGGCACAAGGATTTATTCATTTTGTGATAATCAATGATTCTCCTGGCAACACTGAGGAGACCAGCCAGTTAACAATGAGAACTTTGATAATCACATATTTCATTAAGGAATATGCATCAAATGTTCTGGTTTAGCACAGTGAGGCATTTTGACAAGGCGAGGGAGGGGGACAGTAAAGAACAATCAGGTTTCAGTAGTCCGTGCTTAGGCTGAGTCACTAGGCACTTCCAGGCTTTTGTAAGGTCTCTAATTCATTCAGAGAAAGACGCAATTGCAGGTTCAGCACATTTCACACCATCTAGCTGATCATCAACGCTGTAAGGAGCCTCAGAATTATCTCGCCTGGACCTTTTTCTCCTAAGGAGGAAGCCAAGAAGGAGAATACATTATTCATCAAAATTCATGAAGGCCCCAGGAAGCGGCACAGCTCTTTTATTTTTTATTTTTTTTGAGAGTTGTTGTTTGTTTTGTTTTGTTTTGTTTTGTTTTGTTTTGTTTTGTTATAGGATGCATGCGCTCGCCAGAAAGAGAGAGAGAGACAGAAAGCGAGAAATCATCTCCCGGAGGGCGGGAGGGGGATGGCCATGCCTCAATCCCTTCTCCTCCTTTCTCCTCTCGGGATCTTGGGCACACATGCACACGCGCCCAGAGTGAGTTTAAGCCACTGGGTCCAGGATTCGAACTGTAGTCAACTAGGTGGGAGTTCAGTGACATAGCCATTACACTAACTGCTGGTCCCTACAGCTCTTGACTGCTGGGCTAATCCATTTCCAGTCTGACATACCTCAAGCTGGCTCTGGTTCTGGAGTAGAGAAGGCTAGTCAAGCCCAGTGTTTCAGATCAGCCAATAATATGACTTCTTTCAACATCAGTATTTAAATATTTGTTCTACATGTATTTCAGTAGGGATGGGGTTTACTTAGAATGAAAAAAAAAAAATTGTATGCAGAAACCAATTCACTTTCCCAGTCTCAAGCAGCATCCACATTGTAAAAGAAACGATGGGAAAACATTTATTTTTCTGTCTCATTAATGAGACACATCTTAGGGAAGCACATAAAGGTAGTGGTTGTTTGGTTTTTCTTTCTTTGAAAGCACATAAAAGCTTAAGATTTATAGAACAAATTAAATCTATTATTCCTGGTAACTAACACTGTCGCTTGCATTACTCAGGTTCAGAATTTCAGCATCTATAACTGCATCTCCCTATAGCAGGGAATGTTTATTTTCATTTCCACGGGAGGGCGCTGTCTTTGGTTAATCAATTAGGCTTGCTTGGTTAAGTTAGTTGCAGTATAGGGAAACCTGAGCTCACCAGTGCACCAATTGCAGAGATGTATAAACTGATCTTTACAGTTCAGTCCTCTGAGAAGGTGCCCACCTGGGTCATCCACATTCTAAAAGAAAAAAATAAATAAAAATAATTTAATACAACTCTGACTCAAGAAGCTCCTGCAAGTATTGGCAGATTCAAAATGGGGCATCAAAAGGTTCAGTCCCAGGAAAGCACCAGTTTGGCCCAGAGCAACAGTTAGGGCAGATGCTGAGTGCAGGTCTCAGAGTAGATGTGGACCTTGCTATAGTTAATAGCCTCTACTGAAGAAGAAAGCAAAGGAAGAGGAGGAGGAGGAAGGGAGGGAGGAGAAGAGGAAGAAGGAGAGGAAGAAATAAAGGAAGAAAGGGAAAGGAAGAAAGGAGGATGAAAGGAAGGAAGGAAGGAAGGGAGGGACAAGAAGTGGAAATGGAGAGAGACAGAGAGCAGCAAAGAGCAGAGCTATCCAAACGACCATCAACAGTAAACTAAAGCTCCATCACACTGCACATCTCAAGTCCGGTCACTGTTCTATGTGTTATATGTCAGTAGGAAGTGCTGAAAAAAAGAGACCTCACTGGCCAGTCCTATAATACCCAAAAATGAAAAGTAAAAGCTACAAGTTGTGCAAATCAACCCAGAAATTAAGTCCCCAACATAATTCATGGGAGAAAAACAACAACAACAAAAAACAGAAACAAACAAACAAAAAAAAACTTTAAAAACATATCTAATTGAAGCTTGGTGACTTTTTCTACAAAGAAACACACCATTTACATCACTAGAAGTAAACTTTTATTCCAGAACCTTTCAATATGTACATTACAAAAACTTGGCTTATTTCTCCAGAGGTCTTAGTAAATGTTCCTACTGTTTACAAAAGAGCCAGTTTTGAAGAGCAGGAAAACGTTTACAAGCTGCTAATGAGGGATTAGCACCCTTGGAGAGACAAATAGCTCCAGTCAGTAGCTCCACAGAGGGAAATGAGCCTCTGAGCAGGCAAGCACCAGACAGGCAGCACAGTTCTGCATTCATTGCCAGGTAGCTCAGCCAAAAGAAGGTCTGGGTCAATCATTCTACAGACATACTGCAAGGCACGCACTAAACCTCATACGTCTAGGATCTCCAAAACTCAAGGCAGAGAACAAAAACAAGAAAGTAGCCCACTCAATAGTAAGAGCTAGGTTCTGACTGCCGTACTCCACATTTTCTTTTGACTTAGAGGAGATTTTCCCTTCAGAGAAAGTAAAGTAAAAGGATATGAGAAAGGGCAAGTCACATTTATTTGCTTGTTTCATTCATTCATCTAACAAATATTTTGAGTACTAACTTTGCACCAGATGCTCTTGCAGATGCTACATTTACAACATGAAGAAGAATCCTTCAATATCCCAGCCTAGGTGGAATTGATATTCTGGTGAGTGAAACAGAAAAACAAATACTCAAATAAGTACCTTGTGTAATGTCAGGTAGTAATAGGTTATCTAAAGTAAAGTACCCCAGGTAATGAGGTAGATCTTAATGGGAGCTGTTGCTTCACAACAGAGCATCTCATTAAACTCTCCTTAAGATGGGAGCATTTGCCTGTAAGCGAAGGTAATAAATTCATGCTTTTTTTCTTAAATTATTAGAAATTATTGGAAGGTTTTTAACAATGGAAATCTAGGACCAAGAAATTGTGTGGAGATTATGGTGCTGGATCCCACATGGCTGGCTGTACAGTTTGAGTCCTGGACCCAGAGACTTGAAAAATCACACTGGCTGTTCCCAAAATCCTAAGAGAAGACTGGAGGATAAGGGATTGTGGTGTGGCCATCCCCTCTGAGGGCGATTTCTCACTTTCTCTCTCTCGCTCTGGTGAGTGCACAAGCTCTATATCAACCAATCAATCAATCAATATTTAAAAAAAAAAACTGAATGAAAGAAACTTGTAACTCGATTGTTTTTAGCTCACTCTGTTGGGTAGATTAATTTTAAGGAGGCAAGAGTGGAAGTTAAGAGCTATGGAAGAATGGTCAGCAGGTGGCGTGGCAGTTAAGGTGCTGGATTCCCACTTGTCATCTGCAGTTGGAATCTCAGACCCAATAGCTTGAAAATCACACCTGATGCATGTGCATGCATGCCCAGACACCAAGAGGAGAATGGAGCAGAAGAGACTGTGGTGAGGCCATCTTCCCTGGGGAATGCAGGGGATTTCTCTCTTTCTCTCTCTCTCTGTGTCACTCCAGTGAGCACATACACCTTAAGGCAAAAGAATAAAAAAATCAATAAATAAAAAAGAATTGTGAAAAGAAAAAAAAAAAAAGCTATGAGAGAAAGATAAGAAATAGAGAAATGGTAGCATAGAGGTGGACATGAAAAAAGTTCCCATAAGCTTTCTTATTTTCCCTCTCTCTCACTCTGTCCTTTTTTGGTCAAATTAAAATAAATAAATAAATATACAGTTAATAAAATAATTCTTAAAAAATCTTCCTACAAGACTGGCTCCATGGCACAGCAGTAGTGCACCATTCGGGAAGATGGATCCCACGTAGCAACTTTGATTTGAATCTCCTGCCTTGGTGACCTGGAAAACCATCTAGATCTAATGAGCTGGAGAACTGGAAAAGGAAGATTGTTGCATGATAGACCCCACTGGAAGTGCTTCTCTTTCTCTCTCTCTCTCACTTTCGTGCACACACACGCACTATCATGAATAAAGTAATGACACAGAGAGAGAGAAGTGCATACAACCATGCCATGTTGTAGAGGTTGAGGTAAAAGGATCACTAACAGTTTGAGTACAGGTTTTGAGGGAAAGAAAGGAATTGAGGATGACTTTGAACCAAAGTCGCTGATGGAACCATGTAATAGAACATTCCCACCTTCTAGTTCACATGATAAAAAAGACCCTTTTGTCAATGTAATTTTCTCCATCTCTATTGTTTAAAGAAAGCAGAACTGGAACCAGCGGGTGGCGTGGTGGTTAAGGCGCTGGATGCTCCCACATGGCTGACCACGGTTCAAATCCTGAACCTGGTGGCTTGCTTTCTCACCTTCTCTCTCTCTCTCTCTCTCTCTCTCTCTCTCTCTCTCTCTCTGTGTGTGTGTGTGTGTGTGTGTGTGGTCAAATTAAAAATAAACGAATGAATAAATAAAGTTAAATAAGTAATTTTAAAAAAAAAGCAGGACTGACTTGGACATATTCAAAAGTAGAGAGAGATGGTAGTCTCATTATTTTATTTCAGCTCTTGTAGGCTGTAATTTCAGGAGCACACAATTCATAAAAAAATTCGAAGTAGCCTATTTATCTCTCTTTTTTTTTCCATTTGATTGAAATTCTGGGCATTGACTTCTACTAGGATGATGAATTTGGCTAGAACTTCATCACATTCACTCAAGACTAATATGGTGTTATCTAGTACAAGAAACAGATGAGAAATCATTCCTGTAGGACTGAAGCTTAGACAAGCCTCAAAGGAAACATATGAGACATAAGGAAATCATTGGAGCACAAACATTAGACAGTCTGCTGCTGAGCTAGAAAATGTCTTAGTTCACCCAAAAAGTAACATTTACAGGCATGACAGGCAATGAAGAATTAACGTGGGTACACGGCAGTGGTGTTTCAAAGGTGAATTTTTTAAGCACTATTGAAGAGCATTGAACTTTGAATAGGCAATTAACCAACTTAGGAAAACCATCCAGTCAACAAATATTTACTGAAGCACATCTATCTTCCAAGTCTCAGGGAGGATACAACAGGAGCAAAATAAACCTACTCAACCCCACTATAAAACCCAGGGTCTAAAGGGAGAGGTGGCATTGGCAAAATAATTATAAGACTGAAGTACTTGAAAATAAGATATACAAAATGCTGTAGGAGTGCATTATGATGAAACCAATCTCATCCAGGGAATCAAGCTGTGAGGAAGGCTGAGTGAGTATCAACAAGGCGAAAAGAAAACAAACACTGCAAATGGAGCAAAGAACAGGGAGGATCAAGGTGAAAAGCATGTGGCATGTTCAAGGAACTCTGAGGATTGGGGTCCACATAAAAAAGAGGGCACTGAAGCAGAAATGTTGGGTGAAGAGGTGGAAGAGGTTGGCAAAGGCCAGATCAGGTGGTTGGAACCTCATAAACTGCTCAATGATTATTCTAAAGGCAGAAGGAAGCCACTAAGTGGTTACAAGCATAGGAATCAGTGGCTGGGAGTTTAAGATCACTCTGGCAGCAGAGTGGGAAAAGCTGATCAGAGATAAGTGTTCATAGTGAGAGAGGGGAAGGCTTGAAGAGGTGGGTGGGGGGGACAGGGAGCTATGAAAGCTGCTTAACAAGCAGGATCAATGAGACTGGGTAATTAATGAGGTGGTGGCTACATGCAGGATTGGGCAAGAACTGTGGTGGTCGAGAAGAAGGCAGGGTCAGTAGAATCGCTGGGTGTCTGGCCACATTTTACTGACATGGAGAAATACAGAAGTTTGCCTGAGTCTTTCCACTTATTTCCAATTCGCACCCAAGATATTAAGCATATTGCCTAGAAGCAAATCTAGGATGAAAGTGAAAGAAACCATAGGAACAAAAAGAACATCCAGGAACCTAACCAATATGAAAGTAAAAGATAAGGTAAAACGTAACAGCCATCAATCAATATGATTAAAACTCTCTTTCCTCTGGCAAGGTGAGAGGACTATCCCAGTACATGGGACTCAGTGGAAGTCAGAGAAGCAAGATGCAGCTACATCCTGGCTTGTGCTTTTGGGTGCCTAAAAGTTATGGTATTATTCTATTCAGGGATTGCACAAGGGGAGGGCAAATATCAGTAATGCACTGGGTAAAGATTACCCTCACCAGTGTGGGTGAGCATCACTCAACATGCATTGGACAATGAAAGATCCCAGCTATCTAGAGCTAGAATAGACTCTTCTACTCCATTGAGTGGAGTCTTGGGCCATGCATAGGAAAGATAAACACAATGTACTCTCTTGCCCACTCTCAGATAGAAATGAAAATACCAATGGTTGGTACTGAGGCACAGAGGATTTTCAAAAACAAGGGTGTCAGGGGATCTCAGTGCACAGATTTAGGCTTCCTGTTTAATGACTGACATGTGAAATATGGAATATTTTTTGCTCATTAACCCTCTGTAGGTGGATTTGTTGTCCAGAATTGCAGGTATGGTCAGGAGTGCTGACAAAGAGGTGAAATACCTCACTCATACGATTCAATGGAACTATTTACTGGAAGAATTCTTGAAAAATGTCACAGACAATGTGTTACACCTAGAATTACCTTATGTCTCACAAATATGTTTCTTTCATGCTTTGGAGAATCTTCTAGATGTAGAGAAAGTCATATTCAATTTGCCCAAGGTCATATTGCTTAATGATGCATACAGTAAGAGATTCAGAACTCCAATCACTCAAACCCATGCAAGTGAAGACATGTTCTCAAAAAAAGGTGAAGATATCACAGTGATAAGTAAACTGGGCTAACTCGGTGATGCAGTGGTTATGTGCTATTCAAGCAATGTGGGATCCATATAGATTGCAGGTTCAGTTCCCTGGTCAACCTGTACATGCTGGGTGTATGCTCACGATCCTGGCTGACTGAGGAGATTATAGTGTGATACTGGTTGAGGGTGCTTGTCTTTATCTATTTCTACCTACTAATATATTTTTGTCTCTCACTCTCATAAAAGAAATAAATAAACTTTAAAATGATAAGTAATTTTTTTTTTCTTTTTTACAAAGACTCTAAAGAGAAGAAATGCAATGGACTAAAACACTGCAATACTAATTGAGGCTTTCCTTTCACATTTCCTAGTGACCATGGCAATTCTCCTTGGGCTTTCCCAACTCAGAGTCAGTAACAGGCAGTCATCAGATCAGGGAAGGAAGCTCACAGAAAAATAAGGAAGAATAAAAGATGTTTGAATGCGACTCTGCATATGGCTTTCCTTACCCAGAATCTACAGCCTTCACCTTTCCAGAGTCCAAGCTCTTGAACTATAATTGCCCATGCCCTAAATGCATCAGAAAATAAAGCCTTGGTGGTTTGTTTTTATGGGTCCCAGGCAGCAAAATCAAGCTAATCATGCTCCTCAGTCTGAGCTCTTTATTGCCAGCATCAGTCACATAAAGCCTCTCTCTAGTTTAATCTTTTCCCTTTGATCTGTGATCCCCACTCCAATCCCTAGACCCCTGTAGGTAATCCACTCTGAAGTGCTTGCTTATCCCTGAATATGCATGTCCTTGTAAAATATGCAGAGCCAGTACACGTGTGCATATAATTAATTAATATTAATTACTAAGCTATTATTAATAATAATATATTATCCACCTATATTATCACGTGTTCTCTGTTAGCCCAAAAAGAGAGAAAGAAAAAGAACAGGGCATGATATGTATACAATAAACAAGAGATTGGGGAAGAAAATGAAGTGTGAACTAGATTGCCCTTCTCCAGACAAAAGAAAGTTTCTCTGGGCTGGGAGAAGGGAAGAAGGACAAATAGGAAAAAAGAGTTGAGACATCAGTGGGGGTCCTGAGAGGGAAACTCCTGCTCCTGACTCCTAATCCAAGACCAAGGATTAACAAAGAACATCAGTAGATCCAGGGCATCTGAGAGGCCTTTTTCCAGGTACAAAGTTTATGAATGAAGAGTGAGGCCTGAAAATTTTCTCCCACCTAACTTGGAGCAATGGGAAAATTGCATGTATGAAAACATTCCTGTAAGAGCCCCCAGGGCCTCTTGTTCAGCATGAGGCAGGCCCAGTGGGACTGCCATCTGCCAAAAGCATGGGCAGACCTGGGGCCAAAGCCAACCTTGCAGGTTAGAGGACATCAAACACCTAATAATGACTCCTGCCCAGAGGTCTTGTGCCCAGCGTGTCTTGACCCTCCGTAAGTCCCCAGGATACTGAAAAAAATTTGTTTTCAGGGAAAATGGGAACAATCCTGAACTGACAAAAATTTAGTTTCTAACATCCACTAAAATGGAGACCCTGAGTATAAATTAAGTAATCACAGAAATAAAAATAGTTACATTTTGTGCACAAGTGATTTTTTTGTGTGCCTGCTCCATGCCTCCCTCCTCCTTTACCTTTCTTTTTCCTTTTATTAGGAACATCAAACATATCCTAAATCCAGAACAGTTCAGGTCCTATAAATTCTGGGTAAATGATTTTCTGTGTAACTATAAAATGTAGACTTAAGAAAAATAATTTTTATAATTAATTAAGGAAGGAAATAGTTTTGTAAACTAGAAAATAATCATTTACTCTCCTGAGTAAAGAAGCTGTGTTCGTCAGGTTTCTCCAGAGAACCAGAACTAAGAGGCTATACAGTTAAACCTTGGTATCCTCAAAGGGTTGACTCTAGGAACTCCCGCAGATGTCAGTATCTGCGGATACTCAAATCCCTTTTATAAAATGGCATACATTCACATATAACCAATGCACAATCTCCTGTTTACTTTAAATCATCTCTAGATTTATAATACCTAATATAGCGTAAATGCCACAGAAATGGTTGTTATAGTGTATTATTTAGGGAAAATGATGGCAAGAAAAAAAATCTGCACATGCTCAATAATAGACTCAACCATCAAAGGCCCAACTACATGTCAGTGACAAGGAAACCTTTCCATCTGTGAATACAGAACCCATGGATTTGAAGGCCTGATCATATATAGATAAATGAGTAGAAATATAAGAGGGTATTTATTATAAGAATTAGCTCATGTACAATTATGCAAGCCAAGAATGCCTACAATTTGCTATCTGCAAGCTGGAGACCCAGGCAACTTGGTGGTATAGTTTTGTCAGAGCCCAAAGGACTGAGAAGCAGGGGAACTGCTGATGTACTGTTATCAGTCCCAGAGTTTGAAGGAACAAGATCCAGTAGATTTGATGTCCAAGGGAAGAATAAGGTGGGTGTCCCAGATCAAAAAGATTCATTCCACCTTCTCGTTCTTCTTAGACCCTCAATTTATAGGATGATGCCCATCCATACCAGTAAGAGCAACCTTCTTTACTCAGAGTATTAATTCAAATGTCAATTTATTTTTGAGAAATACCATCACAAACCAAACCAAGAAATAATGTTTTATCAGTTATCTCGGTATTCGTGGGGACACGTTTAGAGAGAGAACCTGAGGTGTGGGGACATGCTCTGAGCAAACACCACCTGTCCTTCTGGGGTTTGGCAGAACCTTGTAACTTGTCTTTTCCTTGACCTTCACTGCAGACAGAGATAAGGGTGGAAATTGCTAGGGGCATTCCAACAGACACATCTGATGGACTTCAAGAAACATCTTGACCTCAATTAGCAAAGTCCAATCCCTGCTCTGTATCTGAAAGGTTCTTTAGCCTTCTCTGGGTGTGGTGGTGCACTCCTTATGGAGAAGTTCTTTAGCCTTCTTTCCCACACCTACAGCAAGATTTATCTGCATTAGAAAAGAAGATAATGAGACTTTCTCTTGATGGGATTATCACCAAGGGATACACCTGGCCCAGTATGACTAAGCCCTTATAGATTTGTTACCTGCTTATTGTCTGTAACCTAGCAATGAATCTATGAAGTGTCGTAAAATATACATGTGTAATGTCTCCCTGTATTATAAATAAAGACTCCCAGATTTTCTGGGCAGCACAAGTTGCTTGGGCTACCTAGGCTCAAGCTGCCTGTGTCCATTTCTACTCTCTCTGTCTTATTCTTTCCAATTCCCCAATCCTCTCAAGATGGAGGGCTTTCTCTTTCTCGCCCTCTTTCTCTTCCTCACTGGCAGTCCTCTGTTCATAATTCAGCTAGTCTCAAGCCCTGGGGCGAACGCAGACAGGTATTCCTTAATTCAGTCAAGTTGACATATAAAATAAATCATCACAGAAGCCTATGGAATTGGTCTACTAATGAAAACACTAAGATGAAGATGCATCAATGATTGTTGGGTTTTCTATCACCAAGGCCATGGTGGTCAGGGAGGTCAGAAACTCCTTTCAAAGTTCTCTGTCAGACCTACAAGAACCAGACACAAGTAAAAGTCAGTATCAACTACTGACACTTATATAATAGTCAGGATAAGACTGAGAAGATCACAGTTCAAGGAGGCTGTTCCTCATGGTAACATTTTTTTTTTCTATTTTAACATTTTCTATTAAGAAATTACAATATTGGGAACCAGCAGTTGGCGTAATGGCTATGTCGCTGGACTCCCACGTAGTCGACCGCAGTTCACGTCCCAGACCCGGTGGCTTAAAACTCACGCTGGACGCATGTGCGTGTGTGCCCAAGATCCCGAGAGGAGAATGGAGAAGAAGGGATTGTGGCGTGACCATCCCCCCTGGGGGGTGATTTCTCGCTTTCTGTCTCTATGTCTCTCTCTGTCTGTCTGGCGAGCGCACACACCCTATAGCAAAAATCTCTCCCAAAAAAAAGAAATTACAATATATGTTGTCTAATATCACATATGTAAATAGTAATACTTCACTAGGTTTTTAAAAATTAAAACTCAAATCTTGGAGCCAGCAGGTGGTGTGGTGGTTAAGGCACTGGACTCCATGCGGTCAACAGTGGTTCAAGTCCCAGACCCAGCACCTTGAAACTCACACAGGGCATGTGTGCATGTATGCCCATAATCCAGAGAAGAGAATGAAAGAGAAAGGATTGTGATGTGGCCATTCCCCCAGGGGGTGATATCTCACTTTCTGTCTCTCTCTGTTTCTTCCATCAATGCATGTTCCCTATAACAAAAGAATCTCTCTCAAAATAAAACAAACAAAAAAACTCAAATCTTAGTGAAATTTAAACATATAGATTTAATAGATAAGGGTTGCAGAAGAGCATATAGTAGAATTTCAATTTTGTAATCCAAAAGAAAACTATTAAGAAGCAAATATCAGCTAAATGTTAAGGGGGAAGTAGAATTTCTAAATTTATAGATCATATTCATTTTTCTTTGTCTATATCATCATGATATGAAAAGATTGGTGAGTAGCTAATGTCTACTGAGAGAAAAATAATTGGAAAATTCCTGAGTATACCTATGCTTTCTCTCCTATTTCCAACTTTCATTGACTTCGTAGCAAATTCCAGTGAATTCTACCTTAGAACCTCCTCCTTAAATTAGAGAAAAGAAACATAAAATGAAACATTTGAAAGTTAAAATAAATAAAAATCAGGGTCTGGTTTGTGCATTAGTATTTAAGTTTACAGAATTTATTATTCCCACAATGGGGAAGACATATTAGACCATCCACAGATGACAGAATCATAAAAGATTATTGAAAAAGGTTTTTGTCAGAACATTCCTTGTCCTTAGTTTGATAGCTTATAGGAAGATAGACTTTGGTTTCACCCCACAACAACAATCCAATTATATTTTAGTCTGTTTTGAAAGTTGGTTCTAAGGAAGATTCAGCAAATGCTAAACAAGGCTTTCATTATAGATCAATCATCATAGGTGATCCTATCATAGTTAAAGTCACAATAGATCAGTCCTATCTGTGAGGCTTCTTGAGCCTCACAGATCAAGTCAGCATGACCTAAAAGGAAAATAATTCCAAGATACTCCAATCCACTCCACCAACAGCCAATGTAGCATGTTGTCCCTAAAATGTCTCCCCACCAGGAGTCAACATGCTACAGAATCTACCATCTGGCCAACCCCAGCTTCAGTAGCACCCCTGTTTATGTTTTACATCCAATTACTGTGCTGAAAACTCAAACCCTTCTGAGGATTGTCAGGCGGTATTCAATGATGCAAGAAGACATGGAAAATTGTTATTCACATGCTACTCCAACAAAGACCACAACAGACAACAGGGGTCACACATCCGTAAGGAGTTTTTAGTCACTCAACTTGTTTTTCTGATAGCTTCTTATTGCCCATAAAATACCTAGTCAAACTATGGGATATTTGCTCATGTCAAAATTCTTTCTCAACTACCTTGAAGTCTGTTCATATAGGTTGTGTTCATACCATAGTGAAGGCCAACTGTCCACATTAAATCAATTAAGTTTACTTGGAGAATTAAATCCCTTGAAGTGTATCTAGCAGCTCTCTGTGCCTTGTGTAATGAATAAGATTTCTTATTTTTATTTAGGATTCTTTATTCTAGTCTAAAAATCTCTCTTAAAAAAAAAAAGAAAGGCTTCTAAAACTAATATTTACTTGTTCTTCCAGAAATACTTTAATTGGTTTTGTGAAATCAATGGTTCCCTTGATAATTGATAAAAGAGTATGTCTTTTCCCTGTCCTGGCAATATCTTGGTTTAAATAACAGGGTAGATAATTCTTTCACAAATATGAAAAACAGATTTTCAGAAACAAGCTTATTTTATTAAGCCATGTTATTTAATTTTATCTGACATTTGCAAGTCATTTTTGCTAGTAAGCACTCTACATTAATACCTTGAGTTCACATAGAGTTTAACAATATGAATTTCCTATCAGAAAAAAAGTACAATATATGTTTGGCAGGAGCCGAGTTCATGAAGAATTAACAGTTATCACATCCCAACGGGGAAACAAATTCTCTTTGCTTCTCTCTTGCCAGCTGTCATGCATCCAATTTTCACTTTCGAAATTCTGCCTGTTATCCTGGATTCAGGAATGAGAGAACTGACAATTTAATATATGCCCAGATATATAAAGTCCTAACATTTACAGGTGACCAGTTACCATGAAGGTCGATAAAGTGTGTCAACTTAAAATAATTTTCTCATCAAAATTATGTTGAATGCCACACAGAGAATAAGGGATTTTTAAGTTTATGTGTTTATTTCTTCCATGAGTGAGAGAGAGAGACAGAGAGACAATACCTGCATCAGGGCCTTCATGTTACAGTCCAGCTCCAACCTCAGCAAGCCCTGCATTATGGATACACACATGCCCAACGTACTCAAGAACATCTACAGATGCAAAGCCAGAATCTTCTCATGTGGGCTAGGCTAAAAGAGTTTGACATTTTACTACTGAGCTACTTTCTGGATCCTATTTTTATAAGCTTATGTAGATGTGACAAAAAAACAATCTCAAATTACAAATTAAATGGATTCCTGAAAAGTCGTGTTAGGTGAAAGCCCACATTCTCACTGACATACATTTTAAAAATGTAAAATGAGGTTCAGAGTTATAAAATGTGGAAATAGAGCAGTAATACAAACAATAAATATTGAGCAATCACAGTTTTTAAGGTAGAATTTTCTTTCTTACTCTAAAGATAGCATACATGAAAGTACACTTTGGGTGGGCCTTCAGATCTCCACTATTTTGCTAGACCTTCAGAAACATTGTTTCATCTTCATAGAACCATAGTCACCTGGACAACTTTTTTTTCTATCAAAAGGCTTTCAACTCAAGTATCACTCCCTCTACATATCCAGCTTTTTCCTGCTTTGTGATACCTGAAGGAAAAATGTCCACACCTTTCCATAAGCACCAAGGCAGAATTACTGTGCCTCCTTTCTCCCTGGTACCCCTTCATAGCTTGAGGACAAGGGCAAGTTGTTATCATTACCAAGGATCTGCATTCTCCCCTGCACCCTGTGCTCCCTGAGGAAAGGATGCTCAACGTGCCTTCAGGGGCTTGGTACCTACAGAAGTGCCTAGCACCTCATTGGTAAATGCTTGTAAAGTGAATGAGCAGTCAAATGAAGGAACCAAAGAATTAAAACAGTATTTTGAATTCTTAAAAGCTTACCATAGATACTACTTGGATTGGCCTCGATCAATGATTCAGAAATGTTTTCAGTTAGTACTCTCCTTATATCTCCTGGTGTCAAGTACATGGGATATTTCTAGTTTGGTGTTCCAAATAAACTCTGAGCTCTGTAATTTCAGAAGAAAGATCAATAGACTTTCCATACCCTGATGTACTCAGCAGGGCAAACCAGTAACAGGCTGGAGGCCAGGAGGCTCCACCTAACAAAGACTAAATTAGTAGATTTTTAAAACTGATATTCCCAGATGATTACAAGTACTATCAGTACGGTTTATGCAGTTTATAGGAAATGAATAGCTCTGGATCTGAAGGAAAGACTAAGGTTGCTAATTAAGGTATGTGTAATCCAGAAACACATACTAGAGAAATTCAAAGAGCAGAGTCAAGGGCCAACACAGCCTCACAAGCAGGCCAGATGATGCCCATATCACATATTCATGCTGATGGGAGTCTTCACCCGCAATGCTTAGAGAGCTGTTGAAACAGGTGGCTGAGTACACACCAGCTTTTAGGATCTCCCTGAAAAAGAGTTTAGTGTAAATGCCTTTGGAACCGCCATCAGTATCTTAACCTCTACAACCCTCAGGGAACATAAGAAGCTTTCGGGTATCAGAAGGCCAGCAGGTGATTCTGAGGTAGTGAAGCAAATCAGAGGTAGTGGAAAAAAACAACCAAGGAAATAATCCACAATGCTTTTCTGCAAGCTAAAGGTATGGAAAATTAAAGGTCATTTTAAACTACACTGACTATTAATGGAATTCCAAACAGCATGATGATAGAAGCCTCAGTGTTTTCAATAGATTAAAAAAAAAAATAAAAAAAGAAAGTCAAATTGGAAACAAATTGCCGACAGACCTCACTGAGGGGTGGGAAATTGGAAATTTTGCTAATGAATATTAGATGGCAGAAGGGGAAGGTACTTATCCTTTTGCATATTTTAGTTTGCTAATATGAGCCTAAAAGCTTGACAACCTAGAGTCCATATTCCACCTACCAATCTTCAGCCTACACTAAGGCTTTTACATTCATTATCCAAGGTTCTAGAATCTTTTAATGGAACCACCACAGCCTGTAGTAGAAGTCACAGATTGACTTAAACTAAAACAACCTGAGAAAGGTTTAATATAAGGCAGCATGTGAAATAGTCAGTTGCTGAGAGCTGTTGATGTCAGTGGGCACTGTTGTTTTGAAGGTTTTAAAACCCTCCCTGGACAGTTGAATGTGCAATTAAGCACTGTATTTCTCTAGTACTCTTTGAGTAACTACAATATATGATAAAGTTTTTTTATAGAACTTACCTCAATAAATCTTAAGAACTTCAGTTGAATTGAAGGTTCTGTTTCTCTTTCTTCTGACTTTAGCCTCTATACTTATAGTTTGCCCTAAGTCTGTTTCTATTTGTCCAAATTGCTATGGAGCTCCACCATACTTACCATTACCAAGAACTATTGCCACTTCCTAACAGCAAGATCTAAATTCTGAAAATGTGAAGTTGATGGTATCTGCAGAAGTACTGGACACAGTCTTTTATGTTGCTTTTATTAATTTCACATTTTTTCATCCAATTGCACAAAACTAAGAACTTCTATAATGTAATCAATTAAGTTTCAAATCTGTGATTTCTATAATAATTATTTTAACAAACTCCCCAAAAGAAAAAAATTAAGACAGTCTTCTACTTTCATGCAAAATAAACATCCCTGCATACTTATAATGGGATTGCAAAAAACAAAGTTGAATACAACTTAAATAATATATTTCTGGAGCCTGCAGGTGGCATGGTGGTTAAGGCGCTGAATTTCCACATGGCTGACCACAGTTCAGGTCCCAGATCCAGTGGCTTAAAAATTGTAATGGGCACATGTGCGTGCATGCCCAAAATCCCAAGAGGGGAATGGAAGAAAAGGGACTGCAGTGTGGCCATCCCACTTACTGTCTCTCTCTCTGGTGAGCACACGTGCCCTATAGCAAAATAATAATAATAATATATTCCTCATGATAACATGAATCCTAGAGAGAAGGTCCTTAATTTTACCTTACCTTGAGATATGTCTTCAAATATTTATTTCCTGTGTTTCATTTATTCCCCTTAATATTTTGTTCGTTTCACATGCATAAATACCCAGCTGATAAGCTTTAAGGAAATAAATGCCTAAAGCTGATCACTACAAAATTTTCCACTTTTTCCTCCAGTTGTATAACTTTTTAAAAGAGATTTTTGCTATAGGATGCATGTGCTCACCAGAGAGAGAGAAAGCAAGAAATTATCCCCCAGGGGCATGGCCACACAGCAAACTCATCTCTTCCATTCTCCTCTTGGGATTTTGGGCACACACTCACATGCACCTGGTATGAGTTTCAAGCCTCCAAGTCCAGGATTGGAACTGTAGTCAGCCACGTGGTAATCCCTCACCTTAACCACTATGCCACCCATTGGTCTCTTTTATAAATTTTTTAGAACCTACACTTCTCACCACAAGTATCAGCATTTAGTATTACCATTTTCCACTCATTTTTATAAATCAAAGCCAAAATTCTAGAAATACTCAATCACACAAACATTACCTTTCAGTCAAAGATAGTCAAGTAGCCAGAGTTTAATAATGTAGTCAAAGGCAGGACAACACAAACAGCTCATTTAGCAGCTAACACTCAAAGTCTGCCTTAGAATCACCACTATCTCCAAGGGTGAGTAAATTGAGATTCAGAGAACACCACGTACTCCCAGGTGACAGTAGGAAACAAGTACTCCAATTTCTGGGCCCTTCCCGTATTGCAGCCATGCTGGGATATTTTCAGCTCCTTACAAAGACCATGTTCCATTCAATTCCAGCTTTCACACCAGCAATTTCCTCAGCCTGAAACACCCTTTCCACCCATCTTTCCCAATTTCCTTTGGCGTATTCCTAACTCTTCAGTTCTTAACTAAAAGTAGCCTTCCATGAGCCTCCAACTATATATCCTCTAGTATCACTCTATACTTGAGTTTTAGCAGCACTCCTCAGGCTTATGCTGATGTTTGGTGGCCATTTTCCTTAAATTACTGTCTTCTCTAAACTCACAATACAGAAATCTTTCTCTGCTATTCAGTTGTGGACTCCCAGTGGCTAACATATGGTACACGCCCATCAGATCTTCATGGAACTAGATTAAATCAAGTTAAATAACAAGCTCAGTGAACAAAGTTTGTTTCTTGAATGAGTATCTTATCTTTTGTCTTGTTTAAGGAGGGAAGAAAGAGAAAGAGGATGAAGCAATGCCATTGGCCATGGAGTTATTAACAAGCAGCCCAGTAAGACAAGTCTTCACCATCTCAGATTGGTCTCTAGGGCCAAGCAAAGCAAACCAAATTAAGGCACACTATGGCTTAACATCTGTGATATTTCTATCCTCATTCATTTCTTCATTCCAACAGAGATTTGACCTCTGTGTGCAGTGTCACCAATGTTCTTTGCTAGTCTTTGATTAGTCTCGTCAAGTGAGAAAAAGAGGAGAAAAGGTAATAAAAGGGTAATAAGACTTCTGAGAGATGATAGTATTAACAAATTAGCTCTTAAACAAATGTAAAAAAAAAAAAAATGCAGTTCAGCAAGTTCTTTATCATCGAGATTTTTCTCCTGAAATCTAACTTTAAATTGCTGTGGAGGCCCTGAAACCTGGCTCCTTGCCTCCTATTAGGGGCTGTTGTACCTGAGTCATCAGCAGGTACGGGAATACTGACAGCCCTCTGCCTCAATGCGGTTATATAAAGCAATACAGAAACAATTTTTGGCTTTGCTGCAAATGTGCATAATGGAAAGCAAATATTATTAAAAAGACAATCATTTTTAGTGATTAAAATAATCCAAGGCAGAAAAAATTTCTCCCATAAATTTCTAAGTTCTCATTTATCATCGTTTTGTCGCAAGAAGCCAGAGTAATTTTATTTTTCCTGACTTCTATTAAAAAGATCAATACGTATGATTCCAAAGAGTCTCGGCTCATGAAAAGATGGAGCAGGCCTGTAATCACATATGAAAGTATTGGTTGTCATTAGCAGAAAGATTGATCTGAAAAGACAGTCAACTCAAAGTGAAAGGACTTAAAAATTTCCACTGGGTTGCCCAGCAACTTTCACCTTCCAGATAATTAAATACAGATAACAGATTACTATATTAGAAAAAAGAATTAAATTGGGGATATTCAGTGGATACCCATTTTAGCAGAGCAATACCAAATTTCTCAATAATTGTTTTGTTTTATGCAAAAAGTTAAGTGGTTTGACAGTACAAAGTCATTGTTCAATGTGCACTTAAGTCGAAGTTGGATAAGATTTTAATACAGTTACCTGTGGCATCAGAGGTTCTAAAGAATGCACATGATCAGTTGACTTTTAAAGACAAAGAGCTAAGGTACATATTCAGGCCAATATCATGAGCTTATTCCACGAATAGCGCTTCTTTTAGCTTTCTTCAGCAGGTTATTGACAGGATTCTTGCAAGCAATTGTATAAAACTCATAAGAACTGAATTCATGGATGTGCAAAAGGTTTTCGTTAAGTGCACAGCTCTCTTTTCCAGAAACCCACTTAGTAAAACTACTTGCTATAAACCAAGGTAGAATTTTTACAGAAATTTAGAAGGGCATGATAAACTCAGAAATTGAGAGTTGTGGTACAAGGACTTTCTGAACTAAGGTTAATGTTGTTAATATCTCCATCCTTGTCCCACATGTGTGCAATATTGACACACCATCCTCAGAGTTGATAGACAAGATGCAAGAGGGGATGAGACCAAGAGCAAAAGAGATGATCTTATCCAGACTTTGGCCAGTACATTTTTAAGACATCTAAATATTTCATCATTCTTCAATCTTTTTGCTTACTTAGCTACCAGCAAGTAAGAGGACACCTTACAGTAATCAGAACTGTTCACAATCATTAGTCACTGATCATTTTGTAATGACCTAAAAGCTGGTATTGGGAAAAGGTATCAATATCCATGCTCTACAACTTGCATATTGGGCTTGCATTTGTCTTAAGAACCATTGTTTGTAATGGACTTCAATGGAGTTTTATATAAGTATGGTGCTCCATTATTCTTTTATGAATCCTTAAATGTTTTCATTATCTAAATTTTACACAAAATCACAGTGTCATGGCATCTACTAGACACTTCAATGCGTACAAATCAAAACTGTTTTCTTTCTTGTCTAAATCAAACAAAATACAAACATTTGTTTTTATAAAAATACCAAAAAATGTTCATGCTTTTGGAATTTCCTGTAATAGTAGTATCAAGAGTAAATTTTTCTAAATATAGAGACAGGAATAAGACCAGTCAGGAATTATTTTTAGTTTTTCAAATTTAGTAAATTCTTTGCCATTTTCAGCTGAAAGGATTATTTTTCTTGCAACTAAGAAAACATCTACATTTTACTAATGAAGTCAATATTTTTAAGAAAAGAAGAAATACAATTTTCCCATGCTTTATACAAGATTCTGTGTAAATATGTTTGTACATGTTTACATTCCATGCTGGTAATGAGGGCACACTTTCTTGTTTGTTTCTTTCTTTCATGAGAGAGAGTAAGAGGCAGGCACCTCAACAGGGTCTCACATCACAACCCTCCCCTCAGTCTACTCAGAGAACCATGATGGCAGACATGCATGTGTGTACCCAGTATGTACAAGGGGACTGGAAGCTAAACCCAGATCTTTCATATGGAATTAATCTTCAAAAAGCAGTGCGCTACCACTGCACGACCATGGCTCACCAAGGACACAACTATTTTAAGCCAATTTTCATTTTAAGAAGATCAGAATAAGGGTCAGCCAAGTGGCCTACTGGTTAAGGGAACTGGATTCCACATGGTTCAAATCCTGACCCCAGTAACTTGAAAAACATGTCAGGTACATAGCTGTGTGTATGCTACAAATCACAATAGGACAGAGAGATGGAAGAGAAGGGATTGTAGCATGACACCCCCTTTCTCCTTCTTTCTCTCTGACTGTGCCCCTCTGGCCATCACATGTGACCTGGCAAGGGTGGGACAAAATAATAATCACTCAAGGGCATTATTCCTTTAAAAATAGAACATGATGGCTCCTAAGACTGGAGTGGTCTATGGAAACTTCCCATTTTGGTCCTACCTTAGTCCAGGTTTTAAGAAATGATTCTGGAGTAGTAATACACCATAAGGTACAGACAACCCATGATGTACCAAAGATAGCTCAGTAAGGGGTGCCAGCAGGTGGCATGGTGGTTAAGGTGATGGACTTCTACATGGTGGACTGCAGTTCGAGTCACAGACCTGATGGGTTGCTTTCTCACTTTCCTTCTTTCTTGTTCTGTCTTTCTCTAGTAAGTACATGTGCCCTATAGCAAACTTAAAATAATAGTAATAATTAATAGAATAGAATATGTTTTGGAAAAAGAAAGAAAGCTCAGTAACTAGATCATCTACTGCCAGGACTCTAGCTGTCCACTACCCTTGCTCTGTCTTGCTCGTGCGTTCATGAAAATCTATGATACTCTGGGTTGATAATGCATCTCAAGGAAGATAATAGTATAGTTTATATAACATTCTAAGACACAAATGGGGCTTGCACTGGGCTGGGCTAATGGCAAAGTATACAAGTTGTTCTCTCTTCCATCCTCTTTGTACAGTCTGACAAACAAGAAGTCGCTAAGGCACAAAACATGATGTAAGTAAGGTTTCAAACATCCAGCCTTTCCAAACACCATAGAAATAATAGTATTTTTTTAAAGCAAAAGAGAGAAATACCTATAACATAACTGTTATTAGTCAGGGGACTCTAGAGAAACAGAAACAATAGGATATATGTAGAGAGAAAGAGATTTATTATAAGAAAATACTCACATGATTAGGGAAGCTGAAATGTCACAAGATCTTTAGGTGAGTCAGGAAACTGAAAGACCCATGAGAACCAATAGTTCAGTTCTAGTCTGAGTCCAAAGGTCTGCGAACTAGGAGAGCCGATGATATAATTTCCAGTCCAAATGTTGACTGCTCAAGGCACAGAAATTCAAGTCAAAAGCAAGAAAAAGCCACTATCTCATCTCAAAGACCATCTAATGGGAGTAATTTTCTCTTACTTGACACTTTCAGTCTTTTTGTTCTACTCAGTCTTCAACTGATTGACTGAGATCCACTCACATTAGAGAGGACAATCTGTTCTATTTAGTCTCTTGATTTAAATGTTGATCCCATTCAAAATATCTTCACAGAAATACCCAGAATAATGTTAGGCCAAATATCTGGGCAGCCCATGGCCCAGTCAGGTTGACACATAATAATCATCTCTGTAAACTTGTCAAATGCTAACCAAATACAATGTTTGTTTTTAGGTCTTAATACAACTGATACTATAAACTTCTATTTATTCTTCCTTTTGATGATTCTTTCTTGTCCATTAGTTTAGTAAAAACAAATGTTTCCTCAGTACTTCAACAAGCAAGCAATAGATAGTAAAATTGCACTGAAAACTCTCCTCCTACTCAGCTAAATCAAGCTCAAGAAACATTTATTTAATAAAATAGGGAATCAATAACATTTTAATTTTAAGCAGTCAGATTCAATGCCAAGTTGTTCTGTAAAGAAATTTGATTGGAATTTATGTTCTTTCTTTTCTTTGTTAAGAAAAATAAAATTAAAGTAGAATTAATTTGGCTCAGGTAAGTCTTGGTAATGCATGCTAGGAGACAGTGATACTGAGTAAGCTGAGCCCATATGGGAGACCCAGGGTCAAGTCTCGGACTACCCTAAAAGCTAGGCATGGTGGCAATACCTGTGGTCTTGGCTACTCAGGAGGCTCAGACAAAAGGATTGTGAGTAACATAGAGAAACCCCATCTTAAAAAATAAGAGAGAGAAGTAGAATTAATAAAATAATTATCATCTAGTTAGTTAGGTGATGAGAAACTTGATTGAGAAACACACACGCAGCTTTTATCCCTTTTTAAATTTTTTTATATCTTCAATCACTGTATATCATTGCAGCACACGAAATATAAGTAAAGACTTAAATATAGCTGCAAGTTTAAGATGCAGTTTTATGTAAGTTTCCCAGTATAAATACACTTCATGTTAGTCCAGTTAAAGATACTATCATCCACGTTATCCACAGATAATTTTCCATTTTTGTGCCCCTTAAATGTTTTGTTTCTTTCTTTTTCCCCTTCATTCCCTTCTTCTCACCGCTTCCCTTTGAAACTTCATTTTACAATTTTATTAGACTCTTTCATAGACCAGCAGTGTCAGTCTCACCTGAGAATCTATTAAAAATGCAAGTTCTGGGTGCCATCCCAGGCCTACTCAGTGAGAACACGTGGCGTGGGGGATTTCATTTCCAATGTCTCCTTCCTGCCCACACAACATAGCACCAGTTCCCCATTAAGACCTTCATTGCCTTGGTGTTGGCCTCTGCTGCCTATGGCACCCCTCTCCCCAAGACCATCCTCACTAACGAAGTTCTGCTCACCAGGTCTTTCTTCCTCTGTTTCCCAAAAATTTTCTTGCGGCCAAGTGGTGGTGCTTTGCTAATACAACTGGACCCACATGAGCAAGGTCCTAGGTTCATGTCCTGAGACCTCCCTGAATATGCAGGAAAAATATGCATACCTGTGATCTAGGCCAACTGAGATTCGGGGTAGACTAGAGCATGAAGACTCTGATGAGGGTCTCTCTCTCTCTCTTAGAAGAAATACATTTTTTTAAAAAAGCTATTTTAAAATGTTCTATAGTAATTCTCATTCTCAAGAGATTGCCTATCAACTACCTATTATACTCAAAACCTATCAGTACTTCTCCCTTCAGGATAATAATGACAATTATACAGCATTCTTTCAGGTTTTGATTTGGGACAAAGAAGAACTTGGAACTATAAAACCAGAGTTAAAGACCCAAGTATAGTTATGAGGAATATTTCACTCTCATAATTTAATAAGGCAGTAAGACAACTAAACAAAAATCAGTAGACTGGCAAATACCCAACAAAGGTGCAAAGTTCTGGGGAAATCAGAAACAGGAGAGTTCATACTCAGTTGGATGTGAGCCTCAAGAAAAGTTTTTGGAAGAAGTCACTCTGACTCACAGTAAATTTACCCTTTCATGGACACACTTAAAACAGAATATATATATATATATATATATATATATATATATATATATACCCACAATAGCTCCATCTAGAAATGAAAGCTGTATCCATGAAACTCACGCTTTGTTGTTGGCTTTTCTCTTGACTCAGAATAAGACTCTAAAGCAATGATGGAAAAAGCCCCACCTGGAGCCATTCTGCATAAGTAGCCATAAATAAGTTCTGTCATCCTTGTCCTTCCAAACAAGCCTTATAGCATGGCAAGATATGTGAAAGGGTTGTGTGCTTGTGTGTGGATGGGGTACACGGCTCATATATAATTCTTGCCTCAAGTTAACTAAATAGCTGTCCTGACTACCAGTAGATAAAGGCAAATTAAGCATTTGCTGTGAATCATCCTCCATTATAAGGCTATAAACAATGCCAACCCAAATCCTATTCTCCAAGAGCTTGGAGTCTAGATCGTCATAGAGATGCTAAACACATGACTATAAGGAAAGACTTAAATACAGGTGGAAGTTGAAGACACAGGTTTACATAGGGCCATATAGTGATTCTATCTCTAGTCTTCCATTCCAGGATCTACTGTTGCCAGGAAGAGGATTACGACTCTTCCTCATATTGAGTGATGTTGCAAATGCCTACCTCAGTTCTGTGAAGACAGCCCTGTCACCTCAGCGTGGAGTCCACAGTCCCTGGAACCACTGCACTAAGCAGCTTATAATGAGTGTAAAGATCATCTGGAGTACCATAGGAAGATGGGAAGGGAAGAATGCACAGTTTGGAGAAGACAACGTATATCAAGGTGCAGGAAGCAGTGCTGCATGGGCAGAACTCTGAGTAACTATTGGGGACAATGGGAAACGAGATGGGGGTAAAAGGACTCAGTTCATTTGGGGTGCAAAATTTATTCAACTTCATATAAGTGCTTCTCAGAGTGTAGCCCATGGACCACCTCCATCCAAATCACCTGAGAGTCTCGATAAAAATGCATAGATTTGGTACCAGAAGATTAAGGGCTATATCACTGGACTCCCACATAGTTGACAGTGGTTCAAGTCCAGACCTGGCAGCTTAAAACTCACACCGAGCATGTGTGCACGTGTGCCCAAAATCCCAAGAGGAGAAAGAAGGAGAAGGGATTGCAGTATGGCCATCCTCCCTAGGGGACAATTTCTCACTTTCTGTCTCTCTGTCTCTCTCTTTCTCTCTGGCAAGCACGTGTGCCCTATAGGAAAAGTCTCTCTCCAAAAAAAAAAAAAAAAGCACAGATTTTACAAAGATTTTAGCGCCCTACCCAAGATGCCCTAATCCAGAGCCTCCAGAATCAGAGCCTGCACATCCATATTTTAATAAGGTCCATCCTACTAATATTTATTCAAACTAACATTTGAGAGCCACTTGGTTACACTCTGGACAATCCCATAGAAGGTGGGGGGAAAGTATGGGGAAGTGGAGTAATAATGAAATGAGGATGGTCAAACGGAAGGAGAACATGATGTAGTACATACATGTATGTATATATGTATGTATATAACACTGGAACAGCTACTGACAAGGCAACTCAATGCAGTGGTGTCTAAAGGCAGAGACTGTTCTATTTTGTATAACAGTCTGCATGTATGTGGTCTTGGGCGACATGAAGATATCAGTATCAAGGATCCAGGATCCTTCCGCCTCGTTGTTCAGCCATGCTCAGGGTCTTTCTCTCTGCTACACGGTGTGAGATGGTTCATTATCTTGTCTTCCTTCCAACCAGGGAGAAAGGAAAGGAGGAGGACCCATTTCATCAAAAAGGACAAGCCAAAGCTGCCTTCATCGTGCCTGTTCATATTTCACAATTTTCCTATGTGGCGCCATGCAATTACAAAGGAAAGTGAGAAATGTATTGAGGGGAGAAGTTCATTTGCTCAGCTGAAAATGGGGGTTCTGTAGCAATTGAATAAAGGAGCCATAGATAATGGGATCAACTCTCAATCTTTGTCACCTGGGAGAAAGAAAGGGAGAGGAAGGTGAAGATTTAATAGAGGAAGTAGAGGGGAATGAAAAAGAACATAAAATTAACTGTCATCAATTTGTCAGAACCCTCTAGACTACAGGCACAAGCTTTCTCTCTAAATACTCTGCTTTATGTTAAGTCAGGAGCCTGAGGATTAATTTTGAGAAGTACAGTTTCCCCATTTGAGGTTAAAAGTGGCACTGTTGATCAGGCCTATCACTGCACTCTTTCTAGGTGAATGGTACCCCTGGGATTGGGCAAGGTCATGGCCCTGTGCTTGGTGAATTGAATTTCTTTGAGAATAATCTTCCTGACTTTCATGTGAAAACTGCACTTTGGTTTCTAGTCTGGCTGTTAGAGAAAGTATAAAGCATGAAAGGACAGGCAGCTTCGGTGTTTTTTCTATGCTACCTTCCTGTGGAGTAAGAACTGCCATGGCCTCGTGCCCAGAATGCCGCCCTCTGAAGAACAACCCCTCCAGCCTTCCATGGGCTTTAGATGAACCATGTGACATTCATTCCACAGATCAGACATCAGGTCAGATCTTACTGCTTTTGGAAAGGGGCCATTATGTGATTTACAAAGCAAAGGATAGGTATAACACAATCCTCAGAATATGTTACAAAGTTAGAGGGTAATTTTAAGCATGAAAATATGCAACATTTCAGAAGTAATATCATAAGAGAGCCATCAGACCAATAGCTCACTGTGTCCATTTAACTCTAATCTCAAAAAATTATTTTAACTCTCATTTCTGAGAGTGACAATGAAACTTTAGAAGGTATATTTATGTTTTGAGGAGTCAATATATAACCTAATGTTTCTGATATGGAACTTAAATGTGACCTAGTTAGAATTAAATCCCCTAAGAACATTTCAATATAGATTCAAATTCATAAAACAGAGTTAAAGATAATGTGGTCTTACTCCAAAGCACAGACTTAAACACATGGCAACACTCAACTTTCACAAAGTTCCCAATTGCTTCATTTGCCCCCAAGAGTCATGTGGCTTTTTTAAGAAAATTACAAGTGGTCAGAAAATTACAGGATACTTGGTTCTTTGGGAGTAATGATCCATTCCTTTGATAATTTGCTAAATGCTTATTCTTTTTGCTATTCATTTTTCCTTCTTGGTTAGTATAGTGTGCAGATTGTGACAAGAGATAAAGAGATGGAAAGGCTCCCAGAAAAAAAAAAAAAAAAAAAAAAAAAAAAAAAAAAAAAAAAAACAAGGAAAAATGGTGACAGAATATAAGATATATAATGTCTTTAAAAATAAACTTAATATTTTTAAAAATGTCCTTTTAATTGTGGAAAAATTTAAATGTACTATCATAACCGCACAGTCCACAGACACAGATTTTCAGATAACAGAGCCCTGTGCCCCCACCACTGGCATGGATGTCCCTAGAAAAAGTCAGAGGAAACATCCAAGGGCAACCACAAAAGGGCATCTGCTGGTGGACAAATCCTTCTCATCTCCAGAGACGTCCAAAAGATTCCAATTTTGTCCTTTAAAATGTGAGTAGATGAGAACCCAATTCTGCAAACTATTGTTTACAGGTAAATTCTTGCATTTATTATAATTATTTGGAGACTGATATTCTCATTTGTTGGCTCTTCTTGTCAGTTTTTCTTTGTCAATGACTACTTTGGGAAACCACCAGGACCTGGACCAGCTGTAGGGAAAACTGAGGGAAGTATAACAGCTCTGTGTTGTTACCTGTTGCTACACCTGCTGATACATGGTGATGAGGACGGTAAAATGGAAACCAAGGTAGCTTTCCCCTGTGAAATCCAAGAGATACACAGGATGTCTGCTCTTGTGCCTGGGGAATGCAGCCAATTCTAACATGTCTGCAAAGTGTCTGGTGCGGATGGCCTATAGTTGTGAAAATCAAACCAATTTTCTCCATGTTTAAAAACAAGGATTTTAGATACATCTGCTCATTTTGGTGTTATTTAATGCAGGCTTATTTGAAAAAAGAAAATCCAAGTGAAAAGTTTCCAACTGTCAGCCCTAATTTCCCACCATAGGCCATAGCAAGGAGCTCACAGTGTTACTGAACAGTTTTGACATTTCCAGAAAAGGACTGATGAAAATTTGTTCTCAACCTTCTTTTAAGAAAGTAGCCGTATGATTTTTTAATATTAACAGAAGAGAGGAAACATTTCATCAAAACTGCCTATATGCTCATGCCCTACGTATTTCCTGCCTTAGACAAAATGTTCTATTCTTCTCAAGGAACAGGTTAGTTATAAAGCTGACAAGTCATGGAGGCATTATGTTTTAATGAATTCTCCATTCTGAGTTCTTGGGGCAAATGAAAGTAAAACCCAGAGAAATACTTATTACCTAGGTTATTTGATCAAACCTGTGATTATTCAGTAGGGAGAACCAAGTAGGATTTGGCACATAATAGTTGCTCAATATTTTTTTTGCTATAAATTGAATGACTTTCCAATGAATAATTCAGTGTTTTTTTGGTTCTTTTTTTGTTTTGTGTGTGTGTGGTTTTATTTATTTGTTATTGTTGTTGTTTGTTTGTTTGTTTTGCCACTCACCTCTACTCAAAGTTCTAACAAAGATCTTTTTAAAGGTATGAGCCCAGGCCAGCTCTGTATCAGTGGTTAAGTGTTGTTGAGAGAAAACTGGATCCCCTACGGCAAACTAGTGTTGGAGTCCCAGTCCTGGTGACTTGAAAAATATGTCAGGTGCTCACACATGTCCAAAATCCTAATAAAATGGAGACTTGGAGAACTACAGTGTGATGAGGCCCTTGTGGGGGTTCTCCAAACCTTTCTCTCTGTCTACCCCTCCCTAAAAGGTATGAGCCCATGACTTCTACTCAGGAGTTTTTCGATGCAGCTTTTTTTTCAACTAGTAGCTTTCTCTTGCATACCCAACATTTACCTTGTTTAACTTAGTAATGGAGCACAGCACAGGTATTTTGAAGTCAAATAGACATGGTCTAAGCTACCTAGTTCTTCCACGTGCTATTGTGGTTACCTTCAAGAATTCGCTTTATTTCCCTAAGCCTCAGTTTCCCCACATGTAAAGCATCATAATATTCTTACAAAGCTATCTATGGATTAAATGAGTCAATATGTCTAAAATGGCTAGCAAAGTACCTGTCAATAAATACTCTATTTACAGTGAATACTTTATTGTCAATGTTTTATAACATATATAACAAGTAGATATCATATTATCTACTTGAAAATTTAGAAGAATTCTATAACACTGTTATATTTCTAATCGAGAAAGTTTACTTGCTCATAAACTTATTAGTTGATTTTCTTTTGTTCATACTGAAAATATCAAGGGAAATTTACTTAGAGGTTTTGTAATGTCCAAAAACAGACAATATTTAAGTATACAAATTCTTGGGTGCAAATTTCCCTAGAGCTTTCTTGAGTAGTCTATGCAACACTATAAGTATACATAAATATTTTGTCATTATAAATGACTGTAATTTTCCCATAGTCTGTCAGTGGCCACAGAATATAATGGAGAAAGTAACATATAGTCACACATCCTTTAAACTTTAAAGCTCTAGAAGGCTGTCATGGAAAATATCTAGTCTGGCTGTGCTTGAGCACTCCCTCCAGAAAGCCCTGACAACAGACTAAAGAGAGAGGGCAAAGGTAGGACTCACTGGTCACCCCATTCCCACACATGCCTGCTCTCCCCTTTCAGAGGCATAAGGACTGGTTCATTTCTACTTTCAGTTTAGAAATATTCGTTGAGCATCTGCAATGTGCTGAGTACTGTTTTTACTTTCTTTTGACGACGGAGATAAGTGGTGAACAAAACGAGCAAAGTGTTTGCCCTTATAGAGCTTGCATTCTAGAGTGATCTGCTTCTTGGTAATGAAAAAAAAATGAGGCTGAATAATGACCCTTACAGTCAGTGTACATTATACTTTTCAGTGTTTCTAAACCTTCTTCATTGTTGTCAGTCTAATTTCTAAGCCAAATTTCATTCCTTCTGTGCAAAACGGCATAGCCAGTTTGACCCACAAATACCAAGAGGCTTTCCTTACTATTCAAGAACACTATTAACCAAGGAACGAAAGCTGTTCCAAAAGACATGGCAAAACACGTACAGTGATTTAATCAATTCTTTCAGCCAATTTCAAAGGTATTTATGACAAACTAACATAGTCTTGCTAAAATATTTTTTTAAGCACAAAGAGCACTTTGTTCCTAAACCTCCAAGAAATAAAGGGAGTATCCACACAGACACTACGCCTATTTTGTAAGTTAAAATGAAAAAAAAAAAAAAATACTACATTGAAACTCACAGTTGATATCTCTTCAGAATAAAAATTCATCAGCGAGGTAATAATTCCCAGTAGCAATACAAAGAAACCACAGTCTTCAGAAAAACCACATAACAGAGAATAGAATACTATGAGCAGCCCACGTAATTACTCATGATAGATAACTATATTAAAAATTAAATATAAATTATTGTGGGCATTATAGTTTTGGCACAAGATTTTTAAAAGTGCTTTATGTTACTTAAAAGTTTTAATAACTGCCTTAAATTTGGCTCTGTTGAAGTCTATCCTGACTAAAGCATGTATTATCTGAAGTAGTGCTTCCAATACAATTGTAGGTTAAACAAAACAAAAAAAAACTCTTGAATTTTCTAAAAGTTGCTATATGACATCAATCTTTTTTTTAAAGTCCTAAAACATATATACAAATAGGTTGATTTATTAATGTTAAAACTGCCATTCTTGAAATTTAAAAATATATTTAAAAGTATCTATTTAATGGCCACAGTAAGCTATATAGCTTCAGCTAGGTGTTATTTTTGTAGTATATTTATTCTCCTCACAGTTTCATACCTAAAGTCAAACATGTGTTCACAGATTTGTATATATCAGCTAAACTTGTTATTAAAAGTACTTAGACTAATAAAGATATTTTGTGAATCAATAAAATGTGAGGGAAAAAAAGGAATGGAATGCAACTGTAGACACCAGAGACCATGTGAGAGGTGGGTGGGAAATGGCAGAGGGTGAGAAATAAGAGGAAAAAACAGATCTATATATGAAATAAGAAATGGGAAATTATTTGTTGATGATAACATGTTTGATTAAGCCACTCTACAGTGTATTCTGGATGGGAAATCAAATTTTGTATGCTGTGATGATGTTCAGCAAATGAATGTAAAATTTAAAAAAACAATAGGTGAGTTTTAAATAGGGTCCTAAAGAGGATTCTTTCAGTGTATGAAAATATCTTAATGAAACTCTATTAAGCACAAAAATCAATTCCAGATGATTTTTAATCTAAATATGAGAGGGGAAATAAATAAATTCCTTTATTTTTGAGAGAGAAATTTTTGCTATAGAGCATGTATGCTCACCAGAGAGACAGAAAGAGACAGAGAGACAGAAAGCTAGAAATCAACCCCCAGGGGGGATGACCACTCCACCATCTTTTCTCTTCCATTTTCCTCTCAGGATCTTGGGCACGCACGCATATGCACCCAGAATGAGTTTTAAGCCACCAGGTCCAGAACTAGAACCACAGTCAACTACATGGGAGTTCAGCAATGTACCATTTCACCATCTGCTGGTCCCTAAAATAAACCTTCTAAGGAAAACCATAAGAAAACATCTTAATGACCTTGGAGTAGGCAAATATTCCTTAGATAACACAAAAAAAGTAACTTAAGAACAAAAAGATGAATTAGATTATATTAAAATTAATAAAATCTGTTCATTGATATTAAGAGAGTGAAAAGATAACCCACAAAGTGAAGAAAGATGTTTGCAATACACATCTTCAACAAAGAACTGATATCTCTAATATATAAAGAATTCCCACATGTCAATTAAAGAAAAAAAAAGGGGGGTAGCCCAAAAGAAAAGTGAGCAAAGGGCTTTCATATACACTTTACTTTAAAAAAAAAAAAAAATCCTAATACCCAATAAATATATAGAAGGAGCCCAACTTCATTCATTACCTGGAAAATGTAAATTAATTAAAACCACAAAGAGATACATTACACTTTCATCTATGTGGCTAAAATTTTGAAAAGAAAGCAAATACCAAGTAGAGCAATTTGTACTTTCATACACTTCTGCTGGGAATCTAAATTGATGCTAATACTTGGGAAAATTGTTTAGTAGTTTCTGCCAAGACAAAATTTTCAATGCAGCAGCATCACCTGGAATTTGTCAATAGCACAAATTCTTGGGTTCCACACTAGACCTACTGAATCAGAAATTCTAGCTGTGTCTCAGAAACCAGCATGTTAACAAGCCCTCTGGGTGATTCTGATGTATGAAATCTAGAACGACTATGCTAAAGCTAAGTATTTTGCATACCCTATAACCTAGAAATTGCAGACAGAAATATGTATAAATACTTACCAAAAATTATACACAAAATATTCACAGTTGCACCCCTTAAAAGAGCCAAATAATGAAACTACCCAAATGCCTATTATTGGTAGACTGAATAAATAGATCACAATATTGTCACTAAATAGAAATCAATCTATTCAGCGACGAGAATGACAATCTACAATTCTATTCAGCAATGCAGATGAACCTGACATATATAATGTTGAACAAAAAAAAGTCAAATGCAAAGCAATACATCTTATATGATTCCATTCATAAAAAAGTCACAAAAAGAGGCAAAACCAAATCCTCCTGTTATAACTTAGGATACAGTTATGCTTGGAAGGAACTGGTGGGTGTAGATAGGATGGAACCCAAAAAGGGTTTCTGGATGCACTCAAGGGATTGTTTCCTGGAGTTGGTTATAGTAGGGGTCAATTTGTGAAAATTCTTCATGATGTTTACTTGTAACATGGGCACTTTTTTATATGTATACTTCAATACTTTTTGAAATTCATTAAAATAATTCATTTCAAATTGCACAATAAGTGAGAATTAATTTAGGTAGAATATTTGCATTGGAAAAAAGTTTAGGACAATAAATTACAATGTCCTAATATACTACCCTGGGGAACTGTCATCAATATGGTAGCAGGAAGAGTAATAAGATCAAATACCAATGAAAGCTTCTGTGGATGGCTGCATCTAGGTATGAAAAATGGTCCCTGGGGCCTGACTGGGCAGGAGAAACCCACCAGTAGGTGTAGTTCCATGATGATTATATGCTTTAATAATTAAAATATAAGCATTACATTTATATATCCCTTAACGCCTTAAGAATTTTCAGTGGTTGTAATTGCATTAACTTATTCATCAGTCAGGTTAAGTAGCTAGCCAAGCTCTAAGCATGAGAAGCAAAGGGGAAGGTCAAACACATTAACCAGATCACGTTTGCTTCTTATTGAAGTTTGCTCAATTTTTGCCAGAAGAGTTTGTGGATTTTTAAAAGCCAATGAATGTCATCTCATGTCTGTCATCAACAAAGTTTTCATTTCACCTTCAACTCTCTTTTGGATAGCGTCAGGCTCTAGAAGTGAGTTTAGCCTGGTTTTACCAACAATGATGCTCACCTTGGCCAGTGACATTACTTAGGTAACTCGATACAAGCAATACCAATACTATTTTCCTTTTAATTTTTTTCTATGTTTTAAGGTATTTTGCTGACATGATAAATTCAAAAGATAGGAAAAGTTATGCAGAAAGCTGTTTCCTTCCTAATCCTGTTCCCCTATCATTCAGTTCCCCGTTTTATTTTTTGGTTTTTTTTTTCTTTTTTGAGAGGTTTTCACTATAGGGCACATGCGCTCGCCAGACAGACAGAGAGAGACATAGAGACAGAAAGTGAGAAATTACCCCCCAGGGGGGATGGTCACGCTGCAATCCCTTCTCCTCCACACCCCTCTCGGGATCTTGGGCACGCACGCACACACGCCCGGCGTGAGTTTTAAGCCACCGGGTCCAGGACGCGAACCACGGTCGACTATGTGGGAGTCCAGCGACATAGCCATTACGCTAACTGCTGGTTCCCATCAGTTCCCCTTTCTGAAAGTAACCAATGTTACCAGCCTCTAATATAATTTCCCAAAGTTTGAATACTTGTTAGAAAAAAATCTGAAGCTCTACTATACGTTCCATCTTACGCTTCCATCCTCTCTCTACCAATGGAAGTATATCACACTGTTCTACATTTAACTTTTAACCTTCCAATAGTTAAACAAGGACATCCTTGTTGCTTTTTATAGTCACATGGTTGTCCATTGTATAAATGAGTATACCACAATTTAATCAGTTACACACTGACATTTATATCTATTAATCTTTTCTTCACGTCAAAAAGTGCTATAATAAATACATTTGTTCTACATATATCTCTGCAAACATGTGTAAGTATGTGTGAAGATAAAATCTGAGTTATTTCTCATTTTATTGTTAAGCTCTTTCACTCGAAAACACTTCCAGACCTTCAGAAAAGGTGGAAGAATATTGCCTTGATCCACTGATACAGTATTTTAATAAGAATTTATTTAATATTGCAACCTACTGGCCATTTTATATGGATAGATATGTCTTAGGACAGTGGGTCCTAAGAAATCAAGAGGACCCAGATATTTAAAGGCATTTTCTAAAAAGTACAGCAATAATATAGAAAGAGGATGCTAGGAGTTTCAACAGCAGCCAACCACATGTGGCTACCTCTGTGTGTCTGTAAGTCTCCTGACCTATAGGGCAGGGGTGAAAACACTTCTATAAAGAGCCAGAGAGTAAATATTTCAGACTTTCCCACCAGTACAGTTTCTAACACAACTGTTCAACCTCACTGTTGTTGCAGGAAAAGCAGTCATAGATAATAAATAAAAGTTCATAGGTGTGTTCTACATCATTTCCAAAACTCTACAGAAACAAGCAGAAGGCTGGGTTTGGCTCACTGACCAGAATTGCAATAAGAGTTGATATGAAAAGTATGCATAAGCCTCATTCCAAATGTAGAAAGTACTGTCAGTTATCCAGAATATATCAGACATGAGTTTCTGACCTCTGATGAGATAACTAGACTCGATCTCAGCATTAAATTGGATTCCATTGGCTTAGGAGATGGCATGGTGGTTGAGGCACTGGACTCCCACATGATGACCACAGTTTGAGTCCTGGACCTGGCATCTTGCTTTCTCACTTCTCCTTCTTTGTCTCTCTCTGGTCATATCAAAAATAATAATAATAATAATAATAATAATTTAAAAATAAAATTAAATAAATTATTCCCTTTTTTTTGAAAATTGGGTTCCATTATTCCCCTTAAAGCATTTCAGGTCTGCACTACTAATAGGTGCTCATTTGAGGGGCTCACATGTGAACTGTTCTTAAATGGTCCTGAATGTACCGTACAAGTAAGCAGGACTAATGAGTCCCCTTGAAAGCAGCACCTATAAAATCCTATAGGGAAAATGAACTGAACATTATCTTGGTCCAGAGAAACAACATTATTGACATTTGGACTTTCTCACAGCAAAAAAGTATAACTGAAATTTCCCTAGTGGTATGTTTCCCTATGATGTAAAGTAAAAACATGCTTTCCAACCAGTTTCATAAATGAAACTGTTGTGGTCTAGTCTTTTAAACCTCTTTTCTTTCATTTTGTTACTGTTTCCCTGGAGGTAAGGACCCTGGCAGAATATCTTTACTGGCAAAAACAAACTGTGCTTTTGTTGCTCTACAAATGTACAATAATAAGCAAATGCTTAGCCAAGAGTAACTGAATCTCCTGCTCCTTCCATCACTGCTTTTTGCTCAACTTTGTTAGCATTCTTGTTCTCACAATTCTTTTTCACCTATTTTCTTTCTGTCTCTCTTTCTCTTGCCTCAAATAAAAAGCAAATGAATAAAAGGAAGTTGAATGTCGCAAGATTTATCTATTTAAAATGTCTTAAAGAAAATGCCATATATATATACACACATACATATATATATATATATATATATATATATATATATTACATTATATAATTATTTTTAATCAATTCTTTGAGAGCAAGAACACAGATCTTTAATACATTAAAGATCAGAGCCACTTCGTATCAACATACAGTAACTATATTTTCCAATGTTCTCTTTTATGATTTAATCTCAGAAGTTTCTTTAATTGATATTTGCTATTTGTTTAATATTAATTTCAGTTAAAAAAATTAAACATGTTGTGACCGGCAGGTGGCATTGTGGTTATAGTGCTGGATTTCCACGTGGCAGATCACGGTTCAAATCCCAGACTGGTGGCTTGCTTTCTCACTTTCCCTCGCTCTCTATCTGTGTGTGTGTGTGTGTGTGTGTGTGTGTGTCTGATCAAATTAAAGAATAATAATGATCATAATAAATAAAATAACTTAATTTTAAAACCAACATGTCATGACAATTATGCAATGAGAAAAGAATAAGAAAACATTATTAAAAAGGTCTGACATAGAAGATGCAAATTTGATCATTATGATAACAAATGTTTGTTGAGGGTCTAACAAATAACTAATGGTTCACTGATAATGTCCCATTTCAAGGAAAAATAAAAACATAAGCCAAAATAAAAAGACAACACACTATGCATGAAAATAAGAGATCAGTGTCCCCTCGATACCTAATATTAGAACATTTTCTCATTCCTACAATCTATTTCCCCCTACATCAGATAGGTTTACATGGACCGCCATCAAGAGCTGCCAGGAACAAGTTAAGAGATCATTGAAAAGCATCTTGGAAATAGCCACATGCTCTGCAAATGCTGGTCATAAAAAAGACAGAGGAGGTAGAGTCTCTTCCCCATATGTCTCCATATTATCTGCATGATTTAAAATATGTGTTTATCAAATTAGTGTTTGTAATTAAACAATGTGAGTTAAAATAATCATGTGCACAATCAGATTGCAGGCCTTCCTACAATATTTTCTTTGTTAATCTAGGATGAGATTTTGTTTGTCATTGGACCATAAAAAAAATTCCATTATTCCTTGGTTCAGTCTTTAATTCTTAGATTTGTAGATTTTTTTTTTTTTTAGGTGAAAGGATTTTATAATCTCTTTTTCATACAGTAGTCTGGCTAGAAAACAGAAAGTAAAATTGAAGGCCAGTGGCATAGCTGTAAAATATGACATTCTAGAAGACAATCCTACATGTGAAGGTTCCTGATTCAAGTTCAGAAACCTCTCTGAATACATTGGGCATGCTCTTGCCCCTGATTTTAGTTGACTGATGCTAGGGGAAGATCACCATGTCAGAACCCTGCTGGGGAGATCTCTCTCTCTCTCTCTCTCTCTCTCACCTCTCTCTCTCTTTCTCTCTCTCTCTGTCTCTCTATCTTTCTCTCTATATATCTCTTTCTCTGTCTTTCTCACTTATAGAAGAAATAAGTATGTTTTTTTTAAAGTAGAAACTATTTGAAATGTGAAGAACTATCAGTCAATTAATGTGAAGTTTCTAAAGGGTTACTTCTAGAATGTCAGTTTTCAGCAAGAATACAAGCTGAGGACCTTATCACTACAGAAGGTCAAGCTGTATGCCTTCTGAGTCATTGTCTCTCAAGCCCTAGCCTGTTGGTCTCAAAATGCCAGCAAGTATTGATATCCTCCTAATAACATTGTATATAGTAGGTGTCACAAAGACCCAGAGAGGATCAAATGAATGAATGATGAATGAATGACTCTTGGAGTAGTTCACATACTCTTGAGTCAATAATCCTAGGTTCCAACTCCTGAGCAATCACTTAATGTACTGAGACTCCTGGATAGCACTTACCATTTTTTATTTTTTTAATCTTAGTCTGTTTTATCACACTAATCTACTAGAACTTTGGAAACATTTAACTCTATTCATCTCCCTCTGATCTTTTGTTTTGCTGTTATTATGCACTTTTTTGTGTCATTTTTAAACTTCACAGGACATTACAATCATTGCTTCACACAACCATTAATAACTTCTCTTTAGCCAGCTGTGTATCCTTGCTAGTATTATTCATTTTCTCCTGCATTATATATTATTTTCATTCTGCCTAAATAGTTTTTCCCGAGAAATGAATTCCTTCCATTTTTTTAAATCTATCTATCTTTATTTCACTTTCAGTGTTGAAAACTATTTTTAATTCTATTAGTTTGGGAGTTATGAGAGGACTTCAAAAAGTTCATATGAAATAGAATTAAAGTATGAATATTTTGTAGAAACAAAAAACATAAATAATTTTTTCATAATACTTATTTCATGAACTTTTGAAGAACCTTCATATTTTTCTTTCATCATGTTAAAGACATGGTTCTATTTTCCTCCAGTTTCCATTGTTCTTATGAACAGTCAGCTGTCACTTTTATTGTGACTATTTTTAGAAACATATTTTTATTAATTTAATTTTTTAAATTTAATCACTGTACTTCTTTACAAGATACAAAAATTTTTTCCCAGCATGAATAGATTATACAGTAGTCTAGTCAATGATATTACTATACACAGTATTATCAACAGATAATTTTTCAATTTTGTGTCTATTAAATGTTTTGCTTCTTTTTTTCCCCAATTTCCTCTCTGCTAATCCTCTTTACCCATCCCCTCTCACTCTGTCTCTAGTATACACAATTGCTCTTCATGCTTTTAAACCTTCCAGTCTTTCAGTTTCTGCCGTAGAATGTAGACATTCTGTATATATTAAGTGGGTAAATACAATGCCTTTCTTTCATAGTCTGGCTTTTTTCATTTAGCATCAAATCATCCATATTTATCCACTTCCTGTCAACTGCCTGGGTCTCACTATTTCTTATGGCTGAGTAGTATTCCATAGTGTATATGTGTCACATTTTTTCAAACCACTCATAAGTTCTTGGACATTTGGGTTGATTACATATCTTAGCAATTGGGAATAATGCTGCCATAAACATGTATGTGCACAAGTTTTTCTGACTAAGTGTATTCCTATACTTTGGGCAGATAACCAGGAGTGAAATTGCTGTATTATATGGTAGTTCTATTTGTAGGTTTTTGAAGAACTCCATTTTGTTATCCACAGTAGCTATACTAATTTACATTCCAACTAACAGTGTTGGAGAGTTCCTTTTTCACCACAGCCTCACCAGTACTTATCATTCTTCTTTTTTTTTAATTATTTAATTTTTATTTATCATTATTATTATTCTTCAGTTTGCCACCAGGCATGTGCACTCACCAAAGAGACAGAGAAGAGAGAGAAAGTGAGAAAATAAGCTGCAAGGTCCAGGACTGAAGCCACAGTCAGCCATGTGGGAGTCCAGTGCTCCAGTCACCATGCCACCTGCCAACCCCCTCATTATTTATTTTTTTAATCTAAGTCATTTTAACTAGGGTTAGGTGGTATCTCATTGTGGTTTTGATTTACATCTCCCTCATGAGAAGGAATGTTGAGTGTTTTTCATATGCTCTTTGGGTGTTCAAATGTCTTTCTTGGAGAGTTGTCTATTCAGCTCATTTGCCCATCTTTTAAATGGATTATTTTTGGGGGGTGTAAACTGCTTGAATTCCCTTTATATTCTGGTTATCAGTCCCTTTTCTAAAGCACAGTTTGCAAATACATTCTCCTATTTCAGGGATTGTCTCTTCACTCGAAAATCATTTCTTTTGCTGGGTAGAACCTTTCAAGCCTGATGCAGTTCCACTCATCTATTTTGGGGATTATTGTCTATACTTTGGGGATCTTATTTAAGACATCATTAGCTGCTCTAATGTCTCCAAGAGTTTTCCCTGTGTTTTCTGTCAGTAGTTTTATAGTTTAAGGTTTTACATTTATTTTTTCTATTTATTTTATTTTAGTTTAAGTTTATTAATTTATATTCATTCACTGTACATCAATACAGTATAAAAAATGAGATTTTTCCATCCAGGATACTCTGTATTTTGGCTCAATCAAGGATATTACCACATGCGCTATCATCAACAAATAAGTTTCCATTTCTTGTTTCCTAAATATTTCACTTTTTTTTTTCCTCCTTGATTCTCTACCTCTCACCCTCTCCCATTTCCCACCCTCCTTCCACACTGTCTCTTGTATCTAAAGTTGCTTTTCATGCCTTTTCCCCCTACATTTTATTGACTCATTGAAGATCTTAATTAATCTAAATATTTTAATAGCAAGCACAGCTTATATACACATATCTATGAACATATGTCTGATTTTAGGCATAAACCTCAGTGAGTAAAATGAACACACTATAAAGTAGCACCTAGCTGGGGCTATATAGCTTACTGCAGTAATTAAATGGGTATTCATAGATTTTTTATTGCATTTATTAATTTCAAAAAATTTTAGTTTTAATAGATCAAAGTCAAAAAATGTTAAGAGAAATTTGCTTAAAACTTAAAGTCTGGAAAAAGGCATTTAATGGTATCTAGTATTACTCATATATTGTTCTCATTTTGGGGGTTATTTTCTCAGGTTTTTTGGTGAATTTTTCTAGGGCAGGGTTTCTTTTTTTGTTTGTTTGTTTGTTTGTTTTTGTTTTTTTTGAGAGGTATTTGCTATAGGGCGCGTGCGCTCGCCAGACAGACAGAGAGAGAGACAGAGAGACAGAAAGTGAGAAATCACCCCCCAGAGGGGATGGCCACGCTGCAATCCCTTCTCCTCCATTCTCCTCTTGGGATCTTGGGCACACATGCACACACACCCGGCTTGAGTTTTAAGCCACCGGGTCCAGGACGCGAACCGCGGTCGACTACGTAGGAGTCCAGCGACATAGCCATTACGCTAACTGCTGGTCCCTAGGGCAGGGTTTCTATCTTCTACATCTAAGATTCAATCTTCTGCATGAACTACTCTGCTTTTAAACTTTTAAGGGAGGTTTTGATTTCCTATATTACAGCCTTCATCTTTAACAATTCCATTTGATTCTTTTTTATGGTGTGTATATCCTCTTTCAACTTGTGCTAGAACTTCCTCATCTCTTGAACCTCATTGTCTCTTTTCTCCTGCATCTTCTGGAGTTTGTTGTCTCTCTTCTCTTGTATCTCTGTTAGCTTTGTCACTATGGATATTTTAAAATCTTTATCTGACATTTCCATGAGTTCCCTTATATTGTCTTTGGAGGATGAGGAGTTATTCTTTTCCCTTAGGGGAGAAATATTTTCTTGGTTTCTCATATGTCTTCTGCCTCTCTAGCGGTTACTGGTCATCAGATAGATTATACATTTTTTCCCCTAGTTTTTGGAATTAACTCTGACCATTCAGAGGCATGCAGGAGGAGGTGATCTGCAATCTCTACACAATACCTTTTTTCTCCCTTTGTTCAGCAGATTCCATGGAAATTGAGAATTAATCTGACCCTAAAATTATTCAGGTATTTGGCTACTGCGCACATAGAGCTATCTAGAAACTCAGTGTGTGGAGGCTGAGCAGAAAAGTGAGAAAGGTAAAAGGAAAAGGAAAACAAAGAGAAAAAAAGAGTGCAAACAAGACAAAAATAATAAAAGAAAGAAAGAAGAGAACAATTTAAATCTTTAAAGCAAAAAATGAAAGAGGCCACTCAGAACTCAAATATAGATGTCTGGTGATTGGCTTGGCCTATGTGGGTGGGAGGAAAGGTCAGACTTAGTGAGATAAAAGAGCTTCAGAGAGCTAAGAAGTTTAAATTTAAAAAAATAAAAACTTAAATATAAAGATAGAGGGAACCAGCAGTTAGCATAATGGCTATGTCGCTGGACTCCCATGTAGTCGACCGCAGTTCGCGTCTCGGACCCGGTGGCTTACAACTCACGCCGGGCGCGTGTGCGTGCGTGCCCAAGATCCCGAGAGGAGAATGGAGGAGAAGGGATTGCGGAGTGACCATCCCTCCTGGGGGGTGATTTCTCGCTTTCTAGCTCTCTGTCTCTCTCTGTCTGTCTGGCGAGCGCACGCGCCCTCTAGCGAAAAACCTCTCCAAAAAAAAAAAAAAAAAAGGAAAAAAAAAAAAAGGAAAAAAAAAAAAGATAGAGACAAAGAGAACAAATAGGGTGCTCTAATCTGGCTAGATCTGGGGGGCAGGAGGGTGAAATCTGGGCAGAAGGTCTTCAGTTGTCCTAATCCAAGGTTTTAGATTTAGATCCTTGGTCCATTTTGAGTTGATTTGTGTTAATGGTGAAAGATAAGGGTCCTTCTGCAAGTGGCTATCAGTTTTCTCAACACCATTTGATGAAGAGATTTTCTTTTCTCCAATATTGTGGCTCTTTTAAAGGTAATGTATATTTTTCTCTAGTTTTGTTTGTTTAGGTGTTTGCCATAGGGCATGTGAACTCACCAGAGCAAGACAGAGAGAGACAAAGAGAGACAAAGTGAGAAATTACCCACCAGGGGATATGACTATACTGCAATCCCTTCTCCTACAGCATTCTCTCAGAATTTGGGGTGTGCATGCATACACGTTCAGCATGGTTTTCAAGATGTTTGGTCCAGTGATTGGCCATGTAGGAGTCCATTGCCAACCAACATGCCACCTGCTGGCCCCTCTCTAGTTGTTCTTATGATTTTTTTATAATTATTTATGTTTAATTCCATTTGTTAACATCATTTTTTAATTTGACCATACAGAGACAGAGATAAAGGAGAAGCAAGAAAGCAAGCTACCAGGCCTGAGACTTGAACCATGATTGACCATATTGGAATCCAGCACCTTTAACCACCACACCACCTGCCAACCCCTACAATTTTTTTACTTGGTCACAATTTATTTTTAACTTGATTTTCAGCAGCATTACTCTGATATCCTTAGACATGTTTTCATTTCTTTCTTTCTATTTCTATTGCTCAAGATTTCATGAATTTCTTGAATCTTGGGGAAATCTAGTTTAGTGAAATTCTCAGTCTTTGTCTTTGAAATTTGAAATTTTTTTCTGCCTCAGGTTTTTTTTCCATTCATTGAGGAAATTCACTTATGTGCATATTAGAATTTTTATCTATTTTACATGTATCTTACACACCTTATTTTAAAAATTGGAACTTTAATGTTTACTGACCTGTATTTTACTGTATCCAGTTAACATTAAGTTGATATCATCTTAATTTCAGATATTTTATTTTTCCATTGTACAGTGTCTGTTTGATTTCTTGTATATTTCAAATCTGTGGTTAAAAAAAATTCTCTATTCTTTATCTTTTTTGTTCCTTTAATATATTTTGAGCATATTAATCAATTACTTTTAGCTACCTGCTCATTTTAATTTTTGATCATCTGTGGGCCTTTTGCCTGTATTTTTCTGAATATCACTCATATGGTTTTGACTCTTTGCATATCTTATTATTTTTATTGCATTTCAAACATTAAAAATAATAATAATACACTATAGACTCCATGTGATTTTAACATTAATAAAGGAAAGGAATTTCTTTTTTCTTTGTTAGTAAGAGAATATGAATGACTAATCATCTCAATCTGATAATGGGGTAAACTAGAAATGGGCTATGTTGTAGTGTTCATGAAACTCTTATACTTCTGTTTTTTCTTTATTTCTAGGTATGGATGTCCTAGGTTTTTACTGAGATCCTGGTGGGGCCTTAGTCTCTTCAGCATAGAAAGTTTCTGGATGTTCCAGTTCTGCTCTTCAAAGGTTTTCAGCTTGACCCTCTATCCTCCCAACAATCCAGTTGCAAATTTTGGGCAATGTCTTAAAGGGGACACTAGCAGAGTACTTGATATGTGCCCTCTCCTCCTGTAAAAGAGAAAAGGATATACGGAATTTGTAAAGGACCCCAGAGAGTGGGAATAGCTCACCCTAGAAGAGCTCTCTCCTTGGAATCTCCATTTGGAAGTTTAGCTTATCTAGACCTCATTGTGTATCTATATCCATAGCTCTCTGGTAGCAATAAAAATATGCTTTGTGTACATTCGTAAAGTATCTGTTTTTTCCTGATTGTTGCAAAAAGAGAATTGACCAGGACCTCCAAATTTAAAGGAAGTCACCCTTTTCTCCTTTTGTAACAAATGATATAACGTGTTATTTTCTGCTCATTAGTTCCACCCCCATTTTTTCATTAATAACAGAAGAAGTTGTAATAAAAGGAGATCCAAAATTGCTTGATTGTTGAGTTCTATGGAACTTTTAAATGTTTTTTGTTTCATTTTCAGATCCAAAGAACATTTCATTTGGTATAAGAACCACTTCTTACAAACATACCAGGTTGACAGAAGTTGAATCACAATTTCTACTTCAAATTCAATTTAATCATTCTATTTATGCAAACCACAAATCAAAGTGGAGCCATTGTGACAAAGGAGAACCATTTTGCCTATAAGTTTCACCCTTGTGATTAAGACATGCTTGTAATAAATTATTTCTTTTTTTGTTAAAATAATATTGATTCACATCCCCCACTCACAGTCAAAATAAGCTTTGTACTGACATAACAGAGAAAGGACTGATTCTAAAAAAAACCTGGAAAGCAGCCAAATTTACAATAAATTGTTCTTCCTATTTATAAAAAGCTGTTATATATGTTTATTGCAAAGGTTCCCTGCAAGCAACTGCATGCACAAATTTCTGCACTGAGGAAGATGAAAAGATAGAAATCAAATCTTTGCATAAATCTAATCAATGTGACATAAGAATGTGAGTGCTGTGAGTCCACCAAGCACTTCAGAGGAGACTCTTAGGTGGTTTTTCTTGTCTTTTATTTTTAGGAGCACAATGGACCAGAGATTGTATCAGTGGCCCTTCTGAGTCATAAATGTGAAAAGGCTATGTCATATTTAGGTCATAAACTACATGATGTTTGTTTCTGACCCTTACCCACTGCCATGGTTATTTGCCCTTCTCAGAACTTCTCTACAACCATCTAATTGATATCTTCTTGTGTTTTAAATGGCTTGAGGCCCTCTTTAAGCTGTATCGATTTAAAGATATACCACGTTCACCTTCCTAGGTTTATCACTGCCCTTCCCACCATTATGTTGATGTACCTTCATTTTAGAAACTTACAAGGATAGTTGGATGGAAATTTAGAAGGGAGGAATTTTTTAAGGGCTTCCAATCCTAACATGGTATAGCCCACCTTACATAATGCACAGGGTCAGTCCTAGCCAGGGCAGTTGAGGAAATGGATGGTTCTTATGGGATGGGCTGGGAGTAGAATGTAAATGTTAATGGTTCACCATTCCCAACCCATTCTTTGGATGTGTCATCTCTATCCTGTCACAGCTGGTGAAAAATTTAAAGGCCACTTTTATTTTTCCAACCAACAGCCTAAGAGGACCAATAAAAATGTAATCTCTTTAATGGACAGGTTAATGCACTGACAAACTAAGGTCTGGGACACCTGTAATCCTCCCTTTCCTGAAATGCTCTTTAGTTTGGTTTTTTGTTTGTTTGTTTTTGAGAGGATTGCTATAGGGTGCATGAGCTCGCCAGAAAGACGGAGAGGAACAGAGAGATAGAAAAGGAGAAATCATCCCACGGGAGGATGGCCACACCGCAATCCCTTCTCCATTCTCCTCTCGGGATCTTGGGCACGCAAGCACACGCGCACTGCGTGAGTTTAAGCCACCAGGTGTGGGACTCAAACTGCGGTCGACTGCATGGGAGTTCAGTGACATAGCCATTATGCCAACTGCTGGTCCTTTGAAATGCTCTTCTTTTCCCAGAAAAGGCTATGATTATTTGTCTACATAATCTTCCGCTCTAAACTTTAATATAAAAGCTTGGTTGGTGTTGAAATTTGGGTGATACCCACTGAATCTAAGGCTCTATAGTTTAGGGGGGAAAAAATCAGGTGAATAATGTAATAGGAGATCAAATGAAAGCAAAACATTCTGCCTTGCCAAGCATTTCCATTGGCCAAATACTAATGAAAGATTGAGCTGAATGGCTCACATTTAACAAGATCACAGAGTGTTGCTTAAAGATCTTTCAAAATTGTTCCTTTAACAAATGCCCTGTTTCCTTATACTTTCATCAGCATTTCCAAAAGGTTTCAGGGGCTTGAGACCATCAGTTGGCATAATGGCTATGTTGCTGGCTTCCCATGTGGTCAATCGCGGTTTGAGTCTCGGACCCAGTGGCTTAAACCCACGCCGGGCACATGTGCATGTGTGCCCAAGATCCGAGAGGAGAATGGAGGAGAAGGGATTGCAGTGTGGCCATCCTCCCTCAGGGGTGATTTCTTACTTTCTGTCTTTCTGTCTCTCTCTGTCTGTGTGGCGAGCGCATGCGCCCTATAGCAAAAACCTCTCCAAAAATAAGTTTCAAGGGCTTAAATACATGAATAGTTCCATGATTTTATTGATTTCATATATATATATATATATATATATATATATATATATATACACACACATACACACACACACACACATATATATATATATATATATATTATTATTATTTAAGATACCTTGACATGTTAGAAGAGACATTGCATTTTCAGAACATGCTATATATATTCTTGTATCTCCATAAAAATTGGAAAATTACTACCATTTTGCAAGTGTATGTCCAGACTCCTGAGATAATGACTACATTATCACTCACCTTCTTTGGTTCATCTGCCCAGCCCTGGTCAGGTATTCCGCCATCTCCCAGGCACCCAGAAAAGCTTAATCTCAACAAAGAGGCTGACCAAGCCTAGAATGTTTTCATCTTTCAGTCATGCAAAATGTAAACCAAACTCTTGTCCCTTAGTTCAAACTTTAGCCATATCAATAAACTTCATCCAGGATGGAAAAAAAAAAAAAAAAGCAAAATATACAGGACATAAGAATTGGAAAATTATTTGTTGATAACATGTATATTGATGTGCTTGATTGAGCCAATATACAGTGTATTCTGGATGGAAAATTCATTTTGTATGCTGTAATGATGTATAGTGAATTAATGTAAAAAAATAAATTTAAAGGAAAAAAAAAAACTTCATCCACATTTTGAGGCAGCTCCCTTTACAAAACATCTAAAATCTACAATATCCTGACAGTTCTTCAACTTGCTGGCTATTAAAGCTCTAATTCAATAACATATGGATTCAGAGAGACCAAATTGCACCCTCTACTCACCCAAATATAACTACACACAGAAAACTGCATGGAAGAGTCTATAAGGTGGATATTAGTTTTGACTCCCTACTCCCTACTCCAGCTTCATAAAAAGAATCCACAGTAAAATAACAATGGCTAACCTTGCAAATCAACACAATTTTGCAAAGCACTTTTACAACTATTACTTTATTTAAGGCTCACAAGAACTCTATGAAGTCAATAAAGCAGGCATTATCTTCATTTTAAAGATTATAAAATTAGGACTCAAAGAGATAATTACTTTTTCAACAGTCCCTAGGTGCAGAGTCCCAGTGGCATGATGGTTAAAGCACACCACATAGCTTCAGAGAAGATTGATTAATATAGTCTTAGCACAAAGTACAAGACCTATTAGAGCATTATAATCAGCAATCATAGAAGATAAATATCTCTTAAAATTAAGCTTTCTGAATGTGAAACAAAGTAATTACAATGCCCTAACTCCTTACAATGGTGTTTCACATTGTTGTGCATCTCCCCTTTGTCTTTCCACTGCAACACATTTTAAATACAAATATGCAATCGTATGATAATTGTTGGGAAGTAGAAGTTCAATTAGTGATGTGAAATTATCTCAACAGTAATAACATTTCTTTGTAGATTCCACCTGCACTTGCAAAACTCCCCCTTCTTTGCCCCTAGAGACCCTTTCCTTATTTTGCATGGATTTTGTATTTTTTTAATATTGCATGATTGTATTATTTGTCTTTTATTTATTTATTTATTTATTTTTGGAGCGGTTTTTGCTATAGGGCTCATGCACTCTCCAGAAAGACAGAGAGAGACAGAGACTAAAAAAGTGAGAAATCACCCTCCAAGGGTATGACCATGCCACAGTCCCTTCTCCTCCATTCCCCTCTCAGGATCTTGGGCACACACGCACGTCCGGGATTTGAACCATGGTCAACTACATGGGAGTCCAGCAACATAGCCTTTATGCCAACGCTGGTCCCTGTTTTTTTAATTTTATTTTCTTTTATAATTTCAGGTCTACATTTAATTGTTGTACACCTTTATGGTATAAAAGTCTTAATGATTGAGTTTTTAAAAGCTGCCTCATTAAATTTTCTGCCTGGAGCAAGTACTTCTCACTGTCTACCCTTGGCCAGTCTACTGCTTTGACCCTCCATTATCCATTCATAATCTTGGGCTCATAGAATTATTTAATTTATAAGATTTTTTTTCAAAATATTCATAAAAATGCCTGACACATAGTAAACATAAGAATGACCATTGTTAAAACTATTTCTATTTTCTTTTTCTTTTTTCTTTTTAATTATGACAAAATACAAACAAAATTCATCATCTCTACCATTTTTAAGTTCAGTAATGTTAAGTACAATATATTATTGTGCAACTATCACCAACACCCCTCTCCAGAATACTTTTCATTTTGCACAACCAAAACTCTGTATCCAATAAACAACAATACCCCAATCTTACCTCCCGCAAGCCTCTGGCAACTACCATTCTCCCTTATGTCTCTATGAATTTGACTACTCAAGGTACTTCATACAAATGGAATCATATGGCATTTGTCTCTTCATGACTTATTTCACTTAACATAATGCCAAGGGTTATCCATGTTGTAACATATGTCAGAATTTCCTTCTTTTTTATGTTGAATAAATATTCCATTGTATGTATATATAGGTTGAGCAAGCCTAACCTGAAAATCAAAAATACTCCAAAATCCGAAATGTTTTGAGCATCAATATGATACCACAAGTGAAAAATTCCACACATGACTTCATGTGAAAAGTTGTAGTAAAAATGCTACAATACAAAAAATACGTATAAAATTATCTTTAAGCTATGTGTGTAAAGTAGATATAGAACATAAGTAGATTTTACGTTTAGATTTAGGTCTCATTATGTATACACAAATATTTGGAATTCAAAACATTTATTATGGCCCCAAACATTTTGGATAAGGGATACTCAATCTATACCACATTTTGTTTGTTCACTCATCCATCAATAAATATTTTGGCTACATCCTCTTTTGGCTATTGTTAATAATGTTGCTATGAACAAAGATGTACATGTTACTACTATTATTTTTTATTCTTTTTATTTTCTGCAAAAGAGAGACACAAAGAGAGAGATAATGTGAGAAATCATTCTCCCTTCTCCTCCACTGTCCTCTCATGATTTGGGGCATGTTCACACACATGTCTGGCATGATTTTCAAACTGTTGGGTCTTAGTATCTGGTCATGTAGGATCCAGCACTTTAACCTCCATACATCCTGCTGGCCCACTATTATTTTTATTCTTTTCTTTATACTTTTCTAATACTTCTGACAAGGCACCAAATGAAGACTTGTCTATACAGTGAGTAATAAACCATCCTCAAGTCATTCTGATGCTAACTTTGGTGCTAATCTAGTTTCAGAGATGTCTAATCTTCAGGACTCAAAAATAGCAACTTATCGTTATTGGCTGAGCCTAAAGTTATGGTGAATAGTGCTGAATAGATTCAACCAATGACTAAAGAACACAGAACAAATCAGCGTTTATAATTTCTCTGTGAATGGAGAATCATTCACAGGAATCCTACTGAATCTGTTGCCCAACACCTGTTAATTACTTTGACAAAAACCTTATGTCAAAAATGTTGCTGAGATATCCAGCATTTCTATTAAGAAATTTTAGAAGTCAGTTCTTTCTGAATAATAAGTGAATGTTTGAAAAGAAAAGTCATTATATTATAGTCAAAATATGGTTTCATACAGCTATGTTCCAAGAACTTTAGTAGATCATAAGACTTAAAAATCTCATCTTCTTTCTTCCACTCCCTTATTCTCAAATACATCAAGCAGGTAGGAAGACTCAGTTATTATGCTTGGTGCTGGACAACAAAGATGAAACAATAAAAGAGATAGAGACAGTAATCGAGATTTATTCTAAGGAATTGACTTACACAACAGTGGAGTTGAGAAATTCAAAATCCTGGAATGGGGGAAGTGAAGAGAAGAGGATAGAGAAAGATAACAAGTGAACAATAGAGAGACAGGACGTTAGTGAGAAACAGATATGGCTTATTAACTGTTGATGTTGACATGTATAGTATTCTCAACTGGATTTGTCTGAGAAGTATTTCATGATGGGCAAAGTATTTGCACAAGCAAAATGAGAAATAGCAATTGACTGTTTTAAAAAATAATTGGAATAATAATAATAATGATTGGGGAAAACATAGAAAAGATATTGAATGTTGAAGTGGGGAGATTAATGTCTCTGTACTGACTGACATGCATGGCATTCCCTTTTGAAAAAGCAATGTAATACACTGTAAAGTTATATGTAATTCAATGTAATATAAAGAAGAATATGATGATTAAAAAAAAGAGTTATTGAAAGAGATTTGTTAATTTGATTAAGATAAACTCATGGTTACCTGAGTGAAACCATTTAGTTGCCTATTTAATCTAAATGACAATAAAACATTATAAAAATTTTTAACAGAAAAAAAAAGAAAAGAAATTCAAAATCCTTGGGAACCAGCAGTTAGCATAATGGCTATGTCACTAGACTCCCACGTAGTTGACCGCGGTTCGTGTCCCTGACCCAGTGGCTTAAAACTCACGCAGGGCGCTTGTGTGTGCGTGCCCAAGATCCCAAGACGAGAATGGAGGAGAAGGGATTGCGGCGTGGCCATCCCCCCCTGGGGGGTGATTTCTCACTTTCTGTCTCTCTGTCTCTCTCTGTCTGTCTGGCGAGCGCACGCGCCCTATAGCGAAAACCTCTCAAAAAAAAAAATTAAAAAATAAAAAAAAAGAGAAGAAAAAAAAAATCCTTAAGGCTGGTTAGAGAATCAGGTAAGAGGTGATATTACAGTCTTATGTCCAAATTCTCCAGGAAAAGCAAATAAATTGGAAACTTCTATGTTTCAATTTTGAAGGAGATGGAATTCTTTATTCTTTGGGAAACCTTTTTTTTTTTTTTTTTTTTTGAGAGTTTTTTGCTATAGGGCGCGTGCGCTCGCCAGAAAGACAGAGAGAGACAGAGAGATAGAAAGTGAGAAATCACCCCCCCAGGGAGGATGGCCACGCCGCAATCCCTTCTCCTTCATTCTCCTCTTGGGATCTTGGGCACACACGCACACGCGCCCGGCATGAGTTTAAACCGCTGGGTCCAGTACTTGAACCGCAGTCGACTACGTGGGAGTCCAGCGACATAGCCATTTCACTAACTGCTGGTTCCATTCTTTGGGAAACATTAGTCTTTGCTCTGAAAGTTTTCAGCAGATTGAATAAGACCCATCCTCGTTGTGTAGGTAATCTTTATTCAAAGTTTACTGACTTAAATGATAATCATGCCAAAAAAAATCTTCACATCAGCAACTAGATTGGTTGACCAAATAACTGGACAGCATAGTCTAGCCAAGACAACACAAAATCTATGTCATTGTATGTGAGTTATACCCAGTTTTTGAAACCTTTCATCAGAAAACATGCTACACAATAAAAATGAGCAAAAAATTTTAAATAGTCACTTCATTTAAAAAGATGTATGGATGGCAAATAACCACATGAAAAGATGCTTAACATCATCAGGCAAATAAAACCAAAAAGGGTTTCCATTTTTTTAATCCCACTTCAATTTTAGTTTATTTGAAATAGATTCAGAAACTTCACCTTGTGAGATGACTCATGCCTCTGCAGATTTGCTTGATTTCATTAAGGCTTTAGCATGACCTGGCCACAAAACACGTTTAAACAATCAAGTGTCAATCCTGGCTCTCTGGGTTTGCCATCCAGTATAATATCACCATCATCATCCTTTGTAGTTTGTGTTATAACATGTGCAATACTTTCTTTGCATTCTCCTACCTGTTTACCAGTTCCTATTTTTGTTGACCGGTCTTAGATTCTTAGCTTCTCTTCAACTTGTGATATGGATGGTCCCCATAAATCCTCTAACCCAAGGATCACCAAACTTATTGTAAAAGGCTAAACAGTAAATGTTTCCAGTTTTGTGGACAAGAGGGTCACTCTTTTTTTTCATTGGGGGAGAAAGCAGCCATAGACAAGGCATAAACTAACAAGCATGGCTGTTCCAATAAAGTTTATTGATGAAAATAGGCACTGGACTGAATTTGACCAATGGACCATAATTTATTAGCCACTACTCTATACAACAGACCTGTTCTTTTTACTTTCTTCATTAGATATTCAAAGGATGAAATGATATCTTTGTATTTACAAGATGCCTGATTATGATCAACTTACAGGAAAGAGTACATTTAGTGGGGGGGGGAGGGGTGAAGGAAGTCACAGATGACCTGCAAAGCCAGAGCCAGAGGTTCCCTCTCAGAACCATTCTAGATGGACACTCTCATTACATCTTTAACAGGCCCTAAATGCCTAACAGAAAAGAAAATACAATGCTCAATCCTGAAAGGAGAATGGAGGAGAAGGGATTGTGGTGTGGTATCCCCCCCCCCCGGGAAAAATTCCATGGAATTATACTTGGTGCCACTCTGCAATGTCTCTACTTGAAAGTCAAAGTGAGGAGAGACAGGACTAAGAACAAGAGAGATACCTGCAAGCCAATAACAGAACACTCAACACTATTTTTTATATCCCTCTAGCCAGGAACCAGGATAAGTCAATCAGAAGCCACCTATATTTGAGTTACAAGCAGCCCCATTTGGAGATTTCAACCACCAAAGACCCTCTGCCCAGACTTCACCCTTCTGCTCCCCAGTCTAGCTAGGAGCCAGATTGCAGGTAATCTCCTTCTGCATTCCTCTGATTGCTCATATTTAACTCCAAAAGATAGGTGGAAAACAATTATAACCCATCAGATGACCAGAAACCACCACAGAAGCCAAGAAATATGAGAAATGAGGAAAATATCTCTCCTTTAATGGGAAAGAATAACATTCCTCTTCCTCCACAAAGAATACAAGGGAACTCATGGGAATGTCAGATAAAGAATTTAAAATATAATGACAAAGTTAACAGATGCAAGAGAATAGAGACAATGAACTCCAGAGTTCTTGCACAATCTGAAAGAGGAGATACACATCATGTAAGAAAAAAAAAAATTTTTTTAGAGATGAAGGCTGTAATAACAGGAAGGCAAACTTTTACCAGAATGTAGGCAGAGATGACACTAATTGCAAAGCTAAACCCAACAACTGCTTCTGGAGTTCCAACTTTCAATTCCCTTTAGGCTAAGAAACCAAATCTTGTAAGTTCAGCCAAGTCCATGGGATTTTAGAAAGTTCTGATCCCTTCAGAGACTCCCTCTGTACTTTTGTCTCAAAGAGGAAACTAAGGAAATAGCTTAGGATATGAGAGAGAAGGGTGAATGAGAAAGGGGTGACACAAGCTGGGAGGTGCTGCTCCATGCTCTGGAACCCAAGGAAGATCCTCCGGTAGGATGAGATGCCAAGCAAGAGAGTTTTGCCTAAGTTCTATTAGTTCAGAGTCTAGAAGGCAAATGGCACAGAAGATTTTGCTTTAGCAAATAGATGGGAGAAAGAACCAGGGGTAAAATGAAAATTAAGGGATTAAAATATAAAGGGTTGCTAGTGAGACTAGGACAAATGGCAAGGAGACAACATTCACCCTCTTTTTTAAATTTTTAAAATTATTATTATTTTATTTTTTATACATTCGATCACTATACATCATTTATCTTATAGAGAAAATTTAACCAGCATTAAATATACCTCAGACCAGTCCAGTTAAGAATACTATACATGTTGCTCTGAGAAGATTCCTCATGGATACTGGGAACTAGATATTTCAGGGCACAGGAGAAATGAAGATTTTCTACTCATAATTCAGCCTCCAGCAAGCAAAGCTAGTGTGGCAGGAGAGTTGAGCCATTCTCTGAGAAGATTCCTCATGGATACTGGGAACTAGATATTTCAGGGCACAGGAAAATGAAGATTTTCTACTCATAATTCAGCCTCCAGCAAGCAAAGCTAGTGTGGCAGGAGAGTTGAGCCATTCTCTGAGAAGATTCCTCATGGATACTGGGAACTAGATATTTCAGGGCACAGGAGAAATGAAGATTTTCTACTCATAATTCAGCCTCCAGCAAGCAAAGCTAGTGTGCGATCACAACAGAACGGCAATCAGATTCTAGAACACCTCTGTCTGCTTGCTCCTGAACATTGAGGCTTAACTTCAAGAATTTGAAAGAAACACGCCATTCATCAGATGACAAGAAATCACCGTCAGATCACGAGAAATATGGGAAAACGAGAAAATACCTCTCCTCCAATGGAAAAGAGTAACTCTCTTTCATCCACAAGCAGTTCGGTGAAAGTCATGGAAATGTCTGATAAGGAATTTAGAACATTCGTAATGTCGAAGCTAACAGAGATGGAAGAAAAGAGAGATAATGAACTGCTAAAGAGAAAGGAGAAAGAAGTTGCAGAGTTCCAGGAGATGAGGAAATTCTTGCAAGATCTAAAAGAGGAATTACACACTTTACAAAAGACTCAAACGGAACTGCTAGAGATGAAGTCTATAATACAAGAAGTCAAAATCTCCCTTGAAAGTATTAAAAGCAGACTAGATCATTCAGAAAATAGAATCTCAGATGTAGAAGAGAAAATGGCTGGCTTAGAAAAGTCCACCACGAAGACTGAGAAAATGGCTCAAAAATTTGAGAATGACATGCGAGAAGTACTGGATATCATCAAACGTCCAAATATCCGGATAATTGGCATTCCAGAAGGTGAAGAGACCCATAAGGGCATTGATAATCTATTCCATGAAATCCTGCAAGAAAACTTTCCAAACCTAGAGAGGCATTCGAAGATCCAGTCCCAGGAAATACAAAGGACCCCAAATAGAATCAACCCAAGGAGATCTTCTCCAAGACACATTATAGCCAGGTTGACCAAAACCGCAGACAAAGACAAGATACTAAGATTGGCAAGAGAGAAACATCAAGTTACCTACAAAGGACATCCCATCAGGCTAACAGCAGATCTCTCATCAGAAACAATGCGAGCGAGGAGAGAATGGGAAAATATATTCAAAGTGTTACGAGAGAAGCAATTTCAGCCAAGAATACTGTACCCAGCAAGATTATCTTTCAGGTGGGAAGAAAAGACAAGAACATTCTCAGATAAACAAAACCTGAAAGAATTTACCAGCACCAGACCAGATCTCCAAGAAGTTCTCAAGGGTGTGCTGTATCAAGAAAATTAAACACAGACACACGGAAATAAGAGTCAAAAAACTATGAAAGTGGCCAACTTAATCAGAGGGACAAGTCTGGAGTTGAATATTATATCCCAGAATTTAATCAGGAAAATTGAACCAGAACAGAAGATAAAAGTACATGAGACTGATAGGTTCATGCACCTTCCATTTGAACAGAATCCTAACTTGTTTCCTGGCTTTAAGCAAAGTTTCTTGGCATTTCTTTGAGTTAAGTTAAAACCGGTTTTCTTAGTAGTAATGAGTGAACTCACCATTGAAAGTAGTTAGATTATGTAGGAAATTGTGTGATCAATGCAACGTGGGTGGGAAGGGAATGAAGGACAATTGTAGACACCGGAGGTGGTGTGAGAGGAGGGTGGGAAGGGACAGAGGGTCAGAAAGAGGGGTGGAAGTAATTCTAGGAACTAGTAATGGAAAATTTTTTGTAATGTGCATGATTGTATCACTCTGCAGTGTGTACTGGATGGGAGATTGCATTTTGTATGCTGTGATGAAGCTTAGGGAAGGAATGTAAATTGAGTTACAAAAAAAAAAAGTTTCAGAAAAAAATATATCTATCTATTCAATGACTGCAGTAGGATATGTAGCCACAGCTAGGTGCTACTTTATAGGATGCGTAAAGTAAGACTTGTGTTCATGGAAATGTGGGTATCACCTGTGTTTGCTATGAGGGTATTTGGATTGATTAGGGTCTTTGGCGTTATAATAAAATGTGAGGAGAAAACAGTATAGAAAGCAAACATAGATACCAGAGACTGTGGGAGGAGAGTGGGAGATGGCAGAGGGTAAGAGAGAGAGAATCTAGGATGGGGGGAAAAAAGCAAAACATACAGAAGACAAGAAATGGAAGATCATTTGCTGACAATAACATGTTTCTTGATGTGCTTGATTGAGACAATATATAGTGTAATTTGGATGGAAAAAAAAAAGAATACTATACATGTTATCATCAACAGGTAATAAACTATTTCTGTGTCCCACAAATGTCTTACTTCTCTATTTTTCTCCCTAATTTCCTTCCCTAAACTCTTTCCCTTTCCCACTCTTCTTCCACACTGTCTCCAGTGTCCATAACTATTTTCAATGTTTTCATGCCCTCCAATCTTTTAGTATCTACCACAGAGTGTAGACAATTGGTATATGTTAAGTGGAGACAATGTCTCTCTTTCATAGACTGACTTGCTTCACTCAGCAATTAAACTTCCATGTTAGTCCATTTTCTGTCAAAGGCCAGGGTCTTGTTTATTATGGCTAAATATTATTCCATGAAGGATAAATGCCACACTTTTTCAATCCATTCATCTGTCCGTGGATATTTGGGTTCGCTTCATGTCTTATCACTCATGAATAATACAGCAATTAACATAGATGTGCAAGGACTTTTACAACTGAACATTCTCTTGTCCCAGCAGAATTGTTAGATCATATGGTAGTTCTATTTGCAGGTCTTTGAGGAATCTCCATATTGTTTTCCACAGTGGCTGGAACAATTTACATTCCCACTAATAGTGTAAGAGAGTTCCCCCTTCACCACAACCCCACACTTACCATTTTTTTACATTTTTAATCTTTGCCATTCTGACAGGGGTTAGGTCCTATCTCATTGTCATTTTAATCTGTATCTTCCTTATGATGAGGAATATTGAGCATTTTTTCATGGTTTTTGGCTGTTAATATGTCATCCTTAGAAAGTTATTTGTTCAGCTCATTTTCCCATCTTTTGATTGGGTTAATCTTTTTTTTTTTCAGTAAGTCACTTGAGTACCCTGTGTATTCTGGTTATCAGTCCCTTAACTGAGGCATAGTTTACAAAAATATTCTCCCATTCCAAGGGTTGTCAATTCACACTAATTACTGTGTCTTTAGCTATGCAAAAACTTCTTTTTTTCTTTTTATTTATTTTTTATTTCATGTTCTGTTATGCATTCAATCATATTATTTAGCTTACAAAGTGAATATTCCAACATGTGTACATTTCTCCCTAGTCCAGTTGATAATACTATAAACATCAATGTTTACTGCAGAATTATTCACAATTGCTAAGACATGGAGCCAACCCAAATGCCCACGAACAGATGAATGGATTGAAAAACTGTGGCACATATACTCTATGGAATACTATTCAGCCACACAAAACAACGAGACCCTGGCTTTTGACAAAAAGTGGATGAATATGGAAGATTTACTGCTGAGTGAAGCAAGCCAGGCTATAAAGGAGAGACATTTTATGTCTCCACTTAATATATAATGAGTGTTGGGAACCAGCAGTTAGCGTAATGGCTATGTCGCTGGACTCCCACGTAGTCGACCGCGGTTCACGTCTCGGACCCGGTGGCTTACAACTCACGCCGGGCGCGTGTGCATGCGTGCCCAAGATCCCGAGAGGAGAATGGAGCAGAAGGGATTGCGGCGTGACCATCCCCCCTGGGTGGTGATTTCTCGCTTTCTGTCTCTCTGTCTCTCTCTGTCTGTCTGGCGAGCGCACGCGCCCTATAGCGAAAATCTCTCAAAAAAAAAAATATATCTATATATATATAGAGAGAGAGAGAGTGTTTGCACTCTGTGACTGAAACTGATTGACTGAAGGATATAGGAACACAGTAAATGGTTGTGAATACCAGATATAGTGTGGGTGAAAGAGTAGAGTCTAAGGAAGGACATTTAAAAGAAAAATAGAGAGGCAAAGCATTAATGGGACAAAGAAATGTGGTTTTATCTGTTGAAGATAATTTTATAGCAGAAACTCTTCTTAATCTAATGTAATCCCACTTGTCTGTTTTGGGGATCATTGTCCGTGTTTCAGGGGTCTTATTTAAAAAGTCTTTGCCCACCCCATTGTCTCCCAGAGTTTCCCCAGTGTTTTCCACCAGTAACTTTATAGTTTGAGGTCTGAGGTTTAGATCTTTGATCCATTTTTTAGTTGATTTTTGCTAATAGTGGAAAATGGTGTCCAATTTCATCTTTCTGCTAGTAGTGGATACCCAGTTTTTCCAGCACCATTTGCTAAAGAGGTTTTCCTTTTCCCACTGGATTGACTGATAATCCTTTGTCAAAAATCATTTGGCTCTATATTTTGGGGGTTATTTCTGGAGTCTCTATTCTGTTCCATTAGCCCACCTGTCTAGTTTTGTGCCAATACCATACTTTTTTTTAATTATTGCAACTTTATGGTATATTTTGGGGTCAGGGAGTGAGATGCCATTCACTTCACTCTTCTTGCATAAGATTGCTTTGCCAATATAGGGTCTTTTATGGTTCCAGATAAATTCTATGAGTCTTTTCTAGATCTGTGAAGAAGGTCTCTGGAAATTAGACTGGAATTGCCTTAAATATGTAGATTAATTTGGGTAGAAATGTCATTTTGATTATATTAATTCTTCCAATCCAGGAATATAGTATGTCCTTCCTCTTTTCTTCTCTTTTTTTTTTTTTTTTTTTTTTTTTTTTTTGTCATCTTCAATTTCTTTTTTAAAATTTTCATAGTTTTCCTTGTAAGGGTCTTTGACTTCCTTAGTTAGGTTTATCCTTAGGTAACTTAAACATTTTGTGGCTATGGTAAAAGAGATTCCTTTCTTCGGGTCTATCTTGGTCAGCGTCTTGTTCACATATAAAAATGCTATCAATTTTTGGATGTTGATTTTGTTTCCTGACACTTTATTGTATCATTTATTACTTCGAGAAGTTTTTTTCATGGATACCTTTAGTCTTCTAAGTATACCTTCATGTCATCTGCAAATAAAGATATTTTTAACTCTTCTTTGCCTATTTAAATGCCTTTTATATTATTCTCTTTTCTGATTGCATTGGCTAAGACTTCCAACACTATATTGAAAAGAAGTGGACTAAGTGGGTAGCCTTGTCTAGTACCAGTTTTTTAGTGAAAAGCTTTCAGCTTTTCCACATTCAGTATAATGTTAGCTATAGGTTTTTCATATATGGCTTTTATTGAGTTGAGAAATTACCCTTCTATACCAATCTTGCTAAGAGTCATGAAGGGATGTTGTATTTTATCAAATGCTTTTCCTGAATTGATTGAAATGATCATATGGTTTTTATCTTTCTTTCTGTCAATATGGTGTATTATGTTTGTGGTCTTGAGTATGTTGAACCACCATTGCATCCCTGGAATAAAGCCTACCTGGTCATGATGAATAATCTATATTATATGTTGTTGTATATGATTTGCAAGTATCTTGTTGAGAGTTTTTTCATCTATATTAATCAGAGATATTGGTCTGTAGTTTTCCTTTTTTTTTCTCTCTCTTTTTTTCGTTTATTGAAATGTCTTTATCTGTTTAAGGATGAGGATAATGGAGCTTCATAAAATGAGTTTGGGAGGATTCCTTCCTTTTTGGTGTTTAGAAGTGGTTTGAATAGAATTGAAATTAACTCTTCTTTAAAAGTTTTGTAAAATTCAGCAGTGAAGTCATCAGGACCTGGACTATTCTTTGTTGGGAGGTTATTCATTACTGATTCAATCTCATTGTCTGTTATAAGTCTATTCAGGCTAAGTCCTTCTCATTCAATCTTGGTAGTTTATATGTGCCCTGGAATTTGTTCATCTCATCCAGGTTCTCTTGTTTGTTGGCATATAGTCATTCATAGTATCTTCTAATGATGTTTTATATTTCTATTGTGTCTCTTGTAATATTGCTTGTTTCATTCCAAATTTGACTAAGTTGGCTCCTTTGTCTTTTCTTCTTAATCAGTCTAGCTGGTGGTGTGTTAACCTTATTAATCTTTTCCAAAAACCAGCTTTTGCTTTCATTTACATTCTATATAGTTCATTTATTTTTTATTTCATTTATTTCTGCTCAAATCTTTATTATTTCTTTTCTCCTGGCATTTTTTTTATTTTTCTTTTATTGTTGTTTTTCCAGTTTCCTGGGGCATGATGTTAGGTTGTCTATTTGCCACCTTTCCATCTTCTTCTTATGCACTCACATTACTATGAACTTCTCTCTTATGACTGCCTGAATTATAGATTTTTATTTATTAACTTTATTATTTATACACTTAATTGTTATACATCATTTAGATTGTAATGAGACTTTACCCAGCATGACACACATCTCAGTCCAGCCCAGTTGAGAACATAGGCACATCCTCATGAAGAAATAATAAACCACATCTGCATCCCACAAATGCCTTACCTCTCCATTTTTTCCCCAAATTTCTTTTATTATGCTCTTCCCCTCTCCCACTCTTTCCACTTTGGTTCTAGTGTTCATAACAATTGCTAATGCTTGTATGTCCTCCAGTCTTTCAGTCTCTGCCATAGAGTGCTGACAGTCGGTATATGTTAAGGGGAGAATACAATGTCTCTCTTTTATAGTCTGACTTGCTTCACTCAGCAACAAATCTTCCATACTCATCCACTTTCTAACAAATTCCAGGGCCTTGTTGTTTTTATTCCATAGAGAATATGTGCTACAATTTTTCAATCCATTCATCCATTTGTGGACATTTGGGCTGGTTCTATGTTTTAGCAATTGTGAATAAGGCTGCAATTAATATAGATGTGCAAGCACTTTTCTTATGGAGCGTTCTTCTGTCCTTTGGGTAGATACCCAAGAGTGGAATTGCTGGATCATATGGTAGTTCTAGTTGAAGGTCTTTGAGGAACCTCCATATTGTTCTCCACAGTGGCTGGACCAATTTACAATCCCACCAATGGTGCAGGAGAGTTTTGTTTGTTTGTTTGTTTGTTTGTTTTTATCTTTGCCATTCTGACTGGGGTTAGGTGGTATCTCATTGTGGGTTTGATCTGCATCTCCATTATGATGAGGGATGTTGAACATTTCTTCATATGCTTTTTGGCTGTTTGTATGTCTTCCTTAGAGAGTTGTTTATTCAACTCATTTTTCCATCTTTTAATTGGGTTAATCTTTTTTCCCAGGTAAGCTGCTTGAGTTCCCTGTGTATTCTGGTTATCAGTCCCTTATCTGAGGCACAGTTAACAAAAATTCTCTCCCATTCTGAGGGTTGTTGATTCACACTAACTACAGTGTCCTTTGCTGTGCAGAAATTTCTTAATCTGATGTAACCCCACTTGTCTATTTTGGGGATCATAGTCTGTGCTTTTGGGGTCTTGCTTAAGAAGTCTTTGCCTACCCCAATGTCTCCCAGAGTTTCCCCAGTGTTTTCCACCAGTAGTTTTATATTTTGCGATCTTCAGTTTAGATCTCTGATACACTTTGAGTTGATTTTTGTTAATGGTGACAGATAGGAGTTCAGGCTCATCTTTCTGCAGGTGGATACCCAGATCTTCCAGCATCATTTGCTAAAGAGGTTTTCCTTTTCCCACTGGATTTACTGGTACCCTTTGTCAAAGATGAGTATGTTTTGGGGTTTATTTCTGGGGTCTGCACTCTGCTCCTCATGTCTGTTTTTGTGCCAATACCATGCTCTTTTGATTATCACAGCTTTGTAATATATTTTGGGGTCAGGAAGTGTGATACCCCTTACTCCACTCTTTTTGCACAGAATGGCTTTGGCAATATGGGGTCTTTTATGATTCCAGACAAATTCCATAATTTTCTTTCTTGCCAATCCAGGAACATGGGATGTCCTTCCACTTTTTTGTGTTCTTTATTATTTCCTTTTTAAGGTTTTCATAGTTTCCTTATAGAGGTCTTTTACTTCTTTGGTTAGTTTCACTCCTAATTTTTTTTTTTTTTTTGAGAGGTTTTTTGCTATAGGACACGTGCACTCACCAGAAAGACAGAGAGAGACAGAAAGTGAGAACTCATCCCTGATCACCGCAATCCCTTCTCCTCCATTCTCCTCTTGAGATCTTGGGCATGCACACACACGTGCCCAGTGTGAATTTAAGCCACCAGGTCCAGGACTCGAACCACGGTCGATTACATGGGAGTCCACCAACATAGCCATTATGCTAACTGCTGGTCCCAATTCCTAAGTATCTTATACTTCTTGTGGCTATGGAAAATGGATTACTTTCTTAAGTTCTGTCTCTGTCTGCTTGTTGTTTGTGTATAGAAATGCTAAAGATTTTTGCAAGTTAATTTTGTATCCTGCCACTTTGAGGAGTTTTATGCATTTGTTACTTTGAGGAGTTTTTTGTGGATACTATTGGGTCTTCTATGTAAACAATCATGTCATCTGCAAACAGAGATTAATTTTAGTTCTTCTTTCACTATTGGAATGCCTTTTATTTTCTTCTCTTGTCTGATCGCATTGGCTAGGACTTCCAGTACTGTATTAAATAGGAGTGGAGAAAGTGGACAGCCTTGTCTTGTACCAGTTTTTAGTGGAAAAGCTTTAAGGTTTTCCCCATTCAGTATAATGTTAGCTATAGGTTTTTCATAGATGGCTTTTATTATTCTGAGAAACAATCCTTCTATGTCAATTTTACTGAGTGTCTTAATTATGAAAGGATGCTGTATTTTGTCAAATGCTTTTTCTGCATTAATTGAAATGATCATATGGTGATCTTTCTTTCTGTTAATGTGGTGTATTACATTTATGGATTTATGGTCTTGCATATGTTGAACCACCCTTGCATCCTGGGAATAAAGCCCACCTGGTCGTGATGAATAATCTTTTTTATATACTGTTGAATATGGTTGGCAAGTATCTTGTTGAGAATTTTTGCATCTATATTCATCAGAGATATAGGTCTGTAGTTTTCCCTTTTTGTCGTATCCTTATCTGTTTTGGGAATGAGGATAATGGAGGGTTCATAGAATGAGTTTGGAAGGGTTACTTCCTTTTAGATATCTAGAAACAGTGTGAGTAGGATGGGGGGTTTCCTCTTCTTTAAACGTTTTGTAAAATTCTGCAGTGAGGCCATCAGGACTTGGACTTTTCTTTGTTGGGAGGTTATTTATTAGTGATTCAATCTCATTGCTTTTTATAGGTCTATTCAGGCTTTCAATGTTCTCTTGAGTCAATCTAGGTAGATTATACATCTCCAGGAATTTGTCCATCTCATCCAGGTTTTCTTGTTTGTTAATGTATAGTCGCTTATAGCATCCACTAATGATGTTTTGTATTCCTGTTATGTCAGTTGAAATGTTCCCTGATTCACTGAGAATTTGTTGTATCTGGTTCCTTTCTCTCTTCTTTTTTTTTTTTTCAATTATTTATTTTTTATTTAGGAGAAATTTTTTTTTTTATTTCTAACCATAAGAACATTTAATGAAAAAAAAAATTTAGTTGGGCTTGAATAATAAACAGGAAGATAATGAGATACACAGATGCATTCTAAGAAGTGTTCTGAAATGGGTAACATAACTTAGCACAATCACAAGACTTGGAATCCACTGAAAATCATACGATCTTTGCAAATTAGCTGACCTTTCTAAATTTCTGATATGAAAAAAGATGGAGAGACAAATACTACCTATTTCTTACAATTATAAGAGAGATAAAATGAAATAATACCTGCAAAGTGACTTCAAAACTGCTACTAGCCATCTGCACTCTAGGTTCTTTTTTTTTTTTAATTATTACATTTAATCATTGCACCTCTTTACCGTGTACAACATGGTTTTTCCCAGCATGAATACAGTGCACATTAGTCAAAACAATGATATTACCATATACATTATCATCAACAGACAACTTTTCATTTTTGTGTCTGTTAAGTGTTCCTCTCTTCTTCTTAATTAGTCTAGCCAATGGCGTGTCAATCTTGTTTATCTTTTCAAAGAACCAGCATCTGCTTTCATTTATTTTCTGTATAATTCACTTATTTTCTATTTCATTTATTTCTGCTCAATTTTTTTGTTGTTGTTGCTCAAATCTTTATTTTTTTTTTCTCCTGGCATTTTTTGGCTTTTGTTGTTGTTTTTCCAATTCCCTGAAGCATGATGTTAGGTTGTCCTTTTGCCACCTTTCCATCTTTTCATATGTGTACTGATTGCTATGAACTTCCCTTTTGTGACTGCTTTTGCCAGGTCCCATAAATTATGGAAACTTTTGTACTCATTATCATTTGTTTCCATGATTTTTTTATTTAGTTTTTAATCTCTTTAGTAGTCATGAAGTCATTGAGAAGTAGGTTGTTTGGTTTCCATGTATTTGTGTATTTTTGAGGGTTTTTCGTGAGATTTAAATCAAGCTTAATTTTATCATGGTCAGAGAAGATGCTGGATATAGTTTCTACACTTTTGAAACTCTAAAGGCTGCTTTTGTGCCCTATTACGTGGTCACTCTTCGAGAAAGTACCATGTAGGCTGAGAAAAACATATATTTTGCGTTTTGGGGGTGAAATTTCTATAAATGTCTATCAAGTCCATATGATTTATGCTATCATTTAGGTCCTGGATCTCTTTGCTTATTTTTTGTCTTGTTGACCTGTCTAGAGGAGATAATGGGGTACTGAGATCTCCAACAATTATTGTGTTATAGTCTATCTCTCCTTTTAGATCTTGCAGTCTTTCCTCACATATTTGGGTGCTCCTAAATTCGGTGCATAGATATTTATAAGCATTATATCTTCTTGGTGAATTAGCCCTTTTACTACTATATAATTTTCTTCTTTGTCTCTTCTTGCAGCTTTTGTCTTAAAGTCTATTTTGTTCAAAATCATGTAGCGATTCCAGCTCTTTTCTGGTTTCCATTTGCATGGAGTATCTTTTTCCAGCCCTTCACTTTTAGTCTATGTATGTCTTTATCCATGAGTTGGGTTTCTTGTAGGCAGCAAATGAAGGGTTTCTGATTTTTAATCCAGTCCACCAGCCTGTGTCTCTTGATAGGAGAATTTAATCCACTAGCATTCAATGTTACTATTGATATTTCCAGACTCATCCCTAAAATTAAGTTGGCTATATTCTTGGTTGTTTTATGTTCTCTTGTTGCTGTCTGTCTCTTTAGCTTTCTTGGTATAGTACTCCCTTAAGAATTTCTTGAAGAGCTGTTTTGGAGTTGGTAAATTCTATCAAATTTTGTTTATCTGAGAACGTTTTTATTTTACTTTCCCATATGAAAGATAATCTTGTCAAGTAAAGTGTTCTTGGTTGAAAATGTTTTTCATTTAACACTTTGAATATATTTTCTGATTCTTTCCTTGCTTGCATTGTATCCCATGAGAGATCCGGTGTTAGCCTGATGGGATAGCCTTTGTAGGTGATTTGACATTTCTGTCTCTCCAATCTTAGTATCTTGTCTTTGTCATTTTGGTCAATCTAGCTATAATGTGCTGTGAAGAGGATATTCTTGGATTGATTTTACCTGAGGTTCTTTGTATTTCTTGGGTCTGTATGTTTGAACACCTCTCTAGACTTGGAAAGTTTTCATCCAGGATTTTGTGGAATAGATTATCCATGCTCTTATTAGATTCTTCACCTTCTGGAATACCAATTATTTGGATATTTGGGCGTTTCATGGTATCTAGTATTTCTCATATATGATGCTCAGTTTTCTTGGTTGTTTTTTGAGTATTTCTGATTATTTTTTCTAAGTTAGAAGTTTTGTCTTCTACTTCTGAAATTTGATCTTCTGCATGGTCTAACCTGCTTTTAGTACTTTTGAGGGAGGTTTTAATTTCCTGTATTATATCCTTCATATTTCTGTTTGGTTTTTTTATGATGTCAAATTCTTCTTTCATGTCGTGAAAGGACTTCCTCTTCCTCATCTCTTGGAGCTCAATGTCTCTTTTCTCTTGCATCTCATAGAATTTTTTCTTTTCTTTTTTTTGGAGAGATTTTTGCTATAGGGTGCGTGCACTCACCAGAAAGACAGAGAGTAACAGAGAGATAGAAAGCGAGAAATTACCCCACGGGGGGATAGCCACGCTGCAATCCCTTCTCCTCCATTCTCCTCTCAGGATCTTGAACACGCACACACACGCACCCAGCATGAGTTTAAGCCACTGGATCCGCGACTCGAACCATGGTCGGCTACATGGGAGTTCAGCGACATAGCCATTACACTAACTGCTGGTCCCAACATCTCATAGAATTTTGTTACCATAAATGTTCTAAATTCTTTCTTGGACATTTCAGTGATACCCTCTAGTAGTTCCCTACATGGAGAAAAATTACAGTGGTCCCTTGCTGGAGATGTATTACTTGATTCTCTCATCCTTGAGGCTCTTTTCCCATTCTTAGTCATTTGGTAATGTATTGACTTCTGCTTGACTTGTTAGAGCAGGATTGTGAAACTGTGAGCCCATGTATTTCCTTACTGTGAAATAATTCAGTGCTATTTTCTCCCTTCTACTGTGTTCTCCAGTACGGAAAAAGCAGGAGTTTTGCAATTGGATTTATAAGGGGAATTTCACTATTTTTGCAACCACTAGAGTGAGGCACAAAGAATTTCCTAAAACTCACAACATTCAGAATTTATCTACTATGCACCTAGTAATCTCTAGTCAGTGGATAAGAGCTGAGCAGTAAAACAGGAGCATAAAGTAAAAGAAAAAAAGTAGGAAGGATATTTGGAGGAGGGATACAGAGACAGAGCATTGATGGGATAGGGAGATAGTGGGGTATTCTGTTGAAGATATTTTGATCAACTAGATTGGGGAGAAATGTTCACATATTGAAATGTTCACTTTGTAAGTTAAATAATGTGATTGAAGGTATAAATTAATTAATTCATTAATTCAAAATTTTAAAAATTAAAAAAGAGTAGGAAATAGAGGAAGAGAAAGCAAAGATAACAAGAAGAAAAATACTACAAGAAAAAGAGAGAGAAAATTAAGAATTACATCGCAGAAAATGAAATAGAGTTAAAAATGGAAAACCACGTAGCATGCAAGGCCTGACCCAGACAAAGGTGGAGGACTCTGGAGGCTTTCTATCCTAGGTGAAGGAAGAAGAGATCAATTAACCAAAAAAGGCACAAACAAGGGAAAAAAAGCTGTTTGTTTTTTGGTTTTGGGTTTTTTTTTTTTTTTTAAGACAGAAAAATGTTAGAAGGTACAGAGCAGAACAAGAGGGAGACACTTGCATACCTGACTGGCACTAGGGTCCGCAGAGGAGCCCTGGCTAGGGGAGTACTTCGCAGCCCTGAAGCTGAACCCAGAGGCCTGACCCAGACCAAATTATATATTTTTCTAAGAAAATGGATAATTTATCAAACAAAAGCAAGATCATCTAACTTGGATAAACCAAAAACCATGAGAAAAAAAAATTGAGGGGACCAGCACTGAGGCACTGAATTGAGGCACTGAACTCCCGCATGTCCAACTGCAGTTCAAGCCCTGGACCTGGTGGCATGCTTTCTCACTTTCCTTCTCTCTGTCTCTCTCTAGTGAGTACATGTGCCCTATAGCAAAATTAAAGATTAATAATAATAAATTAAATTAAATAATTTTTAAATTGAAAAGTCATCTAAAGCTCACCTCCAAGAGGCTATAAACCATAACCGATTTTTTAAGATAAACTCTTTAAAATAAGGAATAGATTATTTTTATAATATATAAATCACTTTAAAACATAGAAATTATAGAAAGCATGCCAGCACCATTCACATAACTTGTATAATTTTAAGACCAAAACCAGATAAGGAGAGAAAAGAAGAAAAGTGAAAAAAAAAACAAAAAGTCTAGACTAATCTCATATTAATCTTATTGATACAAAAAATATCTAAATAAAATACCACAAAGTGAATTTCATATTATTTAGAAGACTAATCAACCATAATAAGATTTATACAAGGATTCCGTGGGCCATTTAATATTAGGCATTGTGTTAATATAATAAGACACATCAGGGCCAATTACAAAAACAGGGTGACATTCTTCAACTATATCAAAGTTTCTAAAGTCAGTCACTCATATGCTTTCTAGATATTGAATAATAAAAATAAATTTTTATATATAGAAATAATTCTTAAAGAAAAAAATAAACAAAGATTAAAATCTAAGTTTTCCAGATATTTGGGATTGAAATAGTCATTAATTTAAATACAGTATCCTTTGGGGAAAAAAAAAAAGAAATAGTACACTTCAAGAGATTGTCTCAGTTTTGTGAGCAATAGGAACTCCCCATTACACCCAAGAAAGCCCTCCAGAACTCCAATCTTCCTGTCACTCATCACAGGCCATTGTCCCCTGTTTGGCCATTGATTCTTATCCACTGTGGTGCTGGGAATGAGCTCTGGTCCCACGTGACCTCTTCCAGGAAACTCCTGCTAACATTCTCTTCTTTTCCTCCTCTCTTACTCCCAAGGAAAAACTATCTCAGAACACTGTCCTGATAGATATTTTCTTGTCTGTCTCCCCTGAAAACACAAACTCTTGAGGCCCTGGTTTGTTATATAACTTCATTATTCCACCCCAAAACATAGTAAGCACTCAGTGTTGATTCTTTGTTTAATTCATCAATATACCAAAAAATTGCAAGTACATATCTGTATTGATTTCTGTGCAGCAGAAAAATTCTAAATTAATAATTGAGATATTTTCCTCAAAAAAAAGAGTACAAAATACTACTGCATGTATACACATACAGCCATACGCACCAAGGACGTTTCAAGGGATTTCTTGATTTCGGCTTTAGCACCTCAGCTTTTAAGTCTTGGACATGAATTTGGAGAACAAACGCTTAAAAGCATTCCTGTCATTTCTTCCTTGTTGGTTTCAACTGTATAGACAGTGAGAAAACATAACTAGGCTAATCTAGGTTTCCCATTTCAATTACTCACTGGTAAAAAATAATCTTCAAATGAAACTTTAACCCATAGAATTTACCTGACTCAGCTAACAACTTGAATGTCTTCTTTGGCAAATCTCAAGTGGATTTCTCTCTTTTAAGAGGCAATTGTCTGTTTTTCACATTTTCTGAACCAAGTCATACTAACACAACCACGGCCACCTTCTTAACCATTAACCAATTTGTCAGTCTCCATGGAAATAAAAATAACTCCAAAGGCTGAGAATTTTAAATCCTGCAAACACTAAAACTGTACCTCTTCATTATTCTCACACTGAAATTATAACATCAATAAAGTCCCTGTAATCCACCAAGAAATTAACTGAAATAAACATTGAAGGAAATGGCAATGAACAAAAAAATTTTTTAATGTCTTTATGTATCTTGGGCCTAATAAGCTCTATTCTCTAATTGGGCTTTGAGATGGATTTCCAAAAGAATCAGGCAGTGGTAAAGATTCAGTAAATAGAAAGAGATACAGCAGAGGACAATGCTAGTGGGTTGTCTGAAAAAAGACAACAACAGACAGCAAGATGAGTGTAAACAGGAAGAGCACATTTGCATCACACAAAAGGAAGAGGAGGCTGGCAGAGAGCCAAGAAGCCTGAGCTATGAAGTCAGCAAATCCAAACTATTCTGTACAAATCCCCATTTTCAAAGATAGGCCAGATCCATAAATATGTCCATAAGCCTTTTGGCTAAACTCATAGATGCCTTCCTAAATATTTCAGGTGGAGAAGTAGAGCATCTACTAAGTGAAAAGAAATTTTTACCCATCTTTATATCACAGAGCAATTATTGCTCACTCACCACTTTAATTTGTACTGACAGCCTAATGTCAGATACTACCAAAGAAAACAAATGAAAAATAGAAAAAATAGTCTCCTATATGATATATGTTTATGCCAAAAAGATTAGTTAAAAATCCATCTTTCTCCACCTGAATTCAGAGTATGTTTAAGGGAACTGTCAGTGAAATTATTACTAATGAAGTACCAGACTATGTGAAATAATGGTTAGAAAGACAACCTGAAAGATAAATGTAGTCGCAGATGTCACAAATTTTTCATTAGTGAAGGAAAATGCTGGGAGACTTCATGTTTTTAGAACAGCTTGTGCTAATTACAAGTAACCAGAGCATCAAATCTTATCCAATTCCACATTCCCATCCAGCTCTCAACCTTCTCTCGGTGCTCATATTCCTCTTACTACATTTTGGCACTTGACCATTAAAAAGGAAGCTATTGTGATTCTCTGTCCGATCAACCAAACACCAAACCTACTTTCTAGTTAGCATTGTCTATGGCATTATAAAACCATTCATCTTTGACTTGGTCATTCAAAGAGACCTATAAGCATGCAAACCATCATACCTCCCCTAGTTATCCAAGTCAACCCAAAAATTCCACCATGGGACCCACAAGAAGATAGTTTTTCTCATGAAAAGGATGGGGTTTGTTCTAAAGATGTATACCCAACTTACCTCTGGCCACTGGTTTTTGGTGTGAGAAATCAGAAACAATAAATATCACAAAGGGGTGTAGAAAAGAAATGGAGCAGGAGAGGGGGAGAGTGTGGTAGTTTGCAAAACAGGTTCAAATGATTCATCTTTGCACATAAACATTCCCATCACACCCTTCACCCAGGGGAGAGAGCCTGGTTCTTCTTCTATCTCAGCAAGAAGAAAAGCAGAAGAACTTACTGGCCCTTAAATTTTTCCTAAAACATTTTAATCTCAGTTACTTTTTTTTTTCTTTTTTTGGAGAGTTTTTTTTTTTTTTTTTTCTTACTGGGCGCGTGCGCTTGCCAGAAAGACAGAGAGAGACGGAGAGATAGAAGGCAAGAAATCACCCCCCAGAGGGGATGGCCATGCCGCAATCCCTTCTCCTCCATTCTCCTCTCGGGATCTTGGGCACGCACGCACACGCGCCTGGCGTGAGTTTAAGCCACCAGGTCCGGGATACGAACTGTAGTCGACTACGTGGGAGTCCAGCGACATAGCCATTATGCTAACTGCTGGTCCCATCTCAGTTATTTTTGTTGTCCATGTCATCTTGTTTCCAGTGGAAACAAGTCTAGATTCCATCGAGACTCCTTTCTCCAAAAGTTCACCCATTGCCCAATGTTGCCCTTCCTCGTTTGCTTTGAGCTAATAAGAACAGAAATTGCATCTCATGTTTAGACTAATAAATGAATGAGTGACCAGGAGTCAGCTGGCTTTGTAGCTACCATTCCTGTAAAATATACTGGGGGAAAAAAAAAAGCAAACGAAGCAAAACACATACACACACTTAACTAAGAATCTAATGTAAAACCACCATGATGAAGAATTATAAACAGCCCAAAGGCACTAATATTCCACTTTTAGATTCACCAAATGCCAATAACCACATTCACAACAAGTATGAGATTGTAAAGTAAAAACCAGAAAATGTACCAACCCTACAGCTTAGACTTCACCTCTGAATACAGAAGAATATTACTCTTGTTGTTTTTATGGAATGTGTTTTTCATTAGAAGTGATACCATTCTTGTTTCAGAGATGGGCAAAACAGATTATTTTACTTTGAGCAAAACTCTATAAAGCAGAAAAGTCAGCTCACTCTTCCAGAGGGGAAGCACATTCTGCTGAGTACTGAAACCTACACTGGAGTACTTTGTGGGAGACAGGAGGAGAGTCAAGACTTCCAGCAGTGCAAGTCCCCAGGAATCCAAACTTTCCTGGTACTAGGGCCTATGAAAGCCCATGAAGACAGAAGGATGCTAGCTCAGGGTGACAGCATCCTAGCCTAGCAAGACAGGGCTTTGATCCCCCAGGGAAATGAGTGTGCAGCTAGGGACCAAAGAGGAAGTCTCATCTTCCTCCATCATCAGGAGAGATGAGGGCAAAGTAAGCCTGCACTTTGCCCATGGGATAGGCAGTATACTTGGACTCCCCAGATTTAGAGTGGAAGAAAATAGAAGCCATTCCAGTGACCACAAGCATGCTCATAGAGTGCTTATTATCATCTAATTAATTAATTTCATGATGGAGTCTCTCTGCTGTCTCTAACTTCAGCTCATCTTATTTTCAGAGACAGAGCACTAAAATGCTTCCCAAAAATCAAACATAAAATCAGAGTCCCAAATTGAGCTCGATTCTAAGAATCCATATGGAGTTTAGGTTTTAAGATAAGTACCCAAAGCAAAAGTATCAAAGTGTAAATTACCCTTGAGATTTTTAAAAAATTGCTAATCAACTATGAGATACATGGCTCTATCCATACAGCACTTCACAGTAACTCTTATCCTCACTGAAGTTTGAGAATCACTTAAATAGACTGCTTTAGGGCTAGCAGGTGTGTAGAGGTTAAGGTGCTAGATTACACATGGCCATCTTTAAGGTTTGAGTCCTGGACCTGGCAGCTTGAGAATCATGCCAAGTGCCTGTGCATAGGTACCCAAAATCCCAAGAGGAGAGTGGAGGAGAAGGGACTGCAGCATGGACATCCTCCCGAGGAAGTGATCTCTCACATCCCTCCCACCTGACATGCACATATAGCCTATAGCAAAAACTAAAAGAAAAAGAAAAAATAAATACAGAATGCTGTAGATGGAAAGTTTTTGTCTCCTAAAATCCATTTGTTTAAATTCTAACCCCTAATGTGTTGGCATTTGAAGATAAGGCCTTCTGGAAGAGATTAGGTCACCTCATGAATGAGATTAGTGCCCTTATAAAGGAAACTTAAGAGATCTCTCATCTCATCCATCACCTTAAGACTCAGTAAGATGATATCTATGAACCAGGGAATGGGCCCTCACCAAACACCAAACCTACCAGTGCCTTGATTTTGGACTCCCCATCCTCCAGAAGCAACAGAAATAAATTTTTGTTGCTTATAAGGCCCACAATCTATGGAGCTTTATTATAGCACTCCAGACTGACAAAGACACAGACTAAAGAGGAGAACCAAAGGAAGTCTTTCCACAGAAGTCTGATCCCACATGTGAGACAACTGTAATCCATCCGCAGGTTAAATAGGAGACCAGTAGAAAATTTTAAAATGTTCTTGCAGGACCAGCAGTTAGAGTAATGGCTATGTTGCTGAACTCCCATGTAGTCGACCACAGTTCGAGTCCCACACCCGATGGCTTAAACTCACTCCAGGCGTGTGTGTGTGTGTGCGTGCCCAAGATCCTGAGGGGAGAATGGAGGAGAAGGGATTGCGGCGTGGCCATCCCTCCGGGGGGTGATTTCTCACTTTCTGTCTTTCTCTCTCTGTCTTTCTGGCAAGCGCACACACCCTATAGCAAAAAAAAAAAAAAAAAAAAAAAAAAACCTCTTCAAAAAAAAGAAAAATTCTCGCTTGCCCACAGAATTTATTCTATTCTTTCTAATATTGAGCTTCTAAACTTAATATGTGTTAGTAAATGTAGTCATGCTGTAAGTCTAAACAAGCAAAGTGTGGAGTCTCATCCTTGAACATGTATATAAAATAAGTTAAGTCAAAAGTGCATCCGAAGCAATTCTGTAAGTTCAGTGCTATACCGTGAGTTGATTGTGTAGCTCCATAGTTAACTGATGCCAAAAAATAATTCTGTAAAAATTTACCTTTACAAATAAAGTTAATTTTTGTTGAAATATCTGATTCCAAATATATTTACTGAAGGAAAAAATGTATGCGTTTTTAAAAATCAAGGACAGTATCTTGTGCCCAAAGAATCAGATCTCCACTAGGCAGAGAATCAGAAGAAACTGAAGGTACTGTTAAAATATTTAGACTAATCTAATTTAGTGGAGTTTAACTGAACAAAGAATGAATCATAAGTTAGATAGTCTTCAGAACTGGTTCTGAGGAACTCCAAGGTGCTATGTGGTCAAATAACATTTATGGGCAAGAAAAGGAAAGTGACGTACAGAAAATAAGTGAGGTAGAGAGACAAGAATTCTGGTTACAGTGTGGTGTTTGTCGATTTGAACACAGTTTAATCAGTAGACCCTGTGTGACTGATTGAATCTGGACTGCCATGATTCAGCTATTTGTTAAGGAAACATACTTCCAAGTTAGGCTGTGTTTATTTATAAGAACTCAGGTATATGAGTACAGAGGTACTCACAAGTATGTAATCTGGTTTAATGATACACATCTAGCTGCCACAGGCAAGAAAGCAAAAAGAATGCTGTACTAGGTTATTAAGATAGAAATGTTTGGGACCAAGATGATGATATGGCAGTTACATCACTGGACTCCCACGTGGTCGACCACAGTTCAATTCTCAGACACAGTAGCTTGAAAATCATGCCAGGTGCATGTGTGTGCATGCCCAGGATGCTGGAAGGAGAGGATGGAGGAGAAGGGATTATGGCATGGCCATCCCCCCATAGGGGGTAACTTCTCACTTTCCTTTCATTGTCCCTGTTTCTCTCTCTCTCTCTCTCTCTCTCTCTCTCTCTCTCTCTCTCTCTCTCTCTCGTGAGTGCACATGCCTTAAGTTAAAAAAAAAAAAAAAAAAAAAAAAAAACCACTCTTAAAAAGAAAAAAAATAGGCTGAAATATGGCAACAGATCCATTATCCTTAATCACGGCAGATCAACAAGAATATTTGGCTGCATCATTTTCCCAAAGTCATTTTAACTCCATGAATTTAAGTCCTCATAAAGCCATATGTTCTCTATGTGTATTCAACCACAAAAATCAAGATAATTGACCTTTTGAACCACTCTTTCTCTGTCTGCTCAGGCCTGCTCCTACTTCTCAGGAGTGTACTTTTACTTAATAAACTACCTTTTCCTTACACTATTTCTGTATTTTGTTCAATTCTTTCTCTAAAAACCAAGAACCTGAATATCATCACAGAAGCCATCCTGCAACATATATTATGGTGTGCAAGCCAGAAGTCTGTGTCTTTAGGTTACTCAGATCTCAAAGTGAAGATTCATCTGCCCTAGTTGGAAAACTTGAAGAAATTCAGGTATGGAAAATAATCATGTGATCCCTTGGGACTTTTCCCTTGGCTACATCCTTAACTACTGGGAAAACTTTGACCTTGATAACTTAAAGAAGAAATGCTTAATATTCTTTTGTAATACAGCTTGGCCTCAACATAAACTTGGGGACCAAGAATGATGGCTGCTAAATGGGACCATGAATCATAACACTGTCTTACAGCTAGATTCACTGTGTAGAGGACAAGAGAAGTGGTCTGAAGTCCCGTATGTCCAGGCCTTTATGGCTCTTTACCAAAACCCTTCCATTTGCAGGAAAGTCAGTCAAATCCCTTCACTTAGGCCTCAACCAAAGGTGGATATAATAGATGAACCCTTGTTACAAAAACCAGTGGGACTCCCAAGAGGACATACTCCTGCTCCATACTGCCCTTCACCTTCTGCCCCAAGCACAGCTAAGCCCAACCTAAAGGGGACAGAAGGAAGAGATAGTCAACACTTTAGTCCATCACATACTCAAAGCAGGACCCTCTACTCCTCAGGGAAATAACTGGACAAGAAGGCCCAATCAGAGTCCAAGTCCCCTTTGCTATACTGATATTCAACAATGCAGAGAAAAGTTGGGCAAATATTCTGAGGACCCAGATAAGTTAACTGATGGGTTTCAGACACTGCCCCTGGCTTTTGATCTCTCTCTTGGAGAGATGTACAGTTCATTCTGGCTACCTGCTATACCCCCATTGAGAAAGAAAGAATTTTAAACTCAGCACACAAAGAAGTAGATGCTACTCCAGGAGGAGATGCTCTTCATGACTGACCCTAAATGGAATTATAACATCCCAATGAGGATGAACCAGAGAGCTAAATTCCTAGAGGCTTTCTTTGCAGGAATAAGACATGGGATACAAAAGTCTGAAAATTATGACAAACTAACAACAACTCTACAGGGAAAAAAATGAAAACCCAGCCACGTATTATAACAAGTTAGAAGGGCTTATAAAATATACTAATCTATACCCTACTTCTCTGGAGGGAAGGGCTTTTTAGGGACAATACTTCATTAGTCAATGCCCTTGATATCAGATGAAAACTCCAAAAGCTACAAATGGGACCCTAAACCAATCAGTCTCTATTACTTGACACTGCCTTCATGGCATTCAATAATTGGGATCTCAAGGAGGGAAAAAGAAAACAAAGCAAAGAAAAATGACAAGCCAGGCTTATGGATGTTACAAATAGCAAACTCCTTGATACCCATAAACTGTCCAGTAGTTTACCCAAAAACCATAGAGAAAAATCTGTAGATTCCTGCTTCAAGTGCAAAAAGACCAGACACTGGACAAGAGACTGTACCCAGCAACCTCCTGGGCCTTGCCAGCAATGCTATGATATGGGAAATGATCCCTGGCATTGGAGGGCTGACTGTCCTCTCTCTTGAAGGGAGAAACAGCCAGCCAGGGCCCTCATGAGCCAAGGGGAAGAAACTGACAACTGAGGAAGCCTGGAGAAATCCTCTATGCCCCTGTCCACAGAAGTCATCATAACCACTGAGGAACCTAGGTAACTCTAGGTGTCATGGGTAAGCCAATTCTATTTCTTTTAGAGGCTACTTCCTCTGTTGTCCATTTTGCAGGAAGGCTCTCTTCGTGAACCACAACAGTTATGGGAATGGAGAGAAAGAACAGTGTAAGTTACTTCACCCCTCCCTTGGTATGCCAACCTGAGAATCAGGTATTCTCACAAAAATTTCTAGTAGTTCCCAGCTTCCCAGCCCCCCTTATGGTAAGAGCTATAATGACTAAGTTTAGACCTCCAATGATTATGATCATTTAAGATTCTAATGGAGTACCAAACCACATAGATGGTAAAGCTGACCCCATGGCCTGGTGCTCTGGACAACCAGAAAGGGCTATAACACCATCTCCTATAAAAATAAAACTTCAGAACCCCTCAAAATTCCCTCATTGCAAACAGTATCCTGTACGTCTAGAAGCTAGAAAAAGAATTGAAACCATTGTATAGGAATTTTTTAAATTTTGGCTACTAATGCCTTGTTAGTCCCCCTGCAATACTCCTATACTGTCAGTATTTAAACTAACTGAGAAATACAGGATTGTCCAAGACCTAAGGTCTCCAGCCCAAATTTGACTAAGGATTGCTGGCTTTGTTTATCCTCAGTCTCAGCTCAATACACAACTGTCCCTCTTTCTATTTGACTAGTGCAGTAGATCCTCATTCTAAATATGAAAGGTCCACATTTCCAATTAATAAATACACAAGACTTACAGGATTTTAAAATAACTGAATAAACTAAGAACACACTGGTGGAAAGTGCAGTTAACTTTCTCAGATGGTTCCAATGGCACTTAGCCACTGAGGCCTCACTGAGAGTCCCAATTTAGAAACCCAAAATAGTGACTTCTTTAAAATTCCAGGCATACATTTATCTTGGAATAACTCATAATAAAACCCAAAAATGACCATTAGGTTCCTTAGACCAGTCTTTCTGTAATCATATTATTTCACAAATCCAACAGCATTTGTCGGATATATGGGGAATCTGGTTAAAAATTTAAAACCGTTTCTTTTGGCTGTTGCCCCTCTTGGGACATCTGTTAATGAAAATTCTCATATTCCTTTTTGGACCCTGTCTTTTAAATCTCCTAACCAAGTTCATCTATTCTTGCATAGAAGCTGTGAAATTGCAAATGACCATAACAGGAATATCAACTCCTTAGGATCTCCACTAAATCCTACTGCAAGTCATCCAATACCAATGACAGTCTTCGACAGCCCTCCCAAGTGACATATTGGGGTACTGTCTCAGTGACCTGCCCTGGCTCTCCCACCTAAATTAGATAGGGTGAGAGTTCATGATCTCCAGTAGATAAGGTCTACGCACCTTTCTAGCATAAAGCAGTCACGATGACAGCTCATCTACCTTCAGCTCCCCAAAAAGATGTACGGGGATCATACCTCTCAGGAGGAAAACAAGGCAGGAGAAAGCTAGCAAATGGAAGTGGGTAAGGGGGCTCGAGCATCTGCCCATGTGGCTAGATAGAAAAATCAGATCAGAACAGAAAATTCACTGCCCAAGGAAATGTAAGCAGGAGATTAGTGGGAGATGTCTATCTGATTAAGCAACATTTGATGTAGCCAATGAGATAAATCAATGGGCACAGCCACATTTGAAATAGCCAATGAGAAATCAGTAGGCCCAGCCACATTTGATAGAGCCAATAGGATGAGAACAATCGGTGGGCCCAGCCGATGATTAATCCACATGACCTAGGTAAAATTGTAAATCTAGCAGAATGCAACTGCCAGAGCTTTTAGAACCATTCTTTGTGTCTGCAAAGGCCCATCAACATCTCCCACCAGCACTATTGAAACACCTTTCTAATTGCATCTACTTTTGCTCTCTGCCTAGCTGTCCTCTACCTGAGAGCCATAAAAATCTGAAAATGGAAACCAAACCTGACTCTTTGACTTGTCCTCATTTCTCGCAGAATCATGACCGAACTATCTTCCAGGCATGTTCCTCATGATATGGCCTCTGCAGTGACTGCTCTCCCTCACTCACTATCTCAGGTGTCTCTTGGACCTGCTAAAGATCTCTAGTCTGTAGCCTTCCAAGGGCTTCACACATCTTTGGTCCTCAATCAAAGGTGCCTACTCCTCCCTATCCACCTGAACACCTCCATCATCCTTAATATCAAGTCCTCTTTGGTAGTCTGAGCTCACTACATTCTCAAGATCACTCCCCTTGTTATACCTTCTTATTAAGGATAGAATATTGCCCCCAACAATGTCCAAGCCATAATCATTTGAACCTAGGGATATATTACCTTATGTGACTGGAAGGAACACAGATATTGTTCAGAATCCTGAGATGGAGAGATTACCCAGGTAGGCCCAACATAATCAAAGGAATCCTTAAAGGCACAGAGCCTTTCTCACCTGTGTCAGACATTTTAGAATGAAGACAAGTCAGAGAGAAGAGATATTGTGACTTCCAAGATGGAAGAAGAGGGCCATGAGTAAAGAAATATAGAGCACCTTGAGATGGTAGAAAAGACAGAAAAGCAGATTTCCCCCACAGCCTATAGAGTAGACACAATCATGGCCACAACTTGATTCTAGTCTACTGAAACCTGTGTTGAATTTCTGACTACCAGAATCGTACGATAATAATTATGTGTTGTGATAGTGTGTTACACAGCAATAGGAAACTAACACATGTAGTACTTGTGGTATTTGTCATCACTATAATATTGGTAACTATATGGCATGGTTGTTAACAAACACAGGCTCTGGAGTCAGGCAGAATGGGCCACACTCCTGCTGTCTACTCACATATAGACTCTGGGCAAATCTAATACATTCTCTAAGTTTCTTCTTTCTTTTTTTAATTTTAATTTAATTTCACATTTTACATAAAGTCCCCATCATGATGCATTTTATATATGTGTGTGTGTGTGTGTGTGTGTGTGTGTGTGTATTAAGAGAGAACTTTATAATTCTTGTCTGTTAAATATTTCTTCCCAACCTTCTAAGTTTCTATTCTTATCTGTAAGGAGGCAATGACACCTACAAGGGTTGTACTGAGAACTTTTTAAAATATTATAAAGAAAGTATTTATATCTGATACAAAGTGAGCCTCCACTTTGTGAACTGTGTGAAAACAGACACCTAAGCTTATTGTTCATCACTGTTTTTCAAGGGACAAGCACAGAGCTGGAGAGGAGGTATTCAAGGAATAAGAGAATGAATGATTCTCTGTGTGAACTACTTTAGGTCCCAGTCATTTAAAAGAGGCATAATTCATCTAGTGCTATGGTCTGAATAATTGTTTATCCCCCAAGGGTTTGTGTATTGTAATTTGGCCCCAATATAATGGCATTGTGGGGTAATAAGACCATTAAGAGGAAGACTTGCCTTCAGTGGGGGCTGGAATCATCCAATTAGTGAAACCATGGGAGGGACAAATAGAGGATGTGGGTGAGTCTGTTCTCTCTCTCTCTCTGTCTCTCTCTCTCTCTCTCTCTCTCTCTCTCTCCCTCTCTCTCTCTCTCTCTCTCTCCCCACACCCCTTCATGACTTCTGATCTGCCTGCTTTTCTTAGCCATGTGGTGATGCAGCACCAGAGGCCAACTAGACACATGCCATTGGACTTTCCAGCCACCAGACTCATGAGCCACAGAAACCTCTATTGTTTTTAAATCACCCAGTCAGGTATTTCTATTTAGCAACACAATTACAGACTAATTCACCCAGATACAATGTGCACTGAGCATTGCTATATATGCTAGGCATTATGCTAAGTGCTGAAAGATAGAAGAGAATGAAGAAAATCGTCCCTTCTTTCCTATGAGCTTACAGCTGCCTAATATTCTTAACAAGACAGGGAGACAGCACTAGACTGCCTGGGCTGACTGTCATGAATGTGGCAAAGCCGGGGGACACTTTAAGGTGCAAAGAAGAAATGGTCTCATATAATTTGGGTCATCTGGGAAACTTTTTTAGAGGTGGTAAGATGTGAGTGGGCCTTTCTTTGAGTCCTGGTGAATTTTCTATTTCTATTTTTCTAGGTGGGAACAAAGAAGGAGAAACATTCTGAAGGTCAGTGAATAATATTAGCAAAGGTACTGAGATAGGCAGGGTAAAGGCACAGACATGGGTAACTGTGACTCAGCCAAAGAATTAATGCCAAGCAAAAGTTAGTTCGGGTGAGTTTCAAGATGGCTTTGAATGCTAGCAAAAGTCTATAGATTGCCCCCTCAACATAAAGCGATTCAGTGAAGATTTCTGATCCTGGCAGCAGCAAAATGAAAGAAGTGTACAGGAGAATAAAAGGGCTGAACTGGACAAACAGCTGTCCTGTCCAATATGCCACATGCTGATTCAATTCCAAGTTTTAAACGATTGGGAATCGGGGAGAAAAAAATGATAAGATTTTAGGGACATTCCGATCTTCACTTTTAAAACTTCTTTCAAATTTGTTTGCAGGGCACCATCTGGGCACTTGCCCTGGGGGGTCTCATGTCTTGGTCTGTTTGCTAACTTGTTTAAAATCATGTTACCCTCACTGATCTCTTCTTCCTTCAGGAAATGAGAGGCTGGACACCTCTTCTGTTGTAGGTTCCCCTAGTGAATTTGTTCTCAAACAAATGGATCCCAGAAGTGTTAGCTTGTGTTCAGGCTTGTGTTCTCTGGCAGTGCAGGTCTCAGTCACTCTGAAGGGTTGAGAGTAGATTGAAGGGTTAGACAACTCCCTAGTAGTCCATGCCAAGAGCCCCAAAATATTAGTCTGTGGGTGGTAACTCTCACCATCTAGACATAATACCAATCTCCACAAATAAAAGTACTAAAGAGAGAGAGTGAGTTTTGGGGCCAGACACAGATACAGTAGTAACACAACTGGATCTGTGTGGGACTGTCCCAGATTCAAGTCCTGCAGCCTTTCTCTTTATACCAGGTGCTCATGTGTGTGCCTGTGATACATGCTGTCTGAGACTGGGAGTGAGTCACAATGTGCAGACTCTGTTGTGTCTCTCTCTCCTCTCTCTCTCTCTATATATATATATGTGTGTGTGTGTGTGTGTGTGTGTGTGTGTGTGTAGATAGATAGATAGATATAGATATATAGGTATATAGATACAAAGTTTAAAAAGCAAAACAAAGTTGGTCCCATCAATGACTGACGCAGACTTGGGGACCAAAGCCCACCCTCTCCTGGGAATCTCTACTCTCCAACAGGCAGGTACAGCTCTGTCTTCACTATTGGTTCATGATGCCAAACTCTATTAAGAAAGATTTACCTGAGAAAGATACTGAAATGGAATTCATTTCTATTACAAATACTCAAATATTTTCCAAATGGTTTCTGAGATCAGTTGTGTACACTTTTCAAAGTTTCCAAACTCTTTTGAAATGTATAAGGATTTATACAGGTCTGTAAGTTAGTCTCACTGCTCATGTCACATTTTCACCTTATTTCAGACTTTTGTGGTATCCTTGATTGGTAAGTCATTTGATTTTATCTTTACCTGAGGGCCTTAGCATTGAGCAAACTCTTGAAATGATTCATCAATTATAATAAAGGACTTCAAAGAGATCCACATTAAACTTCAGGATTCCAACGAGCACACTGGACAGTCAGCTTCTGGTATTTCAGGATGATGAGCCTGGTGGAGGATTTTGCTGAAAAGATCTAATGAGTATGTTAGTCACATCTAAACATCATCTGCTGCCCACATGTTCCCAGGCAGCGTGTGCATCTCATCCAACATCCATCTATTCTGTGGCAAGATACATGTTAGGCTATTCCTTTCCACTGCTCCCTTTCCCAAGCATCAGAGGTCACTGTAAAAGAAAAACAAGAATTCCCTGGGGTGGAAGCAAACCCAAAGAAGTGGCGTGGTACTTGATTTCAGCTTCTTCTACATGGGCTCCAGCTTGGAGCATAAAGTTGAAATCCATAAAATGATTGTTTCCAAATCAATAATTCAGAAACATTTCCCTGTCAAGTTGATATAAAATCAACCATATCTTTTCAAAGTAACCGAGTGTTGGCATTACATTTGTTAAAAGGTAAAAGACAGTGTGTGCTATAAAAAATAAAATAACAATAGTGAAGATTGACAAAGGAACACACAACCAAAACATTTGCTTTTTAAAATATAAATTTAAACTATGTGGCCTTCCATTGCTTACAGTGGATTAAATGAGTGGCATGGAGGAGCACAAACAGACATCCCAAGGCATGCAGAAGGAACTATTAGATCATCGAGAAAGTCATAATGTATATTTGTTTGTCTATAATGTGTGTCATGACTTTCCCAATAGATAGATGCCTACATGCCCATGATGCTGGGCAGACTGAGACAACGAGCAAAGTGGGAGTGTAAGTAGCATGGAGACTGCAAGGAAAAAGCGGTCTGTTCACATGAATGGAATCTGGAATTTCTTCCAATGGCAGCTCCAATTAAATTCGATCTTAAAAGGTAACTAGGATTTCTACACCCAGGAAGAAGGCTTTGGTCAGAGCAGTATAGCCACAGGCTAGAGGCAGGAGACAGATGGCACAGCTCTGAGGCAGCCAGAGGGTGGGGTGGGGGCCGGGCCAGATGTCAGGGTGCCTGGGAAATGACAGCACCCACCACTAAAATGATTAATTGGGCTTAGATTGTGAAGAGCTACAAATGCCATGCCAGAAAGTTAGGACTTTTCTTTGCAGAATATGAGTTCAGAGCAGGTTTTTAACTAAGTACTTTATAAAGAGGATAAGCCAAAGACAGCATGAAAGTTGGAGAAAGAGAAGGAAAGAGTCACTAAGAGATGAGTACACTGGCTGATATGAAAGTCAAGTGGGCTTAAACCTGGGAGGTGACAGTGGAGACAGGAAAGAGAACAGACAAAACTCAGTAGTGAGTCAACATTTGATAACTAACAATGTCTGGGGTTAGGGGCAATGATAATTCAAAACTTTCTAAGTGGGAGAGGTGGAAAGAGATGTAATCAAGGAAGGCAGAAAACATAAGAGAAAGTCAGATTTTGAAGATTATTAATGTTTCCTTTAAAAAAAAATGTATACCCAGACAATACGTTCAATTGACACAAAAATGAAAAGATATTTGCTGATGATAATGTATACATGGTAAAGTCTTTGTCTTGACTATATGCACCATATTCGTTCTGGGAAAAGTAATGTTCACTGTAAACCTAGATAGTGATTAAATGTAATTTTTAAAAAATAAAAATAAAAAATATATTTTTAAGTATGCCCAGGCCACACAGTGGTATGGTGGTAAAATACAATGCTCTGCAAGGCTGACCTACATGGAAAGGTTCCAGGTTTACATCCAGAGACCTCCCTGACTATGTCAGTCATGTGTTTGCTGGTGATCCAGGGCTGGCTGGAGTTGGGGTGGATTCAGTGACAAGACCCCAATGGGGGTGCTGTCTCTCTGTCTCTCTCTCTTTCATTCACTCATGGAAGAAATAAATCAAGAAATTTTAAGGGGAAAAAATGCTTGATGTGAATTTTTAAGTCTTACAGTTCACTAGTACAAAGGGAAAGGGGAGAGGGGGATACGCGCCAGCAAATGGGAGGAAGTGGGCAAAACCCCAGGTGAGAGCTCCGAGGCTGTCGGTACAGGCAGGCAAAGAGGACAGTGGCACAAAGCAGGGCCAGAGCAGCAGTGGTGGCCAAGAGGGAACAGCATGAGGAAGCCCTAGGAGGGCTTAGACGTGAAGGATAAGAAGTCAGGGACCAGAAAGTCTCTCAGGTTTCCAGCTTAAGTGACCCCTGGGACTTTGCTCCCACATGTGAAATGGAGAATACATGTGGAGGAGGAGGCAGTTGGGAAAAGGCGACAGATGCCCTTTTGATGATGCTGAGGTTAAGGCATCTGGAAGGCACTGGAGAGAAGAGGTACAACTCTGAGCCCAGGAAAGTAGGATAGAGGTAAGGGACATCACTATCCAGGCAGCAAATAAAACCATAGGTGCAGGAGTTAGCACTTTAAGAGAGCGAAGAGAAAGAGCGTTCACAATGTCTCTCTGCAGACAAAACAATCAAAGACTAAACACCATTTAGATGAAAAGAAAAAAAGTAGAGGCTAGCAGGTAGCATAGGGTTAAAGTGAGGGATTCCCATGTGGCCAGCCGCAGTTTGGCTTGAAACTCACGTGGGACGTATGTGTACATGCCCAGAATCCCAGGAAGAGAATGGAGGAGAAGGGATTGCAGCATGACTATGCCTGCTGGGGGGTGATTTCCTGCTTTCTATCTATCTGTCTCTCTCTGTTGCTCCAGTGAGCACACACACCCTATAGAAAAAAAAAATCTCTCAAAGAAAAAAGAGAGAGAGAGAGAGAGACAGAGATTATAGTCATGTTCTAAAGAGGCATCAATATCAAAAGACTAAATAGAACTAATGACCACAGTGGCAAAGGACGATTTACAGATTCATTCATCAGCATGCTGCTTACTATTCCTCTGGCAATTTTAATCATCTGGTTGAGCAAAAATTGTCCCTTTCATTAAAGTTGTTAATTCCTGCTTAAAAGTGGAAATATCATTTAATTACCACAGGGATATCAGGAACAATGCAATCTCATGTTTCAATTTTATCAATGCTGCCTGCAACAAACATCCCAACAGAGCACAGCAACCTGGATGGTGCTGCTGTTCACAGATAGGTTAAAAGACATCTGCCCAGGCCCAGCTGCAGTGGTGCAAGTGTGGGGCATTGCTGTGAGAGGCTGGGGCCACATGAGGAGCCCAGGTTTAGAGCCAAGTTTGACCTAAACAGCCAGGCATAGTAGCTAAACCTAGCGGACTGGGAGGCAAGGGCCAAGTAACATAGTTAGGCCTAATTTAAATAGCTCTCCCTCTCTCCCTGTCTTCCTTTCTCATAAAGAAAAAAAAAAAAAAAAAAGTCTGTCTAATGCTCTAGCTGAAAATGAGAAAAGTTTTCATCCCTGGGATCTTATTAATAAAAGTTTAAGAGTTTAGGTGTCCTGAGACCAGCAGATGGCATAATGGTTATGTCACTGGACTCCCACATAGTCAACCATGGTTCAAGTCCCGGACCCGGCAGCTTAAAATTAAAACTCATGCTTGGCACATGTGAGTGTATGCCCAAAATCCTGAGAGGAGAATGAAGGTGAAGGGTTTGTGGCGTGGCCATCCCCGCAGGGGTTGATTTCTTTCTGTCTCTTTGTCTTTCTCTGTCTCTCTGGTGAGCACACAAACTCTATAGCAAAAATATTTCTTAAAAAAAAAAAAAAAAAAAAAGGAAGAGGGACCAGCAGGTAGCATAATGGCTATGTCACTGAACTCCCATGTAGCTGACTGTGGTTCGAGTCCTGGACCCGGTGGCTTAAAAACTCACACCGGGTGTGTGTGCGTGTGTGCCCAAGACCCCAAGAGGAGAATGGAGGAGAAGGGATTGCAGCGTGGCCATCCTCCCTGGGGGGTGATTTCTCGCTTTCTATATCTCCGTCTCTCTCTGTCTTTCTGGCGAGCACACATACCCTATAGCAAAAAACCTCTCCAAAAAAAAGAGAGAGAGAGAGAGAGAGAAAGAGAGTTTAGGTGTCCTTTATTAACAAAACTTACCTTTAGAAAACCAAAAGTGTCTTTTTTTTTTTTCTTTTAACAGAACTAGTGAAATAGCACCAAGCTAACTTCTAGCCACTGGGATTCATTGGCAAAACTGTTGTGGTTCCTCCTGAGCAGATATGGAGACACTGTTTGGAGGCATACATATGTGGAGAAAGCAGATGACATCACTTTAAACGGGCACTCTCTGAGGAGCTGACACCACATTCAGCAGAAGGCTGAGAGACACAGCAACTCAATCAGCACGGCAGCTCGACATGACCTGTCAGGAATTCTCCTCCTGGGGCTCTATAAAATGATAAACGTCTAAGACCTCTTGGTCTTCAATTATTAAATGGAGCAACTTATGTAACCAAAGTCAAATAACTTCATGAGCTCGCTGATCGCCCTTTGTGAGAAAAACACCCACTCACCCAGGCCCATAGCAGGGTTCAGAGGCAGAGAAAAGCCAGAGGAGGCAAGCAGGGCTCTACAAGCAAGAGCAACTCATTCATGGCTTCCTGGCCCGACTTTCCTATCTCCTCTCTCTGCCTGCCTGCTGCCCCCAGGGAGGTTGTGTCCTTCTTTTATTTCTTGTGTCAGGTTTCAGGCTGACACGTGGTAATTGATTCCGTTGCTGGTTAGACGGGTGTTAAGTGGGAGGTATGAAGTTTCAGTGAAAACAAATAGCACTTCATGAGTCTGACCTTTCCTCTCAGAGCTTTGTTGTGGTCGACTCTGGGATGTGCAGTTCAAACCTGTGTGAGCCAGTTGTGTCTGTGTCTGCAGTTCTCTGATTCACCTTCACCTCTTCCAACGTGCAATGACAGCTAGATTGTCTCATTGTCACTTCTGGCTCCATGACAGCCCAGCAACAGGTGGAGCCTCTGATTCACACCCAAGAATTGTGTCCAAGAGACAGAGAGGGCTGAATAAGTGTGGCCTGCACCTTCCAGGATAGCATACCTTCATGAAGAAGACCCACACTCAGGAAATACTAGAATGAAACTTTGAATGACGCTGCCCAGTGCTACTTCCAACTGGTGGCAGTTTCAGCATTCTGCTCCACCAACCAAAATGAGAGGCATCGAACCTTCACTGACCCTGTGAAGTTCAAAATCCCTCCCCCTCCACCAAGTGAAACATGTAGGTTGTGGCCTTGTGGTACCCTCTGCATTCCCCAGATCCTCCTTCAAGACTAAAGGATACATTTCTCCAGGACTTGGGGTGGGAGCGGGGATAGCAGCTGACAGTGCTCAGCTGTTTGTCTTTTGCAAATGCTACCTTTGACTAAGAGGAGCCCCCTTGCCCAAGATCACTCCCTCTTATGACTGCTGACATCAATGATCAATTGACAGGTCAGGAACACGACAGTGGGATCCTATGCCTCAACTCAGCACTGCACTGAAGGCATGTCATCTTCTCACGGGATATTGGCACCAACTTCTCTGCCCATTCTGGCTTTATTTCCCTCCTGAATCACAAACATCCAGCAGGCTAATCTCCCCTCTACTTCCTAGGAACCTAGGATGGGATTTTGGGGTTGGATTACCCATACCGCAGACAGTAATGAGGACCCCATCACAGAGCCTCTGGCCCAGAGCAGCAGTGGAATTGCTGCTTTCCCCAGAGCGAGCCAGGACGTTATATCAGGGCCAGGAAATGCATGAGCCCCATGCTAAGCAGCAGCTGTTTGAGAAACACATACAGGAAAGAGTAATAACAATGTCGATGAACTTGCTTGGCCGCTGCTCAGGGCAACTGATATTCGGGAGAATGACAAGAAAAGGCTGAGGACACTAGCCGTGAATGAAATGCTACATGAGAAAGTCAGAAGTCTCCTGACCAGCATGTGAAGGGACTCTATCACCTCTATTCAAGAGGTAGAAAAACTAAGGTTGGAGCCCAGAACTTATTAAATGTAGAGCTCCATGGAATTCTAACCCCCAATCAGGCAAGTTGGTTGTGGCAAAAGTCTAAACTCCCATTGGAAAAGAATGATGCCCTGAGATATGGGATGGGGCCATCCTGGTTGATGCACTCTTACTTGAATCCCTGGAACACTCTGAATTCTCTCCAAAAGAGACTTCCTCTGCCCTATGGCAAACTTATACCTCCCCCATGATGCATGCTGCAGAGACCTTTACATGCAAGATAATACATATATACCTAGGATCTGTCCCCTCATTACTTTATAGCCTTTGGGTCAATATCAACAGAACAAACCTTGGGGAAGTTGCAGGCCTCAGGCTGCATGTACTGGCAAGAGCAAGCAATCAGTGGAGGGCTAGAGTTTGGGGCTCTGGATCAGGGAATATGGAACACAAAATTAGTTAAGGAAGAGTTTATCAACACAAAAATACTCTCCTTTAGTGTAATATTTAACACCTGCATTAGTCTGCTAGGGCTTCCATAACAAAATACCTTCAACTGGATGGCTTAAACAACAGGCATTTATTTGCCCATGCTCTTAGAAGTCAGAAGTGTAAGATCAAGGTGTTCTTCAGTGGAATAGAACCAATATGTAGAGAGAGCTATGTCAGAGGAGCTTTATTATAGGAATTAGCTCATGGAATTATGCAGGCTGAGAAGTTCACACTCTGCCATCTGCAAGCTCGAGAGCCAGGAAAGCTGTTAGTGTAACTCAGTATGAACCCAAAGGCCTGAGAACCAGAGGAGCTGATGATATAAGTCCAGGAGTATGAAGAATAGAGATCCAGTAGATCTAATGTCTAAAGGCAGAAGAACATGAATGTCCCAATTCAAGGAGAAAGAGAGTTCTTCCTTCTTTCACCTTTCTGTTCTTCTGGGACCCTCAATGGATTGGATGATGCCTTCCCAATATTAAAGGGAGTGGATCTTCTTTCTTCAGTCTATTGACTCAAATGCTAATCCCTTCGGGCAACACCCACACAGACATACCCAGAAATAATGTTTCATCAGCTATCTGGGCATCCCTTAGTCCAGCCAAGGTGGCACATACAATCAATCCTACCAGCAGGGTTAGTTTTTCCTGAGGCTTTTCTCCTTGGCCTATACATGGTCGTCTTCTTCCTGTGTCCTAGAATGGTGGTTAAGGTGTTGTAACTGAATCCAAATCTGTTCTTTTTATAAGGACACCAGTCATATTGAATTAAGGTCCACCCTAAAGACTTCTCTTTAACTTAGTTTCTTCTGTTTGTTTTTTGCCAGAGGGTATGTGTGCTCACCAAAGAGAGACACGATGGGGAGTTGGGAAGGAAGTGAGAAAGCACTCCTGATGGGGCATGCTTATGCCACATCTCTTCTCCATTTCTCTCTCTTTTTGGGATTTTGGGCATGCATGCACATGTGCTCAGCACATTTCTCAAGCCACCAGGTCTGACTCAAACTGCAATTGGCCATGAGAGATCCAACTGCCTTAACTGCCAGGCCAAGAGCTGGTCTGAATTTAGTTCTTAAAGACCCTAATTTGAAAAACAATCACATGCTGAGGTACTGAAAGTTAGAACTACAAAGTATAGATTTTGGAAGAGGACCCAACACCCTGACAAGAATTCCAGAACATAGTTTTAGAGAACTGCTAGACTGGGTTTTTGAAAACTCAGACCAAATAATGGCCACACTAAGTGAAGCAGAACTGCCTGAACTATAGCAGATAGTGGAAGGAAACCTCAAAAGGCTCAGAGAGTGAACAGCTCTAGTGGACATAAAGTTTAAGGCCAGAAAACCCACCAAAATATGTTCCATGGGAAGGTCCAGCAAGTCCTCCACTTACCAAAATAATCCTGGTTTTCATGCCTGAAAAATTTCCCTGCCCAGGGGCCAGCAGGTAGCATGGTGCTTAAGGTGTTGGACTTCCACATAGCTGACCGCAGTCTGAGTCACGGACCTGGCACGTGAGACCTTGTTTTCTCACTTTCTCCTTCTTTCTTTCTCTCTCTCTCTCTCTCTCTCTCTCTCGTCAATTTAAAAAATAAATAATAACAAATAAAATTAAATAAAATTTTTTAAAATAATTTCCATGCCCAGAATAATTAGCACTGATATCTGGAGACTGGAAGTGTTCTCATGGCTCCCTTGTTATATGCCATTACCTCCTAGGAAATGAGTAGTGCCCAAGCTAAGGTCTGGCTTACAGTAAATCCACCAAATGAACAAGGCACTCTACCTCCATTTTCCCAGTCCCCAAATGTGAAATAGAAATGGACAACTAGTCAGGAAATCTGTGTGGGCATTTTCAACTATAAGTTGGTTGCAAATTCCCACACAGATTTCTTGCCATGAGGTATAACATCTATTAATAAGGAAGGTCAAAGGGAAGCTTCAAGAACTGTTGTAGGGGCCAGCAGGTGGAGTAGTGGTTAAGGCACTGGACTCCCACATGGTCAACAGTGGTTCAAGTCCTGGATGCAGTGGCTTGAAACTCATGCCGGGTGTGTGTGTATGGGCGCTCAAATTCCAGGACAAGAGTGGAGGAGAAGGGATTGCAGCATAGCCATCCCCCTGGGGTGTGATTTCTCTTTCTCTCCCTCTCAGAGTACAAGTACCCTATGGCAAAATCTCTCTGAGGAAAAAATAATAAACAAAATTGCCATCTTCCCAGGTAAGATAATAAATCCTGGGTTGAAGTTAGGAGGAGGTTGTGATTTTGAAACTAAGAACTATCCTTAAAGAAAAAAAAAAAAGTAATGCAGAAGCATGGCCTCCATCATATCACCATTTAATTAACTTGGTCCCTGCAGAAACCAGACGGATCCTGGAGCATGACAGACTCCCACAAACTTAAACAAGTAGCAGCCCACAGCTGCCACTGAAACTTCCTTGCCAGATGTTGTATCTTCACTAAAGCACAGGCTCAGGTACATGGTATGCAGCCTTTGATCTGGAGAGTATGTCCTTTTCATCTCTATGAAAAGGGAAGATCAGAAACAGTTCATGCTTGCTCAGAACAGACAACAGTATTCACTTACAGTGTTGACCCTGGGATATGTTAACTCTCCTCTCTCTGTCATAACATAATCTGAGAAGACCTGAACCAGCTGCACCTGCAGAACATCACCCTGGTGATGACTTTGTGTAAACCAGACACAATGAACAAGAAGTGGCAAATATACTGGGAACTCATGCAATAAAGAAAATGAGACATAACCTCCATGAAGATTTAGGGTCCTAACATAGAGGTACTGTTTTGAAAGTACAGGATCTGGGGCATGCCAAGACATCTTGGCCAAAGAAAATAATACATTTTTATATTTCATTCTTTCTAAAACAAATAATGTAGCACAACACTTGGTAGGATTCCTTGGTTTCTGGAGATATTAATTCCATAGTTAGAAATATTCTTCATATCCAAATAGAACAGACACAAAAGATGGCCAGTTTCGAATGGGAACCAAAACAGGAAAAAGCTCTGCAAAAGGTCCAGGCAGCAGGGTAAGTGGCCTTATATCTTGACCATATGACCCAGTAGCTTCTATGGTATTAGAGGTTTAGTGATGGGGAAAGACACCATGCAGAGTTTTGGGCAACTTGCGTTTGGAAAATCACAACTCAGACACTTTGAGTTCTGGAGCAACAACATGTCAACAACAGCTAGAAACTGTAGAAAGAATGGCTCCTACCATGCTATCGAGCCTTGGAAGAGATGAAGCACCTAACCATGGAACACCAAGAAACAAATCATGATCAACTGGGTTTTATCACATCTACAAACCCTCACAGTTGGGCATGTCCAGCAGTAACCATTTTAAGATAGAGGTGGTCTCAGTTTGTTTTGCTTCTATAACAAAACACCTGAGACAGGGTAATTTATAAAGAACATAAATTTGTGTCACATAGTTCTAAAGACTGGGAAGTCCAAAATCAAGGCAACGACCAGTTGGTTGTCTTGTGAGGGTCCAGTCTCTGCTTTCTAGATGGCACATTGAAAGCTGCATCTTCAAGAATAAAAGAACACTGTGACTTCACATGGCAAAAGGCAGGCAGGCAAAAGTGCAAAGAACTAAGCACTGAGTAAAACTTCTTTCATAAGGGCCTTAATCCCATTTTTAAGGGGAGGTGCTCTCATGACCTAATTACCTCTTAATGCTCCCACCTGTTAATACCATCACATTGGCTGATGAGTTTTAATAACTGATTTTGGAGAAGACACATTCAAACTACTGCATGTTACAATACAGATCTAGGGCATAAGAATTTACACAAGTGGGTATACCAAACACCCCTGTTATACACAACTGTTGCATTAATATGCTTGTCATTTTAAAGTTTATATTCTTGTAATGAATTTACAATAGTCATACATTAATGTAAAGTCCCTTATGATCACAAAATGGTAGAGGCAAAGGCCAAAACACCCAGTGACTATGGCCTTACCTCATCCAGTGGGTGATCTAAAAAGACAACAAGAAAAGAAAATTCTCCTAATGGAGGGTCTTTTAATGGTTCCTACTCTATGTTGAAAGGGAATTTGACATTGCCAGTGTGCAAATATCCTTAGCTTCTTACCGTGTGATTGGACTTAGGAAGACAGAAACATCCATAGGTAGTCCATGTTCCAAAATGTAACTAAGGGGACCAGCAGTCAGCGTAATGGCTATGTCTCTGGACTCCCACGTAGTCGACCGCGGTTCGAATCCCAGACCTGGTGGCTTAAAACTCATGCCAGGCGCATGTGTGTGCATGCCCAAGATCCCAAGAGGAGAATGGAGGAGAAGGGATTGCGGCGTGGCCATCCCCCCTGGGGGGTGATTTCTCACTTTCTGTCTCTCTGTCCGTCTCTCTATCTGTCTGGCGAGTGCACGCACCCTATAGCAAAAACTTCTCCAAAAAAAAAAAAAATGTAACTAAGAATTAGAATTATCTGAGAAGATTTTGAAGCATACAGATTCCTAAACTCTATCCCAAAATTATTAAGGCTGATGTTTGAGAGATGGAGCTCAGAAATTCACATTTTAAGTAAGATCCTTAGATTATTCTGATATTGCTAACCCTGAACTTGTATTTAGGAAACACTTGTCTAAGTGATTAGCAATGTCATAATGAAACCAACAATGTCAATAGTAAATGCAAACACATAAAGCCTCCACCCATTAATGCCCTTTGATATACATCTAATCCAAATGTACTTTCTAATTCCTACAACCACCTTGTTATTTATGTATTATTATCAACCCCATTTTGTAGATGAGAAAACTGAAGGTAAGTGACTTACCCAAAGTCACGTAATAAGGGAAAAATTGTGACAGTATTTGAATTTAGTCTGGCTCTATACTGCAGCATTCTCATAATGCCATAGTGGTAAATGTAGTCAAGGAAAGGGAAGAGGCTAAACTTTAGAATCCAAAAAGCACATACAGTTTGTAGGTCCAACACTATAGTTACCTAAAATGAAGACAAATTATTTTTCCTAATAGATTAACTTCAGTATCAGAACCCATTTACAATAGCATATGAGCACCACCTGGTGGCCCTATAGGGTTGCTTGAATAGTTAACTGCTCTCTGATTAAGTAGAATCAATCAGCTCAGAAGGGAAAAGTTGTTAAAATCTAGTAGATACAATTCCAGAAAGACGAATTCTTCAAATCCAAGAAAAGTTTTTAAAATGTAAGGAGGATGTTAAAATGAAGGGAGAAAAATTAAAATAGATGAAGTCTATAATAGCAATGAAAATGATTAAATACAAGGTTGTTGGTTTTTTTTTTTTTAATGAAGACTATAGTGATAAAATGTGAAGAAGAAAAAGCCATATGGTAAGTCATTTTTAAGTTTCTATTCCTATAATGAACTTAAGATAGTTATACACTAAAAATTTTCATGACTAAACAGTCACCCTTTCCAGGAGTTTTCCAAAGTCAGTACCCTGCTCCTGTCCAGGTATTAAAATATCATCTGCTACTCCCTCTATACCATGAGACATCATGGCCACCTAACCAGGTGAACAGTGCTGGAGGCTTAGAAGCCTACCCTTGGATTTCTGTGAGATTCATTTTCTGCCGAGATCTATTGATTCATTTTTTTCCCCTCAAGATCTAGTGTACCCCAAGGCAGCCACTGCAATGTGCAGAGTCATCGGAACTTCAGCTTCTGAGGCACACACCAGTAGCCCTCTGGGGTCTTGAGCAATTGACTTCAGACTGAGTAACGCCATCAACTTTCTTTCTTTCTTTTTTTTTAAAAAAAAAAGAGTTTATTGGGGACCAGCAGTTAGTGTAATGGCTATGTCGCTGGACTCCCACGTAGTCGACCGCGGTTCGAGTCCCGGACCCGGCGGCTTAAACTCACGCCGGGCGCGTGTGCGTGCGTGCCCAAGATCCCGAGAGGAGAATGGAGGAGAAGGGATTGCGGCGTGGCCATCCCCCCTGGGGGGTGATTTCCTGCTTTCTATCTCTCTGTCTCTCTCTGTCTGTCTGGCGAGCGCACGCGCCCTATAGCAAAAACCTCTCCAAAAAAAAAAAAAAAAAAAAAAAAAAAAAAAAAAAAAAAAAAAAAAAAAAAAAAGAGTTTATTTATTTCTTCCATGAGAGACAGAGAGAGAAAGTAAGAACACCCCCATCAGGGTCCCGATGCCACGATCCACCCCCTACTTCATCCAGTCCTGGATCGTGGGCGAGTACCTGGCAGGTGTACTCTTAGAGGTCTTTCGGACTTGAACCTTGAACCTTCCCATGTGCCTTGCAGAGCATCACACTTTTATTGTCATCCTTCACAGTTGATTTTTTTGGTTCTGAGACTTTTTGGACACACTGCCAGCTTCCCTAGGCCTCTGGCTTGCAGAGAGCCTATCATGGGACTTCTCAATCTTCATAATCAAGGGAGTGAATTTCTCTAATAAATTACTTCCTCTCTCTCTCTCCACATACACACGTACACACACAAACACACATACACACATAGATGTATAAGGGGATTTCAAATGAAATTGAAGTACAAACTTACTTTGATGCAAGATGTTTTTGAAATTCACACATAGTTTACATCATATGCATGTTTCATGATCTTGTCAGAGATTCTTCATATATATCCTATTGCTTCTACCTCTTGGGAGAACCCTAAATAAAGTAAATATTTAGTGAGAATTATTTATCAGACTTAGCTAGAGACCTCAGCCATCCTATAACATGAAAGGGAGCCTTTTTCCAAGTAGAGTTTGAAAATAAAAAGGGGAAGAAAAAAATTGACACCTGGGCCTCTGGTAAAGGAAAAAAGAGCTCATCTTTAGCAGCAAAATTATTTTAAAAAGCAACTAGAAAACAAGTTATGCCAACTCCACATATTTGCTTTGTAAAGGCCCTACATCCAGGGGAGTGGAGTAAGTTTCCTGATAGGAATCAGGAAGGTGTAATTCTTTCTCTAGGCAGCCTCCAGCTAGGTGATCCTGGGACACACACAACCAAAGTCTGGAAGAATCCAGGGCCTCATCTGCAAACCTTTCTCTCAAGCATCACAAGAAAGTCAGCAATTGGCCAACAAGCACACATTCCAAACACACACCCAGTTAATGAAAACCACACACACAAAAACTAGGATGGGTTCTACCTGCCTGTGACAATCTGGAGTGGGAGAAGCAGATGGAAAATAGCCTTAGGGGCTTTACTCTGAATACTCTGCATCTAAGGGGGAATTGAATTTCTCAAAAATAAAGACTCTGTTTACAAACATACTGTTTTTGCCAAAGAGAATTCTTTATTTTAGGTGCTTTGGGAAAACTGCAGAGTTCTCAGGTTTGAGGCCAAAGACGCCCAAATGTTGCAATCCTAAACCTTTGGCAGTGACAAAAACATGTTTGCAAGTGGAAAGTTTCAGTGTGGGGCTTTTCGTGTTGTTTTGTTTGGGTGTGTGTTTGTTTGCTTGCACGGTGCCAAAGGATTTCCTTCACATCTTCCCAGAACCAGGGAGTAGGGTCGGCGCTCCACTTGGGATGTTGGCCCGGAACCATCCGAGCCCCTCCTTGTACATCCTGTACAGTTTGAGGGGAAAATTTTTTTCAACCAGCAGCCTCTGAGCCTAGGAAGCCACCTTTCTTGCCTTCAATCCCTGGGTGAAACCTCGAGAGTCATGTGGGGTCATATGGGTTCTGTCTCCTTTGCTATGCATTTCATAAGGGTTGAGTGGATTTCTCATTTCAGTTTCCAATTAACCCACAGTTTACTCCTTCCTTACATGCTGCTCTAGCAGCCACATTTCTCTCTCTCTCCCATCCCTCTCTGATTACTACTGTGCTTAGGGAATAGTTGGACCTATTAACTATGACTTCCTGCCTTTTAAAACTGGACATTCAGAGAAAACCAGCCCAGAGATGTAGAGGGGAAAAGCATGAAATTTCCAGATTGCTCTTTATTTATTTTTTTTTTTTTGGAGAGTTTTTGTTTTTTATTTTCCCCCTATAGGGTACGTGCGCGCGCTTGCCAGAAAGAGAGAGACAGAGAGACAGAAAGTGAGAAATCACCCCCAGGAGGGATGGCTATGCTGCAATCCCTTCTCCTCCATTCTCTTGGGATCTTGGGCACGCACGCACATGTGCCTGGCATGAGTTTAAGCCACTGGGTCCAGGACTTGAACTATGGTTGACTACATGGGAGTCCAATGACATAGCCATTATGCTAACTGCTGGTCCCTGCTCTTTTTTTTTTTTTTCTTTTTTTTTTTTTGGAGAGATTTTTGCTATAGGGCACGTGCGCTTGCCAGACAGACAGAGAGAGACAGAGAGATAGAAAGCGAGAAATCACCCCCCAGGGGGGATGGCCACACCACAATCCCTTCTCCTCCATTCTCCTCTCGGGATCATGGGCATGCATGCACACACACCCGGCGTGAGTTTAAGCCGCCGGGTCCAGGACTCAAACCATGGTCGACTACATGGGAGTCCAGCGACATAGTCATTATGCTAACTGCTGGTCTCCCCTGCTCTTTACATTTTAATAGAGCTGGGACTAAAGTCTAGCAAATAAGCATTTGGATGGGCAAGACTTTTGAAACCACAAGGCTGAGCCTAGTCCCAGGGTTTTGGCCATAAGAGAAGTGACAAGGGTCCAAGTGCCCCAGACACCAGACAAAGGCAGACTGAGGGAGAAGGAAATGCTGAGTTTGGGGAGGAGGGACTTAGACTACAAGAGACAGTGTAGAGAACCGGTAGCACTCACACCCATCTGTCACCAGCCCCAGATGGAGAGCTGAGAGGTAACAGGACCGACACCCCAGCTCAGTGCTGTGTCTACTCCAGAGAGCTCTGAGCTCAAGAGCCGCCTTGGCTCCTTGGAGCAACGTCAATTGACAGCAGCTGAACTTTGCCCCTCCAACTCTCCAAGAATGGTGCCCATCCACCCTCTGTGAATGCCATATCTCATCAGCATCTGCACTCAGAAAACCCACTACCAATCCCACCTCCTCCACCTCACCCCACTGCTACCCAGTCAGTCATCCTTTCTGATTCTTCATGAATACAGCATCTTCAGAGTCACTCAGATGAGATTCCTGGCATCACCTTTGCTGTCTCCATCTGCTTCTATAGCTCATCTATTGCCAAATACCATTTTACCTCCCTGGTGTCTTTTCCATCTATCCCTGGTGCCACCACATGATTCAGGAATCTTATTATGTCTCCATGGAAACAATATAGTATTCTTCTCAGTAACACCCCACATGAATCCTATAACTATGCTCATTTCTAGTCTGGCTCATGTTTCTCTCTCCCCATCTTATTTCTCCCTACTCCTCCTCCTGATCCTTTCCTATCCTTAACACATGTATCACAAGCTCCCAGGCCCTGCACTAGACTGACTACATTTTTTCCCTGTCTCAAATGCAAAGGTGATAGTCTTGCCCTTAGAGCCTTTCTAGAAACTACTCTCTGCCTAGACCAAGCTATCCCCTTTTCTCCCATCTAACTCCTACCCATTCTTCAAATGACCTAGGTGTCACTTCATCTAGGAAGGCCACCATGCTGTCACCAGCAGCTGGCAGAAATATTCATTTCCTCTGGCTGAAACCATAAGCAAATATATTATCATTCACGAGGAACCTCAAAAGTAGGGTGGTGGGTTAGTGGTGCCATGTTGCCATCAAGGACCCTGTCACTTTCCCTCTTATTTCTTTGTCATCCCTGATGTTAGCTTCATCCTCAGGTTGGTAGCAAAATGTCTATCCCAATTCTAGATACCACATCCAGACACAATGTCCAGAGGAAGAGGAAGTTTTTCTTTCTGTACTTCTACAGGTGTGAGGAGACATTGCCTTCCCTGCCTACCACCAGAATTCTCCTTACATTTTATTGGCCAAAATTAATTCACATTTCTATTGCTCAGCCAATCACTGGTAAGGGGAGTAGCCTGAATGATGCTACCTGTTGATCCACCTCTTGGACTGAGTGGAGAGTCAGCTTACCTAAAGATGCACCACTGTGTTGAAGAAAGAATAGATACTTAATCAAAATCCAGGTTCTGTTTGGAAATAAGTAGGAAGAAACAGGCAATTGGCAGCATTCATTCTCCATTGCATTTGGTTCTATATTTCTTCAAGAGTCTCATCTTCCTCTCACTTCTACACATTCACTGACTTGACGATAAGAATATCCTCTCCTTCTCCTACCTCTGGGAACATGGTCCCGAGTGTAATTAATGATTTTGGGAGGTGATAAGACCTTTAAGATCCCATCATCTCTTCATGTTGAAATCCCATCTCTTCAAACCCAACCTTGAAGGTCAGTTCCAAAATGAGCCTTCTTTAATCCATCCAACCATACACACTTGTCCCAAGTATCAATATTTATATCCTTCTAATAATACCACTGCAGTCCCTTTCTCATCTTTATTTGAACATGTGACTACTTTGTAATTTCCTCAGTGGCAAGGCTGATGTGACTTACCTCCATCCTCCCTCTGGCACCTGACCTCAGGTGTTGCCCATGCTGGGTATGCTTCAAATGGACATGAGCAAGTGAGCAGAACATTGAACTTACAGCCATGGTGGAGTAGTTTAGTTTGAGCTCAACTGTGTACCTTCTGCTCATGGCTGGGTGAGTCACTGGGCTTATCAAAAATAAGAATCTTAGATTAGATGACTCTAAGACCTCATACCATTCTGTATTTGTTTCCTAGAACTTTTGCTGCAACAAATTACTACAAATACTTAAGACTATAGTAGTTTATCCTCTCCCAATTACAGAGGCCAGAAGTCAAGATGTCTTCACATTTGGCTCCTTCTGGAGGCTCTGAGGGAGCATCTGCTCCAGGCCTCTCTCTCAGCTTCTAGTAGCAGCTAGTCACCCTTGGCATTCATTGGCTTGTAGATGCCTCCCTCCAATCTCTGCCTCTGTTTTACATTGCCTTCTCTGTGTGTCTTAAATAGCCTTCTCCTCTTATAAGGCTATCAGTTAATTAGATTTATGGTTCACCTTAAATCCAAGAACATCTTATGCTGACATCTTTAACTTGATAATATCTGCAAAGACCCTATTTCCAAATAAAGGCACATTCACAGATACCAGAGATTAGATAACAATATAACCTTTGATATGAAATTTTACCCAGTACAACTGTAGAGTTCTATTAGTTATTCAAGCCTGGCTAAATACTATATAGAAAACAAAACTCACAATGGAAGTATTTATTTCCTTTTTTAAAAAAATTACTTGTAGATCTACACTGTGGATCATTCAATAATCTTTAATGTGAAAGCTGAGTGACTTTTGTTTTTCTTTTTGTTTCTTCAATATTGACAGTGAGTCCATCTTCAAATTTCAGATACTGAGCTACCTATAATACTACCTCATGCTATAGAATCATTTATTTTGGCTTTCACTAGCAATCCATGCCTATGCACCCCCAAAAGCAGTGCCTCAGAGAGCATGCATCAATCCCACCTACCTTTTCACTTCCCAGTGATTAAAGCAGGGATCCTTAGAAAGGGCGTTAGCATAGAGGTCTTCTATGTTTACTGGGCTCTGTTTAGACAGAAACAGATAAGTCTCACATGAGCCACAAGAAGACCAGGAGCACCACTGTAGCCACAGACAAACACAAAGCATTCCCAGCACACTTTAGGCAATACCTTTTAAAGAGAGAGAGAGAGACAAACACACATACACATGCATGGAAGGAGAGGGAAACATACAGGTATTTTTAGTTGGGTCTTGAGAGTTCTTAACTTTCTTTCTTCAGCCTCCCTCTTAGCTAGGACCACTGACACATGCCCTTGTACCCAGCCTATTGTATATCAAGCCAGGAAGCAAACCCAGGCCTCCCATGTAGGCCCGGTCACCATCATAAAGTGGCACCCTCCTGCTTATGCCACCATGGCTGGGCCACAGTGTTATTTTAAACACATCTAAAGCAAGGAAACACACTTCTGATACTTTTATGCCAAGTTGCACTGAATGATGTTGTTGATGAATGAGGTGGTTCATTCGTCAGCAAACAAAAGTATTCACCTTCTTTCTTGACGAATGTATCTCTGCAAGCTTCACAGCTGGCAAACCAACTCTAAAGAACCTGAATCCTTGGAGACAAAGCTCCGCCAGGAAAGAAGGCCAAGTTGTGTGCTACTCTTACGTTATGTCTATTTTAAAAGTTGACTTTGGCAGACGTGTTGACCACTCACACTATATATCTACCCCCAGAAAAGATAAGAGGGGAAAATCCAGCACTGAATTTTCTTTAAATTCTCACTTGGAAGCAAATGCCTTGGCTTGAAAAAGAGAATATAATACTTGCCTCAATGATGATGAACTTGTTGGAACAAATTATAAAGAAAATATTGAAGCTATAAATAACTTATTTTTAAAGAACCTATGTGCCAACAGATCTCCTGTCTAGCAAATTCTTAAGAATGTAAATCTCCAGATTATATTTTATCTCAGGCAATGTTGTTCTAGAACTATAAGACTATGTATAAGCAATGAAATAAATTCAATAATCTCTTAGAGTGCCCTGCTAAGAGATAGCAGTGGTAAATGGATGATCATGCATATATAGTTGTGCCTTTGAGTAAAGGAAAATCAGAAGAACTCTAAATAATTCAAGATGAAGAAGTTCTATCGCCAGACTGCTCTGTTTCAAATAATGAGGAATATTTCAACTCAATGCCAACTTTCTGCTTTATGATACTAAATGGATTTTTAAAAAGGTAAATCCAAAAGGGGGCTTCACAACTATTTTGAGTCTCTACCTCTGTCCTAACTTGAAACACCTTAAAATTCCCTGATAACTCTTTATCCTACACCTTCAAACAAAATAGCAAAATTAAACTTTATAAAAGTTTATAAAACAAACCTTACAAAGTCTGGTACTGAGGTTCAATCATATATTTTTAAACCAATAACATGAATTTTTCCATGCTGAAAAGTCATGTAATTGGGTCACCAAATAATAAAAAAAGACACAGCTGGAATAGAAACCATTTCAAGGGAGGAAAAAAAAGTACTGAATAATCATAAAATGATGAGAATTTGAAACGAAATACTTAGATTATATTTTTACCCAGCTGAGCAGTCAGATGTTTGGAAATGCCCTGGATTTTTTTCTAAATATTTCCTGCTGTTCATAGCAAAATGGCTCAGATGCCTCAGAAACAAAGGACACGCTCTCAAATTCTATGTGGACTTTTCTCAACTATAGCTGCTCTACCCAGTTGCAGTTGGAGGACTCATTGTAAACCCTTTAAAGTCAAGATGTTTACCCTGAGCTGCCACAAGGAGTTATTTTCACGAAATTACTAAGAAGTACAAGTCTGGAAATACACAGAGAATTTCAAATGAGCGGCTGGAAAAAGAAAAAGGTGATGAAGGACTTAGCACATTTTCAGTTTGTTTCTCTTACAACCTGTGAGAGAACCCAGACAGTTGATGGGCTCCAGGAGAAAACCCAAGATGGCTGCACTCCAGGGAGTTTGGCATGGCCCTGGGCTAGGACAGGGGCCTGCGGTGAGCTGGCCTCTGGGAGGAGAAGGTGGTGACAGCCTTAGCCAAGTTACAGGGCGCGAGAACCCAGAGGACAAGCACTGGCAATCGCCTAAGCAGTCCCCTGTGGCTTTTTCTTCAAAAGTGAAGATGGGGGTGTCTGGTCAACCATAGGTGAGGTGGCAATTCAGGGTGAAGCCTGTAAACCGTCAAACTCAGCCAACCCTAATGAGGACCAGACACCCAGAGGTATTTGCAGCCTCAGCGGGGGCGGGAGTAAGAAGTAAAGTTGGCTAGCCTCGAACCACCACCGGCTGAGCAAGGCTGCTCAGCCAGAGGAAAGTGCATTTGTCCCCTGGAGGCCCTGGGCAAAATGCCACATCGGAGATGCAAATTCAAAACAGGCTACAGGCGCTCATGCCAGGTTTTGCCCTGGGTGACTGCTTGATCTTTTCCTCAAAATAGTATGTGGAACCTGTGAAAAATGTGCTCTGGCCCATTTTGAACTCTGCCTCTGAGGACAGGACGTGAGGGTGGGAACTAGGGTAGGTTTATTCAAAGTCCTTATCACCACTCACTGGCTGAGAGTCAGTCCCTGAGAAATGAGAAGAAAGAAGAAAACACGTAGCTCCAAACAGCTTCCAGCAGTAGAACTGTAGAGTCCCATCCTGGGACCCTCTAAGGTCAGCCCCACAGGGGGGCATGCATGTAGCAGAGTGATCTCCAGTGTCCTCCTAAACAAAGAGACCTGAATTTCTGAAGATGTTATACTCAGCTCCTCCTAGGGTAAAGATGACTTTTTTAGATGACTAAATCCAGTCATCTTCAATTAGATGTTAGGTCAATAAATAAAACTTCCCAGTCAAATTCTGCTCATAACTTTCCAGTGTTCTTGTGGGAACACTCACCCACTAATAAAACTGGCATCAGAGTAGTCAGCCTTTTATTTCTGGGGTGAGAGGGGGAAGACCTAGAACCACAGAAACCATAAGCCACATGATTCCTCATTTTTCCTATTTCAAGCACAGCCTCCTGGTTACAAAGAATAAAAGAAGCAGAGACATCCTAGAGCCAGGTCA